>JBCNJP010000023.1:16153170-16208200 GCA_039602395.1 Deinandra increscens subsp. villosa
CTGAAAAATCTAAAGAAAAACTAAAAATTTAGCCTCACCTTTGACAATTTCATACACGTTTACATTCTAAGAAAATGTCAAATTAGATTACACTATAATTTGAATTCCAGTAAATCATTGATTGTATTCATGGTCCAAAACAGTTTATGAAAGAAAAAAATATCCAGAAGAAAAATATTTATATTGATTGTTGGGTTATTCAAATTAGATTACACTACAATTTCATACATGTTTACATTCTAAAAAATTTAGCCTCACCTTTGAATTTTTTTTGTTTATGAAGATCTTAAACAAATAAAAAATTATATAACAATATTTATATACAGAAGAAAAATATTTATATTGATTGTTGGGTTATTCCAAATAAAAAATGAACAATTTACTGCAAGAATTTTCAAATCCATTTAAACATTGTTCATTTAAATAATACAATATCAAAATCGAAGAACGCTAAACCCTAGGTACCTGTAAAAACAAAAGTAAAGTGGCTAAATATGAACTTAATGGATTAAAATACAATTTTAATATTTACATCGATCAAAGATACTAAAGGACATTTAGCGTAATAATATCCACGTAGATGTTATGTCAAGGTGGTGGAATTTTAATATTTACAAAGATCAAAATGACTAAAGGGCATTTAGCATAATGTGATCGAGATGGTTATTAAGGTGGTGTATCTTCCTCTTTATGAGGATGATAGTTCAAGTCTAAGTGTGGACAATAGAGTAAATTAGGATCGAGTAGGCTTAGTGGATGCGAGTGTTACACCTTAATAAAACATTGATAAAAACGATGATTAGTTTTCTAAAAGTATACCTCATATCCATTGTTGTCGTAGTAAAAAGGGCAAACACCATCCTTCAAGTAATCGCTATATGTACCTCTGTATGTGTCAGCAAACCGGAAGACCTAACAAAGATCAATGTAAATGTAAGTAAAGTTGCTTTGGGAAGTGTTAAAATTACCAGAGATATGTTCAGCTTTGGATTGGTCACTTTTGGGCCCAATCACTATAAGTGAGTCAAAAATGAATATAGTGTATATAGTAAGATCATCTCCATGTCACCACCTTCACAGGTCGGGCTGCCCGGATCATGTCACGTGACATAAGTACATATTATATTGTTCTAGCAATTATTAACATGTAAGAACCATATAAGCGATTAAAGTTAAAAACTAACCATATAAGCGATTAAAAAAGAGGTGAGTAGCATCTATGTATTTAATGACATTAGTAAGAAAGAGGTGTGCAGATGAAGATTTAATATCTCTTACTTGAGTCGTAAAATGTTAAAAGTCGTGATTATGTCAAGTAACTTTAACTACATTTATGTTTTTATTATGTCAAGTAACTTTAACTACATTTATGTTCTACTAACACAACAAGAATTTTAAACACAAGCATCCCGTGTACAAGGAACATTACCATCACAGGGATCTTGAACGAGCTGAAAAGTATTTAGTAACAACTATTCACTTTTAACTATGTGGAATGCTTTTTTGTTACTGAATTAATAGGAGTTTTAGTTAGAGACTCACTTTGTGTGAAAGATTTAACACTATGGATAGGAGTGTCAAAAGCTGTAATTGTTTAAGTCTATAACAACTGTTTGGTTTCTGGACACATATGAAATAAAGATATTGGATGTTTAGTATTTCTAATAGTTTGAATGAGTTTGGAATGGTCATTGTAAACTTTTTATTGGGACAATGACTTAAGTATCCTTGAAACATTGAACTTTTACTGGTTAGGCATTGTGCACAAACTTCACGCGGAATGTGCCTAACGGATGAAACTGCCCTATTTGATGTTTGTTACTATTTGTTGGTTTGCTTTCATGAAACCGGTCTACTCTGACACACATAAACTATTTCTATGCTACTTCTACGCAGTTGAACTACAACTTTTTTTTGTAATTATATATGCGTAGTGTGCGTTGTCTTTAGCAAATACAACGAATATAGGACTATTGCTAATGCCAAACAACTGTTAGAAACCTCTTATACTTAAACTCTTAGACTTTTTGCCAAGGACTGGTGTGCGCACAAGCATGTCACATATACAACCATACTGAACATGTTAGGTTCGGTTTAAATTCCCCCCGGCCGTGCATCGTACGGGACTGCACTCTAGTGTTATTTAAACAAAAGTGACTTTTTAATTAACAATTTAATAAAACATCATTATACATAGCATTTTCTATTGTAATAGTAACACATTTTTCTTAGTACTACAAACAATTAGCATTGGAAATTAGCTTCTTGAGAAATTACATGAACACAAATCCAGTAATTACATGACCACGAACTTGTGATCTTGAAAATCAACATTTTGTTAGGAACACGAACATAATCACACACGTGCGAAAGCAAGTAACGAACACGAGAATTTATAGTGGTTCGGTCGGTGTGACCTACGTCCACTTTGCTGCAACTAGGAGTCTTTATTTATCTGTGTTCAAGGAATTACAAGATACAACTTATATGTTTATAGTGCTAATCTGTTATATGTTTATAGTGTTAATCTAGGTTAAACTAGGATTTTTTATTTATCTGCCAACATTTTCAAACCATTTTCATTTATATGGCCGAGTCGTTGATGCCACAACTTAGATGAACTAGGACCTTGTGTCGCAGCATAGACACCATTAGAAGGCATCTCCACCATGTAAAGCGTACCCATTTTCTTTCTTCTGACGATCACAAGATTCCCACGGATAACTTTTCATTGTCCTCCACCAAAAGTGACATTATAACCTTCATTATTAAGCTGCCTAACTGAGATCAACTTTCTACACAGACTAGGAATGATTATGACATCTGATATAAATCAAATTATATATATTTTTTATATCAAATATTTTCCGCATTTTGGGTTATTTCTGACTAACTATTAAAAACATAATGCAATATTGTTTCTTTTTTAGTTTTTCAGTGGAATCTAGGCTAAAATCACAAAAGGGGCTGAAAATCCAGAAAATTAATATGAAGAAAAATGAAGAATTTGTGAAAAATGGTCTTAAGCACGACCCGTGTCCCTTCCCACCAAGCTTCTGGAAGCTGACTTCGCTGTCTGACACATACTACCTGTGTTCTGACAAGCATGAGCCATGCTTTATGACCTAGCACGACCCATGCCCCTGTCCACACGGCCCGTGCCCACCGACAGAGAAGATTCCTTAAGATCACCTGACAAGCACGACCCGTGCTCTAACAGGCACGACCCGTACCGCTGATCGAAATTCTCCTATAAATACCAGCCAACCTCCCACAAGATTCCTTGCTCAATTCTTTCTTGCCTCTTAGTTTAGATCTTTGTTTTTGCTTTTGAACCACGTGTTTTCGGTGTTTTTAAGCATTCGACATCAAGTTTATAAGAATTCGAAATAAGATTTTGTTTAAGTTTGTCTATGAATTACTTATATTTTGTTAAGCAAATCTTTAAAGCCATGCTTGGCTAAACTCTTACACTCACTTGGGGGAAAACAAGCCTTTTTGCGGGTTGGTGAAATGAGTTTATAAGCTCATCTTAAGGTGTGTACTAATGATTTATGAAAACTTTTTATATTGAAAGTTTATTGTCACCTTTTTGAAAAAATGCATCTTCTGTAATGCAGACCATTTGAGGAGTCGAAAGCTCATCAGTCGGACCTGGGACACCCAACTGGGGGATGATGCGTGATCCATTTGGTGACTTGCACCCGGATGCAAAGAAATACATTTGAGCGTTTTATGTGTATGTAAAAAAAATCGGTTTTCATGCATGTGCAATCTGAATGTAATGGTTGGGATAAAGGGTTGGTAATATATTGCCACTGCGTAGACGCGACAGTGATGCGTCAATGGACATGGCTTTGGTTACGACCGCCCATGTATGCGTGAGAGCGGTACATTGAGGAAACGGACCTTAGTCCCTTATAAAGAACTTTTCATAATAAAATAACACGATGCGTGAGTAATAGTACTTTGACCATAAGACCGTACAACTAAATGGATTCGGTAACACTACCATGATAACCAATAAACACCTCACCTTATTCTCCACAATCCAATGGCATTGGGGAACGAAAGAACCGTACATTGAAAGAGATGATGAATGCCATGTTGAACAGTTTTGGGATGAGCCTAGACATGTGGGGGGAAGCCATTTTGACGGCTAACTATCTTTTAAATAAGATACCCTACAAAGACAAGGATAAAACTCCTTATGAATTGTGGAAGGGCATAACGCCATCCTACAAGTACCTGAAAGTGTGAGGGTGCCTAGCTAAAGTATTAGCTCCTTTGCCTAAGGTGCAAAGGTTAGGACCCAAAACAGTGGACTGTGTGTTAATTGGATACGCCAAAAATAGTAGTGCATATCGGTTTCTTGTCCATGACTCGAATAATCCCGATATACACAAAGGCGGTATAATGGAATCAATGAATGCTTCATTCTTTGAAAACCTGTTCCCGTGTTTGTCACGAGAACGCGCGAGTTCATCGACACCATTAGTTGGTGACGAGACTCACGAAGAACCATTAGTTGGTGACGAGACTCGTAAAGAACCATTTGTTGGTAATGGGGTTCATGAACAACCATTTGTTGGTAACGAGGTTTGTGAACGACCCACACTTGAAGAGGGTGAGCTTAGATGGGGCAAGCGACAAAGGGTTGAAAAATCCTTTGGTCAAAACTTCATAGCTTACATGGTAGAGGGTGAGCCCAATACCTACCGTGAGGTGGTAACCTCTCCAGATGCACCTAAATGGAAAGAAGCCATAGTGACTGAAATCGATTCGATTCACCTCAATGGAAAGAAGCCATAGTGACTGAAATCGATTCGATTTTACAGAATCATACTTGGGAGTTAGTCGATCTTCCAGATGCTTGTAAACCACTTGGATATCGGTGGCTCTTCAAGAAGAAGATGAAAGCTGATGACACCATTGATAAGTACAAGGCGAGGCTAGTGATCACAGGATACAAACAAAAGGAGGGTCTGGATTACTTTGATACTTACTCACCTGTGACGCGCATAACCTCGATAAGGTTGGTGCTTGCTATAGCGGCTTTATGAAATTTGGAGGTTCACCAAATGGATGATAAGACCGCGTTTCTAAACGGTGATTTAGATGAACAGATCTACATGGAATAACCCGAGGGTTTTTCCGCTCCTGGCCAAGAAGGCAAGGTGTGTAGACACGTCAAGTCTTTGTATGGCTTGAAGCAAGCTCTGAAACAATGGCACCAGAAGTTTGACCGTGTCATGCGTGAAAACGGATTCAAAAAATGAGTGCAACAAGTATGTCTATGCAAAAGACACACCTAGAGGTTATGTGATATTATATCTCTATGTAGATGACATGTTTATCGTTGGGAGTGATGATAAGATGGTCAAAGCTACTAAAGACATGTTGAAAGCGAGATTTGACATGAAAGACATGGGGCTCGCATATGTGATACTCGGTGTAAAAATCATCAGAACCCTAAATGGTATTGTCTTGACTCAATCTCACTATGTGGATAAGATCCTTGAGAAGTTCAACGCAGAAGATAAGAGTGTGTCTCAAACTCCGGTTGATACTACCCTTCATCTTGCTAAGAATAGAGGAAAAGGGGTTGCTCAGTTGAAATACTCAAGGGTGATTGGCAGTCTAATGTATCTTATGACATGTACCATTCTAGATTTGGCTTATGATGTGAGCAGACTAAGCCGGTACAGGAGTAATCCATGTGCGGAACATTGGAGAGCAATGACTCGTTTACTAAGGTATTTAAGATACACGAGAGACTATGGACTGCATTATACCCGAGATCCAGCAGTTATCGAAGGATGCTGCGATGCGAATTGGATTTCGGATATAAAGGATTCCAAATTAACAAGCGGGTATCTGTTCACGCTTGGTGGTGAGGCTATTTCTTGGAAATCGTCTAAGCAGACGGTTATAGCGCGTTCCACAATGGAATCCGAGTTTATCGCCTTGGCTAAAAATCTGGTGAAGAGGTGGAATGGCTACGTCAATTTCTGGAAGAAGTTCCAAAGTGGCCTAAGCCAATGACGGCAATTTGCATACATCGTGACAGTCAATCGGCAATTAGGCGCGCCCAATCCGCGATGTACAATGGCAAATCAAGGCACATCATGTTGGGTTTCGGACAGTGGTATACGGGTGCCCGGTGACGTTTAAAAAAAACTTTTAGGCTGATTAAAACATTACCGAACGGGTTTAGTAAATTAAGAGTTCAAAACGGATTAACCGGTAATCCGTTTACGCAGCGGAAATTAATAATCTTACTAATTTTAGACGCATAAACCGTTGGTGTCAAACCGTGTCAACATGATCACGATCACTAAAATTATCACGCAAACACCATTTCGCGTTAAACCGGTAAACGCGAAAATACTAACGATTACATTAATCAAATTAAAACATCTAAACTAAAACTCAGTTTAGATATACCTTCGCGGTGAACTAACAAATGTTAGAGACACCGAGGGACAACGTGACGACACTAGGGATTCACAGAAACTTAATCCGACATTGTGATCTAATCACTTTTGCGAATCGCGAGATCATCTCCAACCGATTCGTTGTACACTACAACAATTCGGTTCATGGTGGCGACTAGAGAGCACCAAGGGAATGGATACGACGGCGGCGACTAGGGTAAGCCGGAGGCAATGTAGTGATTATGGCGACGAGGCTCGCTCCGTCGATGTCGTGGCAACAGCGACGTATGAAGGAGGTTATGGCGTTGTGGTGGTTACGGAGAACCAAAGTCGTAGTAGCGACCTATGCGGCGACGACGACTCCAAATGAGGCGGCGGCGGCGGTGGATACGGTGGAACGCGGCGGCGACAGTCGGCGGCGTTGGCGTTGGCACGGGTCTTGGTCGTTCGCGGTACGCGGCGCTTGGTGGTCTCGATGCAATGGTCGTCGCACACAAGATGCGACGGCGACAAGGGCACACGGCGGAGGAAGGAGGCCGGCGAGAGAGAGAGAGAGAGGGTGGCGTGAGGGAGAGTGGGCGACGACTCAAGAGGCGTGGGAGGGATTAGGGTTTCCTAATCCCTTAGTCGCTTATTTATAAGCCGACTAATTACCCTTCTAGTCCCTCGTTAATTCTCTAATCGTAATGGACCACCAATGTTTTACGATTTAATCAATAAAGCTAGTTTATCAATTTACTAGTCGTAAAAACCGAGAAATACAAATAGCCTTTTATTTGTATCACCACAAACATTAACTGATAAATCGGAATGTTTTATCTCCGTTCATTAAAGCTAGGATAATTTACTTGTAATTAAATTCATGTTTATTTAATTGTGAATAAACATTAATTAATTACATATTTCCGTGATTTACCAGTTAACCAATTAAGCGGATTTATATCTTGTTTCCCTCAGTGTAACTCTTTACGCATCTAATCGGGTCTGGTTCTTGGCGTTGTCGGGCCTGGACATCCAATATCTAATAATCTCCCACTTGGACAGAGTCCGACAACATAAGAAGAAACAACCAGAGGTGCTCTAGCTCTACATGGCTGTCCCAACCAGTTATGACACTTCAAGTTAGTAACCAAGGTATATCTACAAACTCACGTTGCAGTTTTGACTTATGGTAATTCAAATTCATTAGTTCCTTTCTGTATAAGACATCAATTGAACAAGAGACATGGATTTAATTCATTCTCTATAATGTTTAATCATTCTATTTCTCGTGTTTGTAGTTTGAAGTGATCTAATCAAACACAGTAAGTTTGGGTAAGGCCTTACACTTAACACTTGAAACTCACGAGAGGGCTCACGATGTCTAGCTGTTGCATTATTAGTGTAAGAGTACAGAATCCCTTCTTGACTACATACAGCTCCCACTAAGCTTCAAATCCATTCCCAAAACTAGCCCTTATTACTGGTATTTACGCGACATCGTTAGACTACAATCAAAGAACAGTCTTTGGAAAATGAGAGGTAGCATATGTATCTCAGGTCAAAGGACACTATTGAGTATACCATTTAATCAAATTCGTCTTATGATTAATTCCATGAAGTCAATTTTATACGAGCTACGTCACAACGTCAATCCCTCAATGAGGTCTGTGAGTCTGGAGAGTCAACCCTTTGTGTCTAGAGTCAGAATAGTCATAGATCAGTTTTGTTCCCACAAATTAGATCGACTACGGACGGTTTTATAATATTTCACAAAATACTCATAGATGTTTTAAACGTATAGAATTCGAACACGTTTCACAGAATTCAAAATCTGCATCTAACCCTTTAGATCAGATTGAATGATTTGGTGCAAACGTTAAGGTTCGACATCCCAACACTAAAGTAGAACATCAATGTAGTGTAGAATTCAGGTAATACGTAACAATATTAGCTTATTGATCAAACTTGATCAATGGAATTGTGAATTTTCGTGCTAAGTTCTTTTGCCTGTGTTTTGGTTTTGCCCGTTTAAGTTGTTTCATTAGTTTTGGTGTTTCTCATAAATAGCAAAAAGTACTTAAGTGAATTTGAATGCGTGATAATACTTGTGCCCTTGGTATGCATATGGATTACTATGTGACCACAATGGCATGTTATTTGATTAATAACAGAATCAAATTAACCTTCTTTGAATGTATCCTTACATTCATGATTCAAACTTCACTTAAGGTGGCTAGTTGTTCAGTGAGTATACTCGAGTACTCATCATGAACATTTTATCATCATCAAGACGAGTTGAGATGATTCGGTTTTCTAGCTTGTGTCATTAGTGTAACTCTTTATAGTCACTCATGAAACATCCCTATGTTGGATAGATCTCGTTTCATAACTAGTATGACACGACTTGTTTCAAGAAATTAAATATACATCTGAGGATTCTATCCCTGAGATGTTTTTCAATTGTGGGATGTACTTGAAACTTGGAGATAAGTTGAGGCTTCATTGCAAGTTTAAATCAGTAAACTTCAATGAACGTGAGGTCAACACTCAATCATTATCCCGATAAGGATTAGTGGTGATGTTCCCACTTGCTTTATGTAGACGATTCATTCTTGTAATCATCTATCTTTCAAACCTTTAGGATATTGTCTTGCAAGAGAACTCTTAGCAAGCATTCTTCGTTTTCAAGAACAAAGTAATTTAGTTTCATAAACACAGTATGAATCTAAATTGATTAATATCCAGTTGTCATGTCATATACATGAGATAGCAAGATGAAATTAAACTGCCAGAGTTTGATGGTATGCTAGATACAATCATCTTGGCGTTTGAAAGGTGTTGCGTGCAAGACGCCCTGATGATTAATCTATCAGAGTATCGACTCAGATTTAGGATTGTGAATTCAATCCAATGACCAACCAATAATGGAAGATTTTAGACAAGTAAAATCGACATCTAGTTCCATGGGGAATTATTGGTCATTCAGAATGCTAACATGTTTTCATTTTAGCAACAACCACTTGTTGTGAAAAGATGTTTTGTCTAATGAGTCTTGAATTATTACAAGAGTCACAGTGCACAGTCCAGTAATTCCTATAGAAATCAAATTTCTTTGATAAGGAATTCAAATGTCCAAAAGGTGGACGTGTAAAACTCAAATTTTGGTCTCCCGCAAGACTTCCTCTTGGAACCAAATTTGAGTCGCAAGTGTTTGGTGAGGAAATGATTCGTAGGTATAAGGTGTGAACGGCGGCCATTGGCATGTCATTAGTCATGTGTTTATTGGCTTTCAAACTTGAAACTAAAACCTCGTAATGTAAGCTACGGATGCTTAGCAGGAATTTAACACATATGAGTACAAACCAGTTGTAGTCTTTGACTTTCAAGGTGTTTTACGTATATATCTATTCATGACCATCATGGTCATGTGCACAGGACTTAGTGCATTGATATAACATAATCAAACAAATGATTGTGTTATGGTGGTTTGAACTTTATACAAACAAGCGTTTGATCTCAGCAAAGGACCTATTGTTTGTATTGACGAAATCAAGCAAGTGATTTCATAAAAGTTCAACTCGATTTAATGATTTCTCAAGCTACGTAATTCATAACCATAAGGTTCATTGAATTAAGGTAGGTTGATAATTCCTGTTGTAGCAAGTACAATGAGAATAAGAGACGTCATGGCCTTAATGGATTTAGAAAGAACAATCGTTCTTCCTTTGCATTAGGCTAGTCTCATGATCATTGAATTAATAACACCAGGCTTAACGTCATGTTATATATGTTTGAATCTTATCTACCAACCAAGTGAAATATTTTCAAGTGCAGAAAAATCATGCATATCACTCAAGTTTAAAACAGAAACTTTAGTGCATGTTCAAGATTCAAACCAAAAGCAAAAAAATTGTATCATCCTGGACCCCGCCAGGGAAAATAAGCAAGTTATTTCAAAGATACTACCAAGAACTCAAAGTACGACATGATCTTTATTCAAAGTTTGCAATCATGTAAAAATGTCATGTCTTCTTGGTTCTGTGCTTTCTACTTCACGTTCCTACAAAATGTAAAGTATGTCAAGCATATATTTTGAGGGATCAAGTGAAGTGGTTTATAACATGAGGTAACAAATATACCTCCCGAAGTGCCTGCATTGGCTTTCTTCACCTTGGCAAGATATTCAGGGCAGTTTCTCTTCCAGTGCCACATCTTGTTGCATTCGAAGCACTGGCGCTCAGCTAGCGGTGGTGCCTTCGAAGCCTTTAACTTGCCCTTTCCGGTGCTACTAGAGCCTCTAGCAGCAGCGCCTTTGCCTTTCTTCCTTTGCCCAGGCTTCCTCTTAACCTCAGGTTTCTTGACACCTCTGGATCGGATGGCGAGCACATCATTCGACTTGCCTTTGCTGTTGTTACTGTTGAGAAAATTAATCTCAGCAGTCTTCAACATACCGTGAAGCTCAGTCACTGTCTTAACCAGGCTGTTCTTCTTAAAATTGACCCGAAAAGGAGTGAACGCGCTGGAAATAGAGTGGAGGATCAAATCCGTCACCATTTCCTGAGGAATGACGTAATCGAGCTTCGTAATTCGGTCGATGTAGCCCTTCATATTAAGGACATGGGCGCTGACAGGACCACCTTCAGCCATTCGATAGGTGATGAGCCTGACAACGGTTTCATAGCGTTCCTGTCGGGCCTGGGTTTCAAACATGCCCTTAAGTTCCCCGATCATCTGAAACGTCGTCCTTTTAACCATGCTCTTCTAAATTTCAGTTGACATGGTTGCCAGCATGAGGCACGTAACTGAGTTGGCATCCTTTCTTAGTGCCTCATGTGCAGCGCGAGCAACCGCAATATTATTTGCGGGTGCTTCGGGCACCTCGGTCTCTAACACAGTTGTTTGTTGGCCATATGCAGGACAATTTTCAGATTTTGATGCCAATCGAGGAAGTTGGTGTCATCAAGTTTCTGCTTCTCAATGAGACACTTGAGATGGAAAACCTCGTTGTTAGCAGGAGGATTAGCCATCTGAAACAACAGGCAATTCATTTAGTGTTTCGATGTAATATTCGTATTAAAAAAGGCAAGCAAATCTTGAATAGGAATATGGGAACCCAATTAGTAGTCGACCCACAAAGGCAGCGTTAAATGCAATCACCGGTCACTAAGTAATCGGATGGACAATGATTATCTCTTGTGAAAACAATCACAACTCCCGTATATGAGGCTTTCGCGAATTAATTCGTGAAATACGTTAAGCGTCATCCATGCCAATTTTGTCTACGAATGACCAGATGTACGGTGTTTAAATACTCCAATACACAAGGTACTCATAAAGAAAATGATAGATGTCCTCAGTGGTCAGTGTGCATGCATGGTGTTGAAATACTCCAATGCACACACCTTGGAAGATACCCTGAACACCAAGTGCAGTGTTGAAATACTCCAACACTAATGCCTCGGTAAATATGTTCCAAGTTAGACTTGACTAGGATGGCATAATCTATTCGTTTTGTGGCTTACCAGATAGGATTAGTTAGTCAGTGTTTTAATTAATTAAGCATTTGACTAAGCTTACTCATGAACCCTATCTCACTCGAGACAGTCAATTTAATAACCTCCTTATTAAAGACTACGTGTCGCGAGGCAATAACCAATTATTAAAAGTTCGAAATTTAAGATCGAAGAATTCAAGATCACAGTCGAATAAAATTGGTTATTTTAAATTGAATGAAAAACAATTTTAAACGATTAAAACTTAGTTTGGAGTTTTAGTTGGCGCGTTAAATGATTTAAGACAAGCAACCAAAACGCACATGCAAACAAATACATATTCGGCTTAAGAGGTTTCGACATTGTTAGAGCCTAATGACAATGTCGAAGAAGGTCTGGGACAAAAGGTAAAATCTACCACAAGGATGAGTGTGGAATGGTCATCCGGTCGACTCTAACGCTCCCACTGGCTTCATAAGCTCTTCATGATTGATTTGGAGTTCGTCGGTTTCGGACAGTGGTATACGGGTGCCCGGTGACGTTTAAAAAAAAACTTTTAGGTTGATTAAAACATTACCGACCGGGTTTAGTAAACTAAGAGTTTAAAACGGATTAAACCGGTAATCCGTTTACGCATCGGAAATTAATAATTTTACTAATTTTAGACGCGTAAACCGTTGGTGTCAAAATCGTGTCAACAGGATCACGATCACCAAAATAATCACGCAAACACCATTTCGCGTTAAACCGGTTAACGCGAAAATACTAACGATTACATTAATCGAATTAAAACATCTAAACTAAAACTGAGTTTAGATATACCTTCGCGGTGAACTAACAAACGTTAGAGACACCGAGGGACAACGTGACGACGCTAGGGATTTACGAAAACTTGATCCGACATTCGGATCTAATCACTTTTGCGAATCGCGAGATCGTCTCCAACCGATTCGTTGTACACTACAACAATTCGGTTCATGGTGGCGACAAGCGAGCACCAAGGGAATGGAGACGGCGGTGGCGGCTAGGGTAAGCCGGAGCGATGTAGTGATTATGGCGACGAGGCTCGCTCCGTCGATGTCGCGGCAACGACGACGTACGAAGCAGGTTATGGCTTCACGGTGGTTACAGAGAACCAAAGTCGCAGTAGCGACCTATGTGGCGATGGTGGCTCCAAATAAGGCGGCAGCGGTGGTGGATTCGGTGGAACGTGGCGGCGGCGTTGGCACGGGTCTCAGGCGGTCGTGGTACGCGGCCCTTGGTGGTCTCGATGCGATGGTCGTCGCACACGAGATGCGACGGCGGCTTCCCGGCGGCAAGGGCTCACGACGGAGGAAGGAGGCCGGCGAGAGAGAGAGATCGCGCGCGAGAGAGGGAGAGTGACGTGAGGGAGAGGGAGCGACGACTCAAGAGGCGTGGGAGGGATTAGGGTTTCCTAATCCCTTAGTCGCTTATTTATAAGCCGACTAATTATCCTTCTAGTCCCTCGTTAATTCTCTAATCGTCATGGACCACCAATGTTTTACGATTTAATCAATAAAGCTAGTTTATCAATTTTACTAGTCGTAAAAACCGAGAAATACAAATAACCTAGAAATACAAATAACCTTTTATTTGTATCACCACAAACATTAACTGATAAATCGGAATGTTTAACTCCATTCATTATCGCTAGGATAATTTACTTGTAATTAAATTCATGTTTATTTAATTGTGAATAAACATTAATTAATTACATATTTCTGTGATTTACCGGTTAACCAATTAAGCGGATTTATATCTCGTTGCCCTCAGTGTAACTCTTTACGTGTCTAACCGGGTCGGGTACTTGGCGTTGTTAGGTCTGGACATCCGATATCCAGCACATCAGATGTAGACATAATATGGTACGATAACTAATCTCTACGGGAGTTATCACAATCAACTATGTGAAGTCAAAAGATAACACTGCGGATCCTTTTACAAAAGGCTTAAGCAAAGAGTTAGTTTTGAAGTCGTCAAGGGGAATGAGACTAAAGCCCATTGGGTTGAAAGTTGTTGCGAAGGAAAACCTAACCTATGAAAATGGAGATACCAGGCTCTAGGTTCAATACGACAACCTAACCGCGTTGGCTAGTGTCATTGTGGGGGAGAACCCTAAAATCTTAAAGGGAGTTGTGTACTTCTTAGTCCATTCCTATCACCAAACAGTGAATTATGTGAGGTTAAGCATACGAGGGTCAATGGCTTTTTGTAAGTCATAGATGATTTTGAGTAAATCATTATACCAATGCTTTTAATGATTGTGGTAATCACCTATGCAAGAGAGAAGTATGGTCGGTTCGAATGGATTTGTTGGGCACGAATCTTAGAGCTCTAGCAAAACCAGGCAAATGTTCGAGGACTATGATTGGACATGACAATGAGGGCTAACCAAGTTAGGGAAAGTATTGTGTGAGTATAATAATGGTTACGCAAATGGTCGGTTAGTTCAAAGACATCGCGTCTACCAAACACCAGTAACCTAAGTATGCTTCACAAAGGAAGGTTCAAAGGGGACACCTACCTATCCTGCAATATTGGACTGTCGAAATTGCCTTTGATTCTTGAAGAATAGATCGATACCCATTCATGTGGGGGATTGTTGGAATTTTGGGAGAAAAACTAGTGGAAAATGGGTTTTTTCACTATGTGTGAAAATGAGTTTTTTACCAACTTTGGACTAAAATAAAATACAGATAAAATAGGTCGTTGCCTCTGTATTTTATGGGTTTGTGAAGTTCGTTTTGAGGGTTTTCCAATGCACAAAACCACGTCCAAAACGGAGCTCGTATGAATGAGATATCGAATCTCAATGTTGAGGTCTTGCAGCAAGTGAAGTTGCGAAAATAAGAGAGGAAATGCTAAGTATAGCATGTGGACTCATTGCATATTGGTTAAGGGATGAAACCAAAAGTGGTTTATAAGGAGGGAACTTTACCAACTATTGTTTCCTTGAGTATGACACATCCTTTGGACCCTGAGGGGTGCGAAGCACCCCTAACTCGCACTCACACACGCACATGCGCATGGCGTGGGCGTATGAGGCGCAATGTGGCGCTTTGATGGCGCACTTCATACCCTCGCATTGCCACGAGCCGCTTGAGAGCCACCTTATTATTTTTGGGTTTTAACCGGAAGTCAGTCCGGTTGAAGTTCCGAAAAAAACGAGTTGGGCGGAAGCGAGTTCAGCCGGAAGTCAGTTCTTCTGGAAATGGGGGCTTCCGAGAGAAGTTGGGCCGGAAGAAGTTATTCTGGAAAGTTGAACCGGAAGAGTTCTTCCGAAAAATCAGTTCAAGCGGAAGATCGGTTCTCCCGGAATGACAAGTGTAGACGCGTTTTAAGCAATTAAGGAAATTCGGCGTTAATTACAAGTCAATTTGCATTAAAGAAGTTTAATGCAAAGTTTGACTACGCATTTATTTTGATTGCTCACCAAGACTCCCACCACAATAAATACAGCCTCATTGGTTGAGGCAAAAAAACACCAGAATTCACAAGCAAAATTATTTTCTCTCTACATCTTCCTCATCAAAAATTCTCTCAAGACAATCTTCATCTTCTTCTTCAAGAACTCGAAGGTAACTTCAGGCTTAGCGTTATCCTGGCCGTACAATACGGTTTAAGCTATTGTACCCTGGGAAACAAAACGGGTTCTTCGGTAGACCCGGAGTTTGTTTTAAAGGACCTGGGTTTTGACCCGAAGCCTTTGCCAATGTTTCTTTGAATCTTCTTCTTTTTCTTAAATTAATATCAAAAGATTTTTTTTAAACCATCTCTTTGACTTTAAACTAGCATTTTGTCATTCAAAACATTTTTTATAACTTTTCTGTCACTATTTACTTCACTCAAACCATTATTATTTTATTTGTCTAGTTCTGTATTCTATTCCACTTGTATTGTAATTTCACTTCATTTCATTTCTTTGTATTTGTACTTTATTTCCGTATAATCTTTTTATTATTTCCTTGTAATTGTAATAGGAGTAGATCAAAGTTTATTTCAATTGTATTGTAATAAAGTAGGTTTGTTTCTTTTGTTGTAATCGTACCAAAATAAAATATTTATTTTATTTTAAATTTACGAACGAGTTAATTACGGTTTGCGTCCATATGGTTTGCCATTCTTTGCCACATGAGTCTAAAAGTTAAAAAAAAAAATCATCTGACACTCTGTTGTTTGCATTTTTGTGCGATTTGAGTCATTTTGGCTAACGAGGTTAATTTTTCCTGTTAAGTCAAGGGTATTTTAGTCGATTTGCATATGAGGGCAAACTATGTACTTTTGTATGTTTTAAAGGACTATTTCTATAAATACTCAAACTAACTAAAATTAAAAAAAAATAAAAATAAACCTCTTGCTTCCCCCTCTACTTAACTGCTGGCTAAAATCCCATCCCCACCGGCTACTTAACCACCTGCAACTTCACCACTCAACACCACCACCCTAGCTACCACTAATCGCCACCACCACCAAATCCGAAACCAAATCGATACAACCAGTTATCACACAGTAGTTTCAAGCGATTAGGTTAGCAGTTATCACCACTAAATCCGAACCCAAATCGTTACCACCAGTTATCACCACCAAATCCGAACCCAAATTGTTAGGACAAGTTTCTGTGTGTGGTCGTTACTGTGCAAATAGATTAGAAGATCATGATTAAATGTATGTAATGATGTCAACATACCAATCAACATACCAATTGGTACGGGCGTACCAATTGGTATGGGCGTACCAATTGGTACGGCGGACTAAAATGGTACGCTGGCTGGTTCACCTATAAATAGGTTTGGTGTGTTGATCATCTTCAAGTTTGTTCATTCATTTTGTGTGATCTTAGTGAGAGAGGAGGTTCTGTCCAAACCTCCTCCAGAGCTTCAATGATGTATACTCCATTCAGTTTGTAATCATTCGACTATAATTGAATGACAAACTTCCGTCACGATTCTTTTTATGATCTGGAAACGATCCGATTATGCTTTTACACATATCGCTACCACCAATAGTTTCAAGCGATTAGGCCGTGAAACGACGTTGATTTCTTGGCTGCGTCATCATCGACGTGCACGGGAGTTAAGCCAACATCGTCCGTTTTGGCTGCATTATCATCGACTGCGCCGTAACCGCACTCTGATCGGAAATCAAGTCTGCCCCTGGCCTCGTCAACCTCACCGTTGTACCTTCAGCCTCACGGCCGTGAAACGACGTCGATTTCTCCGTTAAATTCCCCTCCTTATTCATCCGCTTTTTATTAACCTTTCGAGCTTCTCTTCTTCGTTAAAAATATAGGTTTAATTTGTAGTCAGTCACGGAGGAGACGAAGCGGCGGAATGCCGGTAGCAGGGGGGCTGAGGCTGTGAGGTTAGTAAAAAAAATAGGGTTTAATTTGAATTAGATATTTTAATAAAATATATGTTTAAAGTTAATTACACAAGCAACCCCTATATATTAGATTTTATAGAATTAGTCCCTCATGTGCAAATTAACTGAAATACCCCCTTGACTTAACAGAAAATTTTAACTCCGTTAGTCACAAGGACTCAATTCACAAAGAAATACAAATCACGGAGTGTCAGACGAAATTTTTTAACCTTTGGACTCAGGTGGCAAAGGTTAGGAAACCACGGGGACGCAAACCGTAATTAACTCTTTACGAACGGTTTTCCTACAAAGAGATGTTATTATGTAACGGTAGATTCAAGATTTTTTTCCACCAAGGTCAAAATGTCAAATGATAGTTTTACGCTTATATAGATAAAAAAAAAAAAAAACACAATCTAAAATGATAAAAATAATTCATCCTACATGTGCAAACCAACTAAAACAATAACAAAAAAAATTCAATTTGCTAACCTTTTTAGACTCGTGACAACTCCATGAAACCTTGAATGGCAATGGGCTTCAAAAGCTACTCACTACGAGAAATATGCTTTCGAAACTAGACTTCGATAATTAAAAAGCTCAATGTAGGTAAACAATTGAATGAGTACTTGACTGGTTGGTGTCCAAAAACAATAGCAATAAAAAGAGGATAGCAATTAGAACTCATTTTATTTCAATTATCATTTTCTATAGAAAGAAAGATCACCTTTACTAAATTACTATCAAATCTAATTGCATAGTCCCAAGTTTCCTAATTGGACGATGTTAATCCCACCTTTCGAAATGTTTATCACCGAGTCAAAGTTTCAAACTATTTTCTTTTATTGATCCCAAACTTAACACCGTTAGGGTTTCATTAGTTTGGGATCAATGAGAGAAAATAGTTTGAAACCTGGGCTCGGTAAGAAACATTTCAAAATGTGAGATTAATCTCGTCCAATAGAATGAAATTTGGGATTATTAAAATCCAATTTCCCTATAATTAAAAACATATCATTAAAAAAGAAATTATCGTTAACTATAAATAGTTAACAAGCTCATAAAATTTGCATATCTCGAAATCTGATAAAATTGATTTAATTTAGTATTTATTGTTAAAAACATCATTCTTAATGCATACTACAAGCCGTTGTAAAATACAGACTTTAAAATGTTACGGGGTAGATTAAAGAAACAGTCTTTTTTTTTTATATAAAAAAGTTTCACAGCTTCTACTAAAAAATAAAAAGAAACAAGTAATATGTAAATAAACGACAAACTAATATAAACAAAAAGACAAAATAAAAACAATATATTATTAGTTTTTTTGTTGGGCTATGTAACTTTTAAGTAAACCCCGTGTTACAATATTTGTGTGCTCTTATCGAATATAGGTGCCCTTAGCTACAGTGTATATTTACCACTCGTTTTTTTATCAGTGCCCTTAGCTGTAGCGTATATCTACCATCCGTTTTTAAGGCAGCAAAATTTTCATTTATCCAACTTTCATTCATGGTACATTCGTCACTTCCTATAAGGCCGCCCACATCGGTAGTACGTAACCGAGTACGTATGTACGTACGCCGTACGTACGCGATGTGGCGTATGTACGTGGACACGTACGTACGTCCTCACGTACACCAACATACCGGCAAAGGTGGGACCCACTTTCTTTTTTCTTTTTTCTTTTATTCTTTAACGGCTAGATTTTTTAATTTTCAAATTTTTTTTGTTTTATTTTAACATTTAATAATTCAAATAAAATATAAATAAATTTCTAAAAAATCTGAAAAAATTTCTAAAATTCTTAATTAAATAAAACATTAATTTTAATAGTTTTTTTTTAAAAAAACGGCTACTTTTTTTTGTCTTATTATAACGGCTAGTTTTTTCAAAAATTCTATAAATACCAGCTTCATTTCTTCATTTCATTCACACATCAAACTTCTCATTTCTCTCTCAAATTTCTGCAAACTCAAACTTCCAAATGGATCACAACAACACAAACTCAAACTCAACCCCAAACAGAAACTCAAACCGAAACCCACCATCATTCATGTCTATGTTTCCAGACTATGATGCTACAAGCATGAACCAGCTTCTTCACCAATCTTCACCACCTTCACACATGTATCCACCACAACAAATGGATCCACAAACATACTTTCATATGCAACAAATGTGGATGTTCCAACAACAACAAATGGCGGGGATGCAACATCAACAGCAACAACAACAAACCCAAACTCAACAACCCCCACAAGCAACTCAATCACAACCACCACAGTCCGAGGATGGCCCCTCACATGGAAGGGTTAGGGGGAGAGGAAAAGGCAAAACTACTACCACTAAGGCTTCTCGTACTAAATGGCCACATTCAGATGAAGTCCTGATGGCAGAGGCCATATATGAGTGTTCGAAGAACAGTGTTATTGCCACCAACCAAAATACTCATGATTTTTGGTTCAGAGTGCATGAACACTATTCTAGTTCAACACAACCTGAAAGCTCATTGGCACATGGTCAAATCAAAGGTGGCCAGATTCAATGAATTATACTTGAGTGTCAAGAGTTCTAACTCAAGTGGGTGGTCTGATAACATGTGGTTGCTTGAAGCAAGGAAGCTCTTTAATGCTGATCAAGAGACAGATTTCAAATATGAACATATTTGGAATAAAGTGAAAGACAAGTTAAAGTACAACAGTGCTGAAGCTTGTGCGGCCAACCAAGGCCCTAAAAGAAACAAGACCAACACAGGCGGATACACTAGTTCTCAATCGTCTACAAACTTTCGTGAGCATGAGTTCAATTTCCATCTTGATGATGATAATGCTGGGGGTATTCAAGAGGAGGAGCCTGCTCAAAAAACTGTTCCTACACGCCCACCCGGTAGAAAAGCGTCCAAAGCAGCTGAAAAGGAAAAGTAAAATATAGGTACTGCTGGTTCCTCAAGTACTGAGGAAAGTCGAAACCGTTTTTATTCAAACCTTAGTTCAGCAGTCGAAAGCAGGCAGGAATACCTGAATCAGTTGTTAGCTATCGAGAAAAACAAGATGAAGCTCAAGTACTACAAGCTGGTTAACATGGATACCTCTCACATGAATAAAAAAAACTGGCAGCTCATAACCAAGTTTGTGCCCGGCTAAAGGTGGAACTGAACATCGAAGATGAGTCTGAGGAGGAAGAAGAAGATGATGAGGCTTAGGGTTTCTACTTTCGTGTGTTTAATTTCATGTTTTCAATAAGTTAAACCTTAGGATTTGTTGTGTTGTTTAAATTTGGTTTGTTTTAATAAAAGTAATGTAGGATTTGTCTGTTTAAATTTTTTTTATTAAATATAAAAATATTTAAATTTTAAATAAAATAGCCGTTAACATTTAATAATAATTTAATATTAAATTATTTTTTTAATAAAAATATAGCCGTTATAATTAAATAAAATTGTGATGTGGAAAGTAAAAGGTGGTATGTGGGGAAGTACTTGATGTGGAAAAAAGTGGGTTTTGTGATATGTGGGAAGTACATGATGTGGCATGCTGACTGGACCAAAAAGGTGGTATGTGGATAGTTATTGATGTGAGTGGTCTAACTAATATTAACCCAAAGGTGTTATATCCTCCTACCTTCCTTTTTCAACCTTCTTTCTTCATTTTTATTGCAAAACTTCCATCACCAAATATAGAACATACTAATTTCCCTAGTGTATCTAAGATTCGTGAAGATAATAAAAAACCCTTTATTGACCAGTATCGCGAAAAACAAGTCTCTCGATTTTGCCAAAATAATAAAAAGTTCAATTAGATTTTTAGATGATTTCTAGAACAACCCCTTCTTTCTCATTTCCAACTAATCTTTAAGGTGCAGTTTGGTGATACATATTACGATTTCTAACCTAAAGGTTATGGATTAAAAACCTGCAAATACAAGTGTTTGTGAATTTGTTTAATTAAAACTGTTAAAAACATTAATCACATTTCTCCGTGATCTGTCCCATCATATCATGTTATTTATTTTGATTCCGCCTAGTGTGCCCAACTCGGCATATTGAAGATAATATATAGTCTAAAGAAGCTCATAATCTTACGTTAAAAGTCCAAATGAATCAAAATTTAACTTTTCGTTTGGAGTTTTCATGTCCAATTATAGTATTCTTAATTTAGAAGATAAAAAGTTAATAAAAAATAAGAGACATTAATATATCACGGTGAGTTCAGGATTTTTTGACATTAAGGTAAAAATGTTACCCGGTTAAAATGAGAAAAGTTAAAACGGGTTAGAATGTCAAATGATAATTTTACAACTATATAGGTAAAGGCAATATGGGACTACTTACTTGATAGAGGCTTTGTCTTTATAGTTGGAGGTCCTTGGTTTAAACTCTGGTAATAATGTTATTAAGACAATTTAGTTTGAGGAATAGTTTAGGAGTAGAAGTATGATAAATTTGTCGTTAAAAAAATGATAAAACTAATTTATCCAAAACATATAAATCCAACCACAACAATTAAAAAGATTGATTTACTAACTTTTTAGACTCCAATTAATGACAACTCCACGAAACCTTGAATGACAATTAGCTTCAAAAGCTACTCTTTTTTTTAAGTAAATAATTGAATGAGTAATTGAGTAGTTGGTGTCTAAAAATACTAGCAATAAAACCAAAATAGCAATTAAAACTTATTTTGCTTTCATTATCATTATCTATGACAACAAGATCACCTTTACTAAATTACTATCAAAATGACAACTCCACGAAACCTTGAATGACAACAAGATCACCTTTACTAAGGATAAGAAGCCTTCTCATCCGTTGATCTGATGATCAATGGCTCAGATTTATTCTCTTAATTAAAACTAAAAAATAAAAAATAAAAAGGATTTCCAGGGAGAAGAGGGGCAATTTGGTCAAATTGTCATTTTTCTCTTTCCCCCTAATTATTAAAACCTTCATAACTTTTTCATACGATATTATTTTTTTATAAAAATTACACCATAAAAACAAGCGTTTTTTTATCTTTAAAAACGCATACAGTATTGCTATATAAAAAATCAATTTTTTTTGTCAATGACGTGAAATATGACACAACGACCTGAACATATGACACAATGACACAATGACCTGAACATATGACACAATGACACAATGATCTGAACAATGTTCAGAATGTTCAGGTCATTGTGTCATTGTGTCATATGTTCAGGTCGTTGTGTTATATGTTCAGGTCATTCACAAATTATTTTTTTTATATAGCAATATTGTATGGGTTTTAAAGATAAAAAACGCTTAAACGCTTGTTTTTATGGTGAAATTTTTATAAAAAAATAATATCGTATGGAAAAGTTATAAGCATTTTAATAATTGGAGGGAAAGTGAAAAATATGCAAGTTTCCAAATTTGTCCCTCATTCCTTTGATTTCTTATCCTTCTTATTTGACCAAAACTTCTCGCATGAACTTTTCTTTATTCATATTTATTCGTATAGAGTCACTATTTTTTAGAAGCTCAAACTAAATAAAAGCAGATGTAAAAATATTTAGATCGATTCGGGTTGAATCTAAAGGAGCTAACAAGCTTATAAATTTGCATATCTCGAAGTCATCATTCTGAAAATACATACCATAAGAGCATTCACAGCCCGTTCTCCATCTCATCCTTATAATTTATACCTTTTATCATTACATTTTCACTCTCATTCTCTCACAACTACAATTAAATAATATTTTTTATATTTTTATCATTACATTTTACTCTCTTATACTCACAATCAAACCTCAAATTTTACAGAATTAACAGTTTTTTATCAAATATGCAAATTTACCAAATTATTTATCTTTCTTCTACTCACAATCATTTACAATCAAACATCAAATTATAGAGTTTGTACTCACAGAATTTATGCATAATGGGCTCTAAATGCTCTAAGCTGTTAAGCCTGTTATAAAATATAACTTTCAAAATGTTATTGGATGGATTAAGAAAACAACCTTTTTTATAAAATAAATGTACAGCTCCTACTAAAAAAATATAATAACTAGTACTATCTAAACAAACTAGTAATTAACATAAACAAAAAGACAATATAAAAATCATATATTTATTAGTTTTTTGGCTATGTAACTTTAAGTGAGCCTCCTCTTATAATATTTGTGTGGTCTTTTTGACTGTTTGTGTCCTTAGCTATAATCATTATCTACCACTCGTTTTTAAGGCAGCAAAATTTTTATCTATCCAAGCTAAGATTAAAATCCAACGATCTACAATTTTCATTCATGGTACATCGTCACTTCCTGTAAATAATATTAAGTTTTTCTTTAAAAATCCAGTTGTATTTAACTCTAAAAATCTCTTTTAACAATTTTAACCCAAGTTACCCAACGGTGTTATCTCCTCCTTTCTTCCTACTTCAACCTTTTTTTCTTCACTTTTAGAGCATAACTCCAATCACCAAGCTCCTTTTGTTCTATTTAATTTGTTTTTTCCTCTTTCATCTCCATTATTTTCGAACTAATGGACTCACCGTGATATAAACATTGTTGTCACTTGAAAGTGTCATACATGCATTTCTATATACTTGTAAAATTTCACAATTTTTTCTTGTGACTCCTGTAACATTAGACTAACGCCGTCCTTAATAGTCCCTGATGATGTTATGATAGTTAAGCATACTGTTTAGTTAGTTTAGTTTGTTAATTAACTACCGAGTTAGTTGTTTAGTTTGTTAGCGAGCTGATTAGTTATTTTCAACCTTGTATATATATTCTTTGTAATCTTCTTTCAAAATTAATGAAAGTTGATTTTTCTGCTCAAACTCGAACATGGTATCAGAGCAAATACGCTCACCTGCACTCCGATTCCGATTTCAATTTCAATCTCACACATCTGTTATTCCGATTTTCTGATTCATTTTCATTGGATCTTCATCTTCGTTTGTTCAATTTCTTCTGTCCTTTTTCATTTCAATCTTCCGTTTTCGTTTCTTCGATTCCTCTTTCGATTCTTCGATCAATCTTCTTCCTGTTTCGATTTCATCTTTCAAATCATGTCAGCTACGAATTCCGATACTTCTAATCCAGCTAATCCTTCAACCACAATTTCAACATCTAGTCCCCTTTATCTTCATCCATCGGATCATCCAGGACTGTTGCTTGTGTCAAATTCATTCACTGGATCTGGATTCGCCACTTGGAAACGGTCCATGACCATTGCTCTTTCAGCAAAGAACAAATTGAGTTTTGTTCAGGGAACTATTGTTCGACCTACTGATCCAGTTGAATTGGAGGCATGGACAAGATGCAACAACATGATCATCTCATGGATTCTCAACACATTATCATCCGATATTAGTCAAAGTGTTTTATACACTAGTACTGCTAAAGAGCTATGGGATGAATTGAATGATAGGTTTGGGCAATCAAATGGAGTGCAGTTCTATCAGTTACAGAAAACTTTATGTCAGATTTCACAAGGTACTGATGATATTGCATCTTATTTTACTAAACTCAAACGAATTTGGGATGAATTGGCAAGTTTAAACACAGATCCAGCATGCACTTGTGCTGCTGCTGAGACATCAAAGAAGAAATGTGAAAATCAGAAGTTAATACAATTTCTTATGGGGTTGAATCCAGTTTATGATACTGTAAGGGGAAACATCTTGATGATGTCCCCTTTTCCTTCTATCAATCAGGCTTATGCCTTACTCATTCATGATGAGAAACAAAGAGAGGTCCATTCTGTTCCCTCAATCTTTCCTGAAAATGTTTCCATGAATGTAAACACATCTCAGTCTTACACCTCAAGAGTGGATAAAAAGAATGTGATATGTTCTCATTGTAAAAAGAATGGACACTCAGCAAACAAATGCTACAGGCTCATAGGGTTCCCAAAGGATTTTAAATTCACTAAATCCAAAAGGTTTGCAGGCAATGTACAAAATGAAGATATTAATTCTGATAAAGCTGTTTCTACAGCCTTTACTGATGACCAATATCAAGCTATTTTGCAGCTATTACAGAATTCTAATATGTCTTCTAGTGACAGAAATTCTGAACAGCCTGCAACTACTCAGCCTATCACCTATGCAAATTTTGCAGGTATTATGGCTTGTCATACTCAAACACTTGATTTTACCTGGATTTTAGACACAGGAGCCAGTGATCATATGTGTTTCAATGATCAATATTTTTCTCATACAAAAATTCTGGCTAAACCAATTTCTATCATTCTTCCAACTGGTCAAGTGTTTTCTGTTACTAAGTGTGGAACTGTTAAGTTGACTGATGAACTCTCTCTCACAAATGTTTTGCATGTGCCTCAGTTCAAACACAATTTGTTATCCATTCCAAGGCTTTGTAGAGATACTAAAAGTCTTGTTCTATTTTCTAATTTCTCCTGTTTTTTTGCAGGCCCCTTCAATGAAGAGGCCACAGGAACTTGGTAATCTTGTGAATGGTCTTTACTTGCTGCATTCCACTCCCTCTCCTGTTTCAAATTCCTTTTCTGTTTCTTCATGTAATGCTGTCATTTCTAGCACTGTTTGGCATCAAAGACTGGGTCATTTACCCATGTATAAACTGCAACAGCTGTCTTTCTTTTCTGATAATAATAATAATAATCTTGCTCATTGTACAGTGTGTCCTAAAGCTAGACAGCAATGCTTATCTTTTCCTAAAAGTCAAATCAAAACCACTAGGATATTTGACTTAATTCATGTAGACACATGGGGCCCATACAATACTGCTACTTATGATGGCTATAGGTATTTTCTTACCATAGTTGATGACTATAGCAGAAATACATGGACTCATTTGATGACTACTAAATGCAATGCTTCTGTACTCATTCAAGCTTTTGTCAAAATGGTTAATACACAATTTGGCATATCCATAAAGGCTATCAGAACTGATAATGCTTTTGAGCTTGGCTCCAGTCACTTCATGACAAAAAATTTTCAAGATCATGGTATTATTCATCAAAGAAGTTGTGCAGGTGTTCCACAACAGAATGGGATTGTGGAAAGAAAGCATAAGCATTTGCTAGAAACTTCAAGGGCTCTACTTTTCCAATCAAAGTTACCTTTATCTTTTTGGGGTGACTGCCTTTTAACTGCTACTTATTTGATAAATTTGTTTCCTACTTCTCTGTTATCAAATAAGTCACCCTATGAAATTTTGTTTGCCAAGCCTCCATCTTATAGTCACCTCAGGTCTTTTGGCTGTTTATGTTATGTTTCCACTCCTAAACCAGGAAGAAACAAGTTCCAGCCTCGTGCTTCTCCTTCAATTTTCCTTGGTTATCCTTTTGGCATAAAAGGATATAAGGTTTTTGATCTTTATTCTCACAAAATATCTGTCTCCAGGAATGTTGTTTTTCATGAAAACATCTTTCCTTCCATTTCAAATCATTCTCCTTCTTCTCTTTTTCCTAATACTTTCCTTGATCCTTCTCTTTATGACTCTTTCATTCCTCCTGTCCCCACTTCATCTTCATCTTCTCCTATTTCTACTTCCCAATCATCTCTTCCTGCTCCTTCTTCACCTTCTAGTTCTTCTTCTTCCATTCCTTCTCATTCTGTCCCTGATGTTCCTTCTCCACATCATCCTCATTCTGATTCTTCTATTCATTCTTCTTCTCCTATTTCCCCTGAGTCTATTCCTCAATCTGCTCCTACTAGACATTCTAGTAGAGTTTCTGTTCCACCTTCTTATTTACAGGACTATATATGTAGTTCTGTTCAAACTTCTTCTCCTCCTGATCCTCATACTGATATTCTTCATGCTTGTTCTGCATCCACTATTTGTCCTGATTCAAATCTTTCTTCCTCTGATCAAGTGTTATTGACCAATCTTAGCCTAATCACTGAACCCTCTTCTTACAAAGAGGCTGCTTCTCAACCAGTTTGGCAAGAAGCTATGGCTAAGGAATTTGCAGCTCTTCATGATACTAATACTTGGGACATTGTAGACTTACCTCCAGGGAAGAAAGCTATCAAGTGTAAGTGGGTGTATAAAGTCAAGTATAATGCTGATGGCACTGTTGAAAGGTGCAAAGCTAGGCTTGTGGTCAGAGGAGATACTCAAAAAGAAGGGGTGGATTATACTGAAACATTTTCACCTGTTGTGAAAATGACTACAATCAGATCTCTAGTTGCAGTGGCTACTAAACTTCATTGGTCCCTTTTTCAGCTAGATGTTAATAATGCCTTTCTCCATGGGGATTTGGATGAAGACATTTATATGTGTCCTCCTCCAGGGCTGACAGATTCCATTGGTTCTAAGGTGTTAAAGCTTAAGAAGTCTCTTTATGGTTTGAAACAAGCATCTAGACAATGGTATGGGAAACTGTCTACTGCACTCAAATCTAAAGGATATGTGAGATCTCCTAATGACTACTCCTTATTCACTAAGTCCATGGGTGATTCAGTGGTTCATCTAGCTGTTTATGTAGATGATATTCTCTTAACAGGGAATAATTTGCAGGAAATGGCTGCTTTGAAAATGTTCCTGCATGATTCTTTCAAAATCAAGGACTTGGGCATTTTGAATTATTTTCTGGGCATAGAAATTCTTAAAGCTCCTAATGGTCTTATCATGTCCCAAAGAAAGTTTGCCAAAGATCTTGTTCATGAGTTTAATGCTCATTCTTTTCCTTCTGAATCCTGTCCCTTGCCTTCAAATCTTTCTTTCAAATCTGATGACAGTCCTTCTCTTCTTGATCCTTTGCAATACAGGAGGTTAGTTGGCAAGTTAAACTACCTCACTCATACAAGACCTGATCTTGCCTTTTCTGTCCAATTCTTAAGTCAATTCCTTCAGTCTCCTAAGCAGTGCCACTGGGATGCTGCTTTTCACACTCTCAAATATGTTCATGGGTCTTTTACTCAATGACTGTTTTTCAATGATTCTCCTGATCTATCCTTGCTTGCTTACTGTGATTCTGATTGGGCTGCCTGCCCTGTTACTAGACGATCAGTGAGTGGTTACTTCATTTCTCTTGGTAATTCTCCTATTTCTTGGAAATCCAAGAAACAACCTACTATTTCTCTTAGTTCTGCAGAGGCTGAATATAGAAGCATGAGAAGAGTAACTGCAGAACTAGCATGGTTAACTAGACTTCTTGCTGAATTACATGTCCCAAATATCACTCCAGTACCTCTGAAATGTGATAATCTAGCTGCCATACATATTGCCAGAAATCCTGTTTTTCATGAAAGAACTAAGCACATTGAACTTGACTGCCATTTTGTGAGAGAGAAAGTCCAATCTGGATTGATTAAACTGTTGCATACTTCCACAGGAACCCAGCTGGCAGATGTGTTTACTAAAAATCTTTCAAAGGCTCAGCATTATTCAAATATTGGCAAGTTGGGCTTAGCATCTCCAACTTGAGGGGGGATGTTATGATAGTTAAGCATACTGTTTAGTTAGTTTAGTTTGTTAATTAACTACCGAGTTAGTTGTTTAGTTTGTTAGCGAGTTGATTAGTTATTTTCAACCTTGTATATATATTCTTTGTAATCTTCTTTCAAAATTAATGAAAGTTGATTTTTCTGCTCAAACTCGAACAGATGATAGTCCCTCTACTATTTTGAGAAGTTAACAGGACAAATTTGCTAGCTAATTTACTATTTAACTAGAATCAATTCACATGATTTCAATGGAACCTGCAACTCTAATTTTTTTTAACGGCAATTAATATTAAAGAACACAAACAAAGGCTAGCCAGCGACTAGCACAACAATACAAGCGTTCAAATAACAAAATGAAACAAAACAAATTACAAACCGAAAATAAAACTGAAATGGGCCTAAAACCCAAGGAAGCAATCCCTGCTCATTCCAAAACTCAATAAAGCACCACTCAGCCTTTGTAACTGTAATGTAATTTCAATTAATTAGTTGGAACTTGCAAGCGTTGTAATTAATAACTAAATGTCCCCTCGTGAACTTAAGGTGTGGTACTTTTACAGAAGGTCAGGCTGTTTTGAAAGTCGCTTCATGCAGAATGACCAAACATGAGAGGACATGTCTTGACAACCAACACATGTTTATACCATTTGCTTTTGATACATTTGGTTTTCTCGCACCTGAGGGCGTCGAGCTACTTGGCAGGGTCCAACGTGTTATGCACAGTAATATCATGACATCTAGAACTATTAATGTAGTTTTTAAACGGCTTGGTTTTGCTATACAAAAAGGTTTAGCGGCGCAACTTGTTGCCCGTTTGCCTTCTATCTCCCTGTAATTTGCTATGCGTTTTAACTAATAAGTCGAGAAAATTGACAGGGAGGAATTGCTTCAGCCAAAAAAATGCCCTTAATCAAAGAAGATTGACAACGCCAGATTGGAAGAGAAAATTGTAAAAGTCACTGGAAATTCTCTTAACAGGGAAGGATTTGGTGTTTTGATTGAATTACAACACCATGGGTTGCACATGAAAAGCTTGACCAGTTGATCTAAAGTGATTATCGACTTGGAAAAAAGCTCAGATTGTCTTAAGTACGAAGTATAACTCTTAGAAGCTTGAGGTACAAGTTTATTATGCATGCAATAGGGATTTATGTGCGTATTTAGAGTTATGATTGTGTATAGGTGTTTGCAGAGGGTTAGGGGGTGTTAAGGGAACTCCACTAAGTTACAATAACCATGAATAAGAAAACCCAAGTAAAAAACAAGCTACAATGTGTAAAAGACAAATTGAGTAATCTAGAAGGAGCTAGATACAGACTTCTCTAGGAAGAAGGAGCAAGGACCAGATTACGCGTCCCGACTATATTGTCGTTTTGTGAAACTGGTAAACATACGGATCTTCTAGAATAGCTTGAGGATTAGCAGTCGGTTCGTATGCTTGTCGTTGGTCGTCCAGGATGTAAACTAGGCCGAAGGTATGTTTTAAAGGTTCGAACAATAGACGACCCACATCGACCCATCGATCATTCTTTGACCAAATTTATAGGGACTGTCTAGATCTTGGATGAAAGCCCAAGATAGTTCGCATCGTTTGGTGTTGACCGGTTAGGTTGACTATATTAAAGATAGACCATCTATCTAAGTTAGGATAGACTTAGACAATCCGCGAAAGAAATTTAAGTCTTGAACTCGAAAACTTTAAGTCAACGTTTGACATAAGCTACTTAAGGAAAAAGTTAAGGGTTATTTTAACTTAGTTTTTGGGTGAAAACCCTTAAGAGGTGTAAAACCACTGAGCGATGGATCATCTACTGATCTAGTGTTAATGAGATTGAGAACATGATACGAAGATGTCAATACAAAGGATTGTATTGATTAACAACTGGTTTAGTACATGCATACAGAAAACACACATAGAAGAAAGAGATCTACCCAAAAGTTCTATCCAGATTCAAAGTTGTTATCAGCTAATGAACCTGTCAACCTATTAATAGGTTGACTTCCCAACGAACAAGTCCTGCCAACGAACCATTGGTTCGTGGCTCACAAACCATTGGTTCGTGGCTCACGAACCATTGGTTCGTGACTTGGTTCGTTCAGCGCCTAACTCACATCTAGCTATATTCTAAAAACAACACACAAGACATAGATTTATACTCTAACAGACCCCCCCCCCCCCTTAACATGTGATGTATCTACAACTTCAACTTTAAATCTTCAAGCCTTAGATACATCACACGTTAAGGGGGGGTCTGTTAGCATAAATCTATGCCTTGTGTGTTGTATCTAGAATAGAGCTAGATGTGAGTTAGGCGCTGAACGAACCAAGTCACAAACCATAGTCTCAAACCATCGGTTCGTGAAGACGCGCATTCCTATAAGTAAACGCTCACCCCGGGATCATCCAGTGAGGTATGCCAGTTCCCAGTTGGGATTTATGCGACACCCCCGCTTTGCCAGAAACCCCAGAGTACAGGCGTTTACCCTTCCGGTCCGCACAAACTTCTAAATATCCGATTAACTCGGTATCTTTAATACTTTGTTAATTATCCATTTTAAACTCATATATCCTTATTATATATAAAAACATGTTACTATACCAAAAATCAAGTCCCCATACCCTCTGAATTATTTTATATTAAATATTTATATTTCAAAACCCTAATATCCCATTTTTTCTCGTTTCTTTATCAAAACTCATTTTCTTTTCAACCCAACTTAGGGTATTATCCATTATAACATTTTATAATATGCTTCAAAATATCAAAGCTTAATTCAAAACCGTTTACTCAAATTTGGACAGAACAACGTTACGAAAACCCTAATTTTGATCCGTTAACAAAACCTTTACCAAACCTTTTCCAATTCTGAATAAAACTTAAGGCTTTCTTAAAATACATTATTTTAGGATTACCTACAAAAATTCTGACCCTAATTCCTACCCGATCACCCAATTTCATAAAAACGAGATTATGAACCCTAGTTTTTGTACATTTCTAGAAATCTAATCAAATGGACATATTAACAGAAATTGATAGAGGGCTTTTGTAGAGCATACCTAGAAATGTGGGACTGCAGGAGATCAGCCTCTAATTCCTCCCAAGTAACTCGAATTTCGCAGAAGAAGGTTAGGGACGAGTTTATGGTTTTTGGGAGTGTTTGAATCGAAATTGGCGAGTTCAAAATGGCCGATCTAAGCTCCCTTTTATAGTAGTCGAGGTCGCCTGGTGTTCCTCCACGCATTAGGATGAGTAATTCGTTAAGAAACGACACGTCATGGGGATCAAACGTGAGATGCAAGTAGAGTCGTGGCATTTTCTGCGTCCTGGAAAGTTTCGCGTATCGCGACAGTGGAGAAAGGAGGCCTTCGCGACCCGCGACATAGTTTGGGGTAATGACAGTTTTAGTCCCTCTTGTTTATTTTGTATATTTTAACCCCTAAACTTCAACCTTTCTATCATTTTCTGCACAAAATCATTATAGGACATATTTATAAAAGTTTCTAAGGCTCGGGACACGCCCGATGATATACGTATACATACATATATATAAATATATATTTATATATATATTTTTCACTAATTTATACTTTAGTCCCTCTAACTTTACAATACTTATTATTTAACGTTCCGAATCACTTTAGGATATTTTTATAATATTTTATAAGACTTGGAACACTTATAATAACTATAAACATGTATAATTATCCGTAAGTATTTATAACTTTACATAATTTACACTTTTAGCCCTTATACTTTTCTGTTAACTATTTGATATGCATTTTCACACGTTTAACTAATTAAATATGTATTTCCACATATATATTCATCAAAAGAATATTTCACATGCATCTAAGCTATCCAAACACACTTTTACACATGTATTCAATATAGTGTAATCACGTAAAGGCATTTTCTCCCGGTTGTCATTTGTTTCTATCATATTAACGTTTAACTACGTTATTCATGCTAACATAATATATATCAATTATCTTTGATATAAAACATGTATCTACCTTATTTCCTTATCTCATTTATTAATCAATATGTATAACACCACCTTTCACTAGTTTATTACCCGGTAATGGGTAAATATGCATTTTCTATCAGTTTTGTCATGTTTAACTATCTAACACATATAATATATGTATCTATCACATTAGCCACGTATTCTTTATGCATTTATTAAATTTTGGGATGTTACAAGTTCCCCGGGGTTCGTACCAAAAAGGGAGATTAACGGGAGAGTAGCGATACTAGATTTGAGGCTAAGAGGCGGTGCCGGTCTAGTTGCCTGCTAGTAAACAATCTTAAAAGCTTATAAACATCCATTTTGCCTTCATCAGCACTGGTAAGTTCTCCCAAGTGATATTAACTTCGATTTACGAAACTAAAAACACCATTTTATTTTATCTTTATTTTCTTTTCTTTTCTTTTCTTATTTTTTTTGTGTGTTTAACTACCCTTTTCTACCTTCTAGATTTGGTTACACGTTAACAAAGGTGAAGTACCAAGAGCACTCCTTTTCCTTGTGTCCTTGAACGATGTCGGTCAATTTACCACTACTATACTGCTCCATGATGGGTGCACTTTCCCGTGTTATGTGGTGAAATAGTAGTTGTTCAAGTTTATCATGTTTTATAAATTTAAAAGTTTAATGCAATAAAGGTGTCACTAAATGTGCTATATTACTATATACACCACAACACACACCAGCATGCTCGTGAATAGGTGTGAAAAGAGTATACTTGGGTGACAAAGGTGAGTACTCATAGTCATCCGTAGAATCTGAAGATAGGATAACGACTTCCTGAGTAGACATGTTGTGAGTCATGATGAATAGTTTTATAAGCATTTAAACATGTATAAAAGCAGAGTGTATGCAACATGAAATGCACATGCAGATGATTCTAACAGAGTAGGCTATAGTCTAGGTCCTACTGATGCAACCTAGTTCATTATAACCACGACTCTGATACCACTTTGTCACACCCTGATCACACGGTATCGGAGGCATGTGACGTTATGGGTCATAGTCGATGTCACATTGAATGACCTCTAAATGATTCAACAACAAAAATATCGGCTAATTTAAAAATAGTGTCTTACAGTTCCAACAAAAAGTAATGAAAATAAAACATTATATGCAAAGTTCAAACAACATAGTATAGAGATTCAAAAACATGACATCTGAAGTGAAGTTATGCAAAGAAATCTCCCAAAAGTGCATGATGTTGACTATGACACCATACAGACAATGCATGTCCTAATGATGTTGCCTTCCACACACGGAGCTGCAGTTATTTGCCAAAGAATTCATGTACTAAAAAGGGTCCACGTAATGTTGGTGAGTTCGCAGGTTTGACATGACTCAAATGATAAACAGTATGCATAGTTAAATAATCAATTTTACATTAGATAAATTAAATGAAGTTGTAAGATTACTATGAACCTTGAATTTTGAGCACTAATTGTTTTACCCACTCATGGTATCTTCTCTAAGAAAATGGCCAAATGTAATTGTCATGTGCTTGGTGACTATGACAAAGGGAGTATGGATTGGAGCGACCAATCACAAGCAGGGGCGTTAACCCAATAGATCTATTCACTAGTAATCGTTTCGTATAGAACTAATCGGATTCAATTAATAGTGAGATTCCGTTATGGAGAAAGAAAAAGAACATGTAATCATTACGTCTTACAAATATCCATGATGTCAAACATTGTTATTGTTTATGATAAAGTATGTGTTTATAAGTGAGGTAAAGATGGAGATGAAGAATGAGATGTAGTAGGTTAAACAAAACTTAAAGAAAAACTTTAGAAAAGTATAACACTTATTTAAATTATAAAGATGAGGATATATATTTTAGTATGAAGGATAACCTTCTACATGTCACTATTCAAAACATCAATGATAATCATGTTATTCACATCGATACATGGGAATAGAGAAGATTTCTGTGTATATTATTATTATAATATATAAGAGCATTCATGACATGTTTCTTTAAAAAAAAATATGAGTGTAAACTCTAAAATTTGAGGTTTAGTTGTGAGTGGTTGTGAGTAGAGGAGAGAAAAAGTTTAGCAAATCTGTATATAATGATATATATATATATATATAATGATATATATATATATATATAGTATTATTTAATTGTGGTTGTGAGTAAAAGAGAGAAAAAATAATAATAAAAGTATAAATTATAAGGATGAGGATGGGAACCTACCATGAATGCTCTAACAAATAACAACTTCTCAACTTATTTATCAATATGCCACAATTTCTTTATTCTTAAAGATTTGAGTCTAGGATTTCTAAATAAAACGTCTGCAGCCCAGACAGTTTAAAGCTTTGATGTGTGCTTACTTGGCGCGAGTTCGATGTTTTTTTTATATAATTTTATTATTAATGTTTAGTTTTAAACATGTTAATGTTTTTGAATGGTTTTTTTCTAATTTTGGATAGATCGCTACCACTTTTATATTTTTTATGTATGTTCATGTATAATTTTTAATAAAAAATAAACTGTTGTACGCTCAGATGTTGATTTTATTAAAAATAACCTGGTCAAATGTTGTTTATTTTTACCTCCTTTCGAAGGATTTTCATAGAGCCCCCACTTTGACTACCTGCAGACCTATTCATTTCTACCCCAATCTTTATCTAACTTTGTACCATATCTATCATCTATTAACATCGCCATTTTTTTGTAGATATCAAAGCATCTCACGGAAAACATCTCCGCACCCTTGACTAATGCAAATGCCTTTACCACCTCATATGATGTTAGCTTTGAGTTTAAACAATCTTCTTCGGTTTTATGTATCACAAGGTAGTTTGACAATAAAATTTTTATTGTTCATTGTGTGTATAACTCTTTATATCACTGTTTTGCTAACTTTTGCTCCTTAACATTACAATTTTCTCCGTCTTTAAAACAACATACCGCTACAACGGACGATTTATAACTTACTAGTTGATTCAAAAGAGATACAAACATACAAAATATATGCAAGGGGTGGTCAACTAATTCCACCAATCTACCTGGACAAAAGAGTAGAGTAAACCTATATTAACCAATATTACAAGAACATAACAATAGAAGACATGGCGGTCTTTGGGGAAGGCGGTGAGAAAGATCTCCTAAGGCCTGATGTCACACCCTCAATTTCCACTAACGGAGTATAACCGTATGGGGTGTGATCCAGACCAGGATCCAAGTCTTTAGTTACAACCAAACCATAGTTGAAGGGTAAACTAGTCATGTATTACATTTAATAAATCAGAGTTTACAATTCACAAAATCAGCGGAAGCATTAAAGGTTTACAAAGTTGTTGCTTAGCAAAGGTGATTACTAATGTATCTGAAATATGATTTCCGAAAGGGTTTCACAAAAATGGTAAGTATTGCCAACGCCCGTGCCATCCATGATCCTCCAAGCAACCTGAAAAGTAATCAACGATCAAGTGTCAGCTAAAAGGCTGGTGAGTTCACTAAAACAGTCTACACAACACCATGTAGACCAAAAATGCATATGAATAGTAAGGAAACAATTCATACTCTAGTTATACAAGTTGCAAGTATTATCCGTATCAGTAGGTAGCTAGCCTATGCTTATGCTCACCTGAACGTTCGAAACCAAAGCTGACAATGTATTTGATAGGTATTTACCTATGTAATTTGCCTCCCCGTGTCTTTCCCGATCACGGTAGTCCTAGGCTAATATTGGTCTCAGTCCGACCGCTAGTCGGGAGGGTGCATCTTGTGCAATGCTGAGCGGGGGTGTCAATCCCCAGTAGATCTACTCAACATTACCTCGCTATTCTATATTAATGGTCCGATAAGTAAGGACTTTTGATATTAAAAGCAATTCAGTGAAACATGTGATATATGTGGGATAACTACTCAAGTAAAGAAATACATTTACCGTGTGTTGCCATCCCTTACCGGATGCAACAAAAATAGTAAGTGAAACTCACCTTAGGGTGCACTGGTACGCGGCACTTGGCTTTAAAGATTGGCTATGAATGACCTATTTTGGGTAAATATGGTCTAACCGAATTAGAGGTTGTCTATAAGACGAAAATAGCATATAAGCATCTAAACATGTTTTATGCGGTCATACAAGTCACATAATGCACATACAAGTCCCAACTTGGGAGAAAATCAAGTAATTGCAACTTAAGTCAAAGTTGACCCAGAAAGTCAAACTTCAAGCACCTAACTAGTGACATAGCTAAAATCCACATTACTTGGAGTTAACTCTTTAAATTTTACACACAGATACTACACATCATTTAGGAAATGTTGCAAAAAGAATCAAGTAAAAATGTTAAGAAATGAGAAAGTTATGCGTGTTAGAAGTTGGCAAAAATCAACATTATTGTCTTTGACACACCATTTGGTGGCATGCCTAATTTGCTCCATACTTGGAGTTAAGTTTTAAAATTTTGCAGGCATGGGCTACTTAACATTTAGGGAATGTTGCAAAAAGAATCAACTTAAAAAGTTAAGTAACGAGAAAGTTATGCGCATCGAAAGTTGGCATTTTCAGCTTTTTGTAAAATAGTCAAAGTGAACTTAAAATTTGCATAACTCATTCAAAACATAGAATTTGTGTACCAAACCTTCCAGATCATACACTTATCATATAAACCTCATTTACATTTAACAAACTCGTCAATAAAACAAGATTATCATGCCCAACCAAAAAGCAAAGTCCACTTTTCACAGAAAAATACAGCTTTGCACACCTTACTTGCAGCAGTGTTTTGGATGACCAAACGAAGGTTTTAGAGAGCGTGCGAGTAGCCGACTCGAAGATAAGACATAATAATTTACTAGGGAAAAAGAATCAACTGATTTCGAGCAAAATTGAGCAAGTTATGACCTCTGCAAAATGGCCTAAAAATCTGGCCGAATCTGTCCACTTTTAATAGTTTGTAAAAATTTCGGTTTAGAGATTTTGAGCAACAATTTGGTCATCCAACTTCCACTAACATAATTATAAACACTTTAACACAGATTTTCAGTTGCAAACATATTCATACCAAGTTCATAGCAAAATTTCAACATGGAACTAGCATACAAGAGCATAACACCCAAATTTCATAACCAAACACCCAACAATATCATACAAGAGCCTGCATAGCAGAAATTCAACTCAATTTCCAGCCCTAAACCCGAACCCAAATCTGTCCCCAATTCAACATATAGCACATCTCAACTTAACACATGGATTAGGAGCATAATAGCTCACCATTTAGCATATAAACACAAAAGAACACACAAAAACCCACATGCAACCAACAAATTTCGAAATCCAAAACTTAGGGCTTACAAGATTTGGGAAAAATCGCAGATTTGAGAGAGAATAGGAGAAGATGAAGCTTGCTTGAGTGTCCTTGTAGCTTGGTTTAGCTCGAATCCACCTCCTAGAGCTCGATTTCTCGAAAATTTTAAGTGTGTGAGTGTGTGTGTGTTGGAGCCGTGAGGAGAGGGAGGAGGAGGAGATGGTGATGTCGTGAATGAGAGATGGGGGGAGGATAAGGGCAGATTTCTCTTATGAGAAGTTACACATATGGTCCCTCCACTTTATTTTTAAACATATAAGACACAAAAACTCATTTAAATGGGTTTTTAACTAATAGTTGTAAAGTAAAACTTCTAAAAATGTTTCCAAGTGTTTTTAAATCATTTAACATGTAAGATTTAGTCAGGTTATATAAATTTATCATTTATACATAAAAATTCGAGATTACCCGCAAAGCCCGGTTTTGCACAAAAATGCAAATTTTCACATTTAACACATAAAGTCACGAAACGAATTTACAAACCAAGTTACTACAGTCAAATAACAAGTAAACATAAGTAAACACGAAATCATTCAAATAACGGGTCTCGGGTTCGCTAACGGAACTAACGGAAAAAGTTAACGGAGTTAACTTGGGAAGTTGCGGTTGTCACACCTGATCCTTCGGGGTTATAATTTTTAATTTTTTTATATGTTATAATATTTTTGAAGTATGTGTATATGTGTGAAGACAATTAAATTTACAAATAAATTAGGTGGTGCAATAAAAAATTCATGTGGTAAACTCTTAAGGTCTGTTTGGTTTGCAGAAATCCTAAGGAATTTCAATGGAATTGAAATTACTTCCTTTCATAATTGTGTTTGTGTGACACATTGTAGAGATGAAATTGGAATATATTCAACCATATAAGGAATTTAACTTTCCTTCCAACTAGTCACAAAATTCTAAATTTTCCTAAGGAATGTATTATGATTACTGATTTACCCTCATCTTCTTCTTTCTAATCTTTTTTTCCTAAGGAATTAATTTCCTTCATAATTGTGTTTAATGTTTTATGATTACCAATATACCAAGTTCAAATCTTTCAAATGTCATATTCACATTCTTTTTCATGTCTATTTTTAGTTCTTTACCTTTTAAAAAAAAATCGTTTTTTTCTTAATTATATTATTTCCTTATTTTTTCATTTTTGTTTTTTTATATAGTTTTAGTTTAAAGTATTTGTGTTTACACATCGCTTATTACATTTTCATTGTGTTTGTTATTTTTGTTTAACATCAGCGTGTTTACATATATATGTTAGGTTGCAAATCTTGCCTCTCCATTCTATTCCACACGTATATATATTGTAAGTCCCAAAACGATCCTTACACGATATCTAGTCCAATCAAGACCGTGCGGAATCCGGTTTGATTGGTGATTCAAGAAAAATAATACGTGATAAAATAAATAACGATTTGAAACAAATAGAAACGCAAACCGATTGAAGAACACTCGAATACTTGAAAGAGATTGATTGCCAACACTTGAATCAATAGAAATCCTATGGATTTCGAAGTACACGTGTTGCCCACACCTTGTGCACACTTTCAACAACCTATTCGAATTACACAAGAGTTCCTTATATAGAAGAAGACAAGCTTGATAAACAAGCTACCCATAAAACCCTAATTTACCTTAAATTCCCGTATATGACTCTATGGGCCCAATAAACTCCATCTAACTCTTTCTAAATGAGCCCGAACATGTCTAAATTGGCCCAATGACCCAATATACCCATAACCCAACTAATTTTCACTTATTCTAACACATAGGCCTTCAAAATTGTCCGCCAATAGGTGATTTAATACACAAGCCACAAATTATTCCCTTACAATCTTCCCATTGGCTTGTGATATTAAATGTCTTCTACTTTCACTCTTCAGACTTGTAGTCTTCTCCTTGGCTTGAGCATGGGTTGATGAAGATTCTTTTCTTTAGAAATCCTCATTGGATATCATGTGGGATGATTGATGGCTCTTTCTCTTTATCAGCATCAGCTTGAACTGCAAATGGTAAACAAGTAATGAGAGGAGGATTCTCCAGTACTTGCTTCTTGTTGAAAAATGTGGATTCCTTGTTGAATTATCAGTAACTGTCTTGACTTGCTTGTCTTGGCATCTTTTCTTCATTTAGCTTCCCCTAAACTTGAGAATGGTATCTTTTGAGTCTTCAGAAACCAACAAACTTCCCCTAAGCATAGGGTAAGTCCTTTTCCAGCTGGTTCTTCAACTTGATCAGTAACAGCATCAGTGCATTGGTCAACTGAGTCCTTGACCTTCTTGTCTATGAGTTTTCCTTTTCTGACTTATCCTGTCAAGCACAACATGAAACAGACACTAACCAGACAATGACGACTGGTTATCGGGTTAGCATTATTTGACCAAAAACCCTAACATAGGTTACGGGTTTCCTAAAAACACTTCCCCTGAATCCGATGACTCTTCACATTATCTCCCCCTGAGATTACGAGGGGAGTCATACTTTCTTGCACAAAACCCATAAGACTTATTAAAACCTTTAAATTATCCTGGCCATGGTTGAAAATAAACAATAAAAACTTAAGATAAATCAAAAGAAATATAAGAAAAACAAACATACCAAATTACTAAACGAGAAGGTTTCTATGGGATCAAACCGTATGAATCTGACTGAGGAACCCTTTTCGGCTTCTGTTACTCGAACACGTCCAGGTGATTGCCAATATACTGATCCACTTTAAACTCTAACCCTTTTCTTAATCAGGTCGTTTGTCACTTTATTATCTTTTATTGGTGCATTAATTATGAACAGCAAGTGGGTTTCAACAAATCCTAGGTACATGTTATTACACACTATCAAGCATATAAATTCCTTACCACATATTTTCACAACCTAAACCAGAAGTTTGAAACTGAGCTCGAGACTTGGTTGAGAAGAGAAAGAATAGATCATATAAATTTTTGGGTATAATATACAGAGTTAACTGAATTTTTGAAACATTTTTAATAATGCTCTCATCAGTGACAAAGGCTGAGGGTTTTGGACTCTTGAGGGTCTCTTTTGACGTGCTCTTTGGCATCTTTCGGGTGTATACATGCATTTTTTTTTTAATTTTTTGAATAGCATATATTATTTAAGGTGATCTGTAAGCACGTATGCATGGACAACTCCAGGTCATTGCTCATGCAAAGCAGAGGAGAGCCTTACATACACGCGAAGCATCCCCAGGTCATTGCTCACGCAAAGCAGAGGGGACACCGACTTTTTGAGCTCAATTTCACACTCTTGGAGACAAGCGTGTGTATCAGGAACTTGAACATGCAGTCAAATAGAAATGCAATTAACCTAAGTGTTGTTACCCAACAAACTGCCATACGTTATCTTTAAGTATGTAACGCATACCTTTTCAGATTAAAGAGCTGAGCCTACCAGCATATCACCATGGATCGTGTCTTTCACATCTGCCTTACGCGTGTCAGCCATTTCCAAAACGGAAATTTATTTCACTTCCCACCTTCTCAGGCAAACAAACAAAATATTAAAAATTAAAAAGCACAATTTTTAGGGGTCAACGGGTCAACAATTTCATCTTTTCTATTCTTCCCCTTGCTTTTTGATTTTTAATAACAACACACATCTTTCTTTTTCTTTTATTTATTTATTTTTTATTTTTATTTTTATTTTTATTTTTATTTTTATTTTTTATTTATTTTTTTTAACACACTAACACACTATAAGACAAACTTGGCCAAGCTAACCTTCAAAGTTTATCATTTGAGATTTATTTCAGAAATGAGTTTTGTTTTATGCAGAACCATACTTCTCATCAGATTTGCCAAGAAACAAACAATTAAGACAGTACCTTGCTGATTTTGCTAGATTTACCTCTTACCAGAAGAACATCCCTACAAATGAGAATCTGCATGTCATGTAGTTGAGAGATGTCTTCTATCCTGTGCCTGGAACAATAACTTTCAAAAACAAATAAGTTAATGGAAGTCCTCCTTGACTGTTCCTGCACAAGGTGAGAGATTAGTTAACCATAAGTACCCAGGCCATTGTTATTCTGGGTATACCTGCAGAGTCATTGAAAGTTATTTATTTTAAGCACATTCTCTCTGAAAGATTGATACTTGGGATTGTAGGTGCCTTTGATTTGGGTTTCTTAGTGTTGTTTTTGGTGGACTTTGGTGTGGGCTTTGTGGGTTCATTAGAATTCACACGATCATCATTGGAAATGACATTCGTGGGCTGATTGTTTTCTTTCCCTTTACCCTGTAGCCTTTTAGGTGGAATTTGATAAATGTTTGATTTATCATTTTTAACTTCATAAAATTGTTTGGAGTGCTTCTTATACACCCCTTTAGGTAGGTAACATTGATTTACCACCTTTTTCACATTCCACCTATCTTGATTATTCTCAGAAAGACCACCATGTTGGAACCCAAATAGGTTTTAAAGAAACAACTGATTTGTTAACAGAATCATTCAGTTTATGACTTTTGAAATCAGTTTTGGTTGGATGTTGAGGTGACTTAGACTTTTGGTTAACTTTCTGTACCTTTGGTTGCAGGGGTACAGTCTTCTGCACCTTAGGGATTGAAGGTGCAGGCTTTTTGGTCATCTTGTGTACCTTTGGTTGTGAAGGTACATGTCTCTGCACCTTAGGGTGTGAAGGTGCAGATTCTTTGGTCACTTTAGATACCTTTGGGCCTGTAGGTACCTTTGGCTGAGAATTTACCTTTCTGTGGGCAGGTTTTTGGATTGTGCCACCATATGATTGCCCTTGGAAGTTTTGAAAATGAGCTTTAGGGTAGTAGGGTTCATATGGCCTATATAAGCAATTCCTTGCCACATGTCCAGGATTCCCACACATATGGCAGGACTGCTTCTTTGGGTATGCGGGAGCTTGGGAATATTTCTTCCCTGTGGATACCCAAGATGGTTTGGAATTTTTGTGGATCCACACAACTTTGCCATTGGGCCTAGTTGTTAGCACATACTCCCGCTGTACTGGCACAAATTGGTCATACACAGAATTTACCTCAGGATATGGGATAAAGTCATGTGGTCTGGCCTCCTGCACATTCTGCACGTTCTGCACATTCTGCACATTCTGCACATTCTGCACATTACTAGCATTATCACAAACATTAGCACACACATTCAAACAATCATTCAAACCAACCAAATTGGGATCAGTAGGCTTAGGACCAGCAACCTGTGGTCCCTTATCCTTTCTCAAAATCCTGACTTTCCTCAAAGGTTTGGAAAGTTTAGGATCACAAACACCGAAATTAAAAGTACCACACACAGAAGTTTTGTTAAAAACATCAGACTTAGCAAAGCTCAATTCTGACTCACACTTATTTGACACAAAACTTTTAGTTTTAAAATCAGGAAATTTTATACTCTCAACACCAATACTTTCTCCCTCAGAACCTGCTTCTTTATTTTTTGTATCTGCACAAGAAGTAGTAGAGTTAGAAATAGGAGCAGTAATTTTAATAGGACATTCAGAAAGTCTTTTTTCAATGTCCGCTAAAGAATCTATTGTCCCCTTTGACGGTATATGTTCAGAACTCATTTCATGCATGTGGGGCATGGGGACAGTGTGAGTTGATGTTTCTTCTTTGACATCATCCCCAAAACCTAAACCTGAATTTTGTTGAACATACTTTATCCTAACAACAGAGTTATAGAAAAGAGATCTTGCTTCCAACATTTTTTATTGAATCTTATTATTAGAATCTATTTTACTTTGAGATTTAGCAAGTTGATCTCTCAATTCTTCTACCTCTTTTGTTAGTTTTTCAACTTTTGTGTTAGCAACTCTCAACAAAACTCTAGTGTCACTTAATTGATTGTCAAGGTTTGTCACATCAAGCTTAGCTGCTTCATACTTTTCCCAATTTACTTTAGCCATATCTTTGAAATTATTTGATTCTCTAGTGGCACGTTCACAGTTTAGGGATTCATAATAAAATTTAGATTCATATTCTTTGTAAGCATTAAATACCTCCACACAATGAGAACAAGAACAATTACATACCTCAAGGTTGCTGGTAGATACAGAATTACCTGGTAGAAGGGATGCCATGAATGTCTTTGATTGAACTTCTGGATCAAAAAGTGGGTTTTCGGTCGGAAAGTGGGTTTTCGGTCGGAAAGTGGGTTTTCGGTCGGAAAGTGGGTTTGATCAAAAAGTCTCAACAGGATCGGAAAGTCAGCTTTTTGATCGGGCAGAGTTTCGGCTCGATCAACAAGTGTAAGCAGATTGAAAAGTCACGAAGGGACTTTCCGATCGAAATGCGAGCTGATCGAAAAGTCACGAAGGAACTTTCCGATCGAAACGGACCTGATCGAAGAGTCACGAGGGGACTTTCCGATGTTAGCATTCCAAGGTGGCATGTAATGCATGGGGCCATTAGGAGCAAACCCGCCCCTCGAGTTCGGTGGTCTACCACGATTGTAGTTGTTACCACCTTTACCCCAACCACTCCGGTTATTATTATTATTGTTGCGAGAGCTACCACTACGAGAGAAGTTGTCATAAAACTGACGAGGTTGGGAAATGTACCGAGAGTGGGAGGGACTGCCGAAGTCAATCTGCGGTTGGGAGGAGGCTGACCCGCCGCTGTTGGAGTTGTTGGCGGAACCAACGGAGGCGGCGAAGGCGGCAGACGCCGCCGTTTGTTGGTTACTTTTTCGCGTTTCCTCCATGATATGCTTTGAGCGAGCCGTAAAAAAAATCCGGGAGCGGGCTGGTCTGCTGTATGAGCATGGCGACGCCATCAAAACGATCGTTGAGACCGGAAATAAGTTGTAAGACAAGCCGATGATCGTTGACGGGTGCCCCGACGTCCGATAGTTGATCGGAGAGTGTCTTCATAGCTTGACAGTAGGCAATAACATCTGGGAAATCGTCCAAACGGGTAGTGGCGAACTTGGTTTGGAGATGAACGACGCGTTGATTCTTATTATCCAAGAACACTTTAGCAAGGGTAGTCCACACTTGCGTCGTCGTACGATCGTTCTAGAGAACCGTCTTGAGAATGGGAGTGGTGATGGTTCCGTATAGCCACTGGAGAACCATTGAATCGAGTCGTTTCCACAAGGTGTCCGCAACAGCCTTCTCTTCTCCGGTTTTAGTGGCCGACGACGACGCGGTGGATTCAGTAGGGATGATATGATCGATAACTTGGTAGGCTCGGCAATGAATTTTGAAGAGGTCTGACCAGGCGTTGTATTCATCATTGGCGAGATCGAGAGTGAGAGGGATGAAGTGCTTGATATTAGTGACGGTGAGAGCAGGGTGGAGAGACTTGTCGGCCATGGAAGCAGACGGGTGGTGGCGGTTGGAAAGAAGGGTGCGGCGGCGGCAGAGGGAGGAGGGCCGGCCCAGGGGGGGGGGGACTTTAGGGTTTGGAGGAAGAAAAGGGAGGAAAATCTCCTAAAGAATGGAGAGATTGTTAGACAATCACGAAAGGATCTCGTGATACCATGTTAGGATGCAAATCTTGCCTTTCCATTCTATTCCACACGTATATATATAAATACAATGTTACGAGATATATCCTTATACTCTATTCAAATATTCACAATAGAACCTAGTCTATCTAATAGTATATTACTATTTTATTTAGATAAGTAATATTTTACTAAGATGTTGGACATTGTGATGTCTTTCTTATATTTATAATTTCATATTTAAGGTCTTGTCTTGGCCGACTCAACATGAAAGCGAGGCGACTAACATCTTTTTTATTTAAGGTCTTGTCTTGGCCGACTCATCATGAAAACGAGGCGACTAACATCTTTTTTGTTTGCATATAATATCGAGTCATAATATACTTTACTTTGAATGACATTTTTAACATCTATAATATTAAACTTATAGTTTATACTCACCTATTGATTGAAATTGAATTGTTTAAGACTTGTCGGAGACGTCAATCAGAGGATATAATTTCTTTGTTACAAATAAATTCAATAATATTCAAAACGTAATTTACATATAAAGGGTGTTAACAACGAAAGGAGGAGAATGGATAGACGATGCTTTTGAAAGATATGGAATTCACCTTTTCAAAATTAAAGTATGACTTATAAATCACAAAAAATACATGCATCATAAAATCATGTTACTGGTGCATATCATGTATCATACATGTATGCTACTAGTGCGCACATCAATATTTCATCTACACAATGCATCGCTCGTGTTCAAAATCCTGGAAACTATTTGGTCAAGAAAACTAAAAGTTCTATTATTTACTTACAATGTTAAATGATTTTTATAGTGATTTATAAAATTAACTCTGGAACAAATCAACAGATCCTAGCATGTTCTATTATTTACTTACAAAAGTTAAATGATTTTTATAGTTAATTTTATCGTAAGTGTAGAAAATAGTTAATTTTATCGTAAGTTTTGTTGGCTAAAGCTCTAATAGTTCGTCTATTTGTTTCTACTTAGGGCCTGTTTGCTTTTATAAAAAAACCTCTTAATTTTTCTTATGTCTGATTCGGTCAGAGGTTTTAAAAAAAATAGGTGTTTGTTTTTTACATGGTATTAAGAGAAATAATGTCTTAATCACCCCCTAATCCAATAAGACATAAAAGAGCCTCTTATCAAATAAACATGCTAGGATCTGTTTTTGTTTCAGAGTTGGTCAGTATGTTCATTTGACAATCACCACTTGTAAAGTAGCATTTTGTTTAGATGAAAGTAACATATAAAATCTACTTATAGAGTATTAACCAAACTTGATAAAATTTTAAAAGTTGTACTACTTCACATAATGCTAATACACATTAATAGAAGCAAACATATGATGGTAACATCTAAACAGCAACAAGCATGAACACAAGTAATCAGTTTAATTCTGAATTCAAAAGGTTTAGATTTTAAATATCATCATAGCCTCGAAGAAACAAATCGAATCAGAAGATAATCATGTAATCCTAGATCGTCACTGTCATGAAGGCTCGGATCTTCAAATTTCCCATACCAGAAGAAAGAAGCAACTTAAAATTGTTAATCCATATCGTATTCTAGGCTCAGATCGAAAAAAACATTGTATTCTAGGCTTGGATCGAAAAAAATCATCACATCTTCAAACATCATAGCCTCTTTAACCTAGAAAAACAAAAAATAACGACGATGACCAGAAAAAGCCAATTAGATCTAAAAAGCGCACATCAGAGCGCCTTAGGGTTAGGGCCACATCTCCGACCATCGTAGCACATTATGGCAGCATCGATGACGACCACTAACCCACAACAGTCAGAACGAATACATGAAGACAATGCTGACCATCAAAGCTAGAATGAATAGCAAGAGTCATCCACACGATGCCCCCCCCCCCCCCCCCCCTAAAAGGTGGCGACACATTGTACTTAGGAACTCTACCCCACAACGCATCACCTTTACTGGTAACATCGGTTGCATGTTTGCTATCGAATATAGCCAGTGTCAAACGTTTTTGCTCCCAATTTCATGCATTTATGTTTTATGGAAATTTTAGGGGTTTGCTGTGATATTCTAAATGTGGTTAGGGTAGCTATGTCATGGCGGAGATGGTATGTGTATGTCGTCGTGGCCTTCTCTATGTCACATCTGATCGGAGCTTTCATAAATTTACCATAATCAGTATATCATTTTGGTCCCCCAACACCTTTTTCGCCAAGATATTTTTTGCCACGGCGTGTCGCTTGTGCGCAGCCGTCGCCCGGATCTGAGTAGGCTACCACATATGTGCCTTAAGGCGGTGATGATGATGGATTTGATGAGCCTTCAAGGCGATGATTGTATGATGTTTTTATCAGATGGTTATCGTTTACGACGGTGTTATGAATGGCTATGAATATGACCATTTGGTTCGATTTTACCAAGTATGGCTCTCTGATTCGATTTTATTACGTCCCTCTAATTCAATTTTTCGGATCTAAGTCAGCTACTACATTATGTAACAATGTTTTTTTTTTTGAATTTGAACGGTGTTCGGAACAACCCATAAATCTTCAATACCCAAGTGAGTATTTCTGAGACGAGATTGCAACTGTCCATACTGGATGTGACACTTCAGACTTGACTCACCCAGAAACACCAAATAAAACCAAACTGAATAAACCTTAAATCGAACCGTTAAACACCACTACATCTTATCTCACTAGCTGTATGTAAATAAATAAATAAAAAAAACCTTGAAAAATAAACATTTTCTATAATTTAAGATCGAGTTAAAAAAGTAAAAAAAAAAACAAAATAAGAATTCTTGTTTGTCGCCATAGGATTTGTTCAATCATATATAACAAGGAGGGACCAACAACTTTTAACCGTAAAATAAGAGCAAAACAAAATGGCTTCACCGGCGACGGAAGTCACGGAGCCATGGCTGCTCGGAAACGGCACCGGGAAGTGCCTCACCGGAAACAGCCACAGCCATAACCATAGCCGGACTGCTCACAACATGTCCTCCTCCTCCCTTCGCAAAAAGTCTGATATGTCCCTCACCTCGAAACTTCCGTCCTCAATTCTTAGGAATCTCATCGCCAGTATCCGAGAGGTCATTTTCGGAACTAAATTATCCTTCCTTTTTCTCGCCGTCCCGATCGCCGCCGCCGCTCGCTATTTCCGGCTGTCACAGGTGATTCCGCCGCTCAACATTACCCAATTTCATCAAAAACCCTAACAATTGTGTTGCAGATTTCATGAAATTCAGGTTGATTTGTTCTGTTATCGAGTGATTTTTGCGTTTTTTATGATTGCAACTGATATAATTTTGAATTTTGATCTTTGAATTTTGAAAACTAGACATGGATTTTCTCCATGAGTTTGGTTGGACTGATTCCGCTCGCAGAGCGTGTTAGCTTTCTAACAGAGTAAGAAATTATGTTTCTCATTTTTCTTTTTTGTTGGAAAAATAAATAATACGTAAATAAAAGTTAAATAATTGAATTTTGTTTTACATTATAAAATGCAGGCAAATTTCATTCTACACCGGCGCAACAGGTATCAATTTATCTCTGTTTCATTACGATGAGGTTGAATTTATTTAAAATATTTACCAGTTATTTATTATTATTACTATAAAAAGTTCTCTTAAATTTATGTCAAGAATTATCAATAACTACACTTTTTAACTTATTCTAACGTGAGTATCATATTTTTTTACAAAAGAATAAAACTTATCGAACACGTTATATTAGTACATAGAACAAAGAAAGGCTGTTTTTTCAATTGCTTTTTCTTTCTTAAATCACCGAAAATATTTCTCTTGGATAAAATATATTTAATCTTTTTAGAACGGAAGCTTTATATAAGATTAAATTCTTATTAATCGCCAAGGATGGCGGTATAGAACAATGAGTCAATGACATGAAAGTTACGCATGGATTTTGAGTTGTAAGGTCTAACTTGTTTAATAATTTATTCTAAAAATAAGTCATATCTGGTTTGACACTTTGACCTGCATTTTTAATTAAAGGAGTTATGTTAGATTGATGTGTTTAACCCGTTTAATAACCATGTTGAGCTTTCAACACGTTTTAAAATTAGAATATATAAATATTATCATTTTATTAGACAAACCACTAAACCACCCACTTGTTTACGACTTGTTTAAGGCCACCTGTAACACTAACAACCATTATTCCTACAAATGGTCTCAGTTGGCATATCACATGAGCTTTTTATCTATTTTTATCAATCCTTCCTACAAACAACTTTTTAGTTCCAACACTACACTTCTCACATGCACACTTTTATTTGCACATCCAGGGGCGGACCTACTCAGGTCCCAGGGGTAGCGCCCGCTACCCCTGAACTTTTACCCCGACGTGTAATTTTTTTTTTTATAGGTTTTCGGTTTTTCGCGACCCCTGAAACGAATTTTTCGCGACCCCTGGAAGAAATTTTATGGCTTTTACTTAAAAATATGATCAAAAGCCCCTTAAAAATATGATTAAAAGCCCGTTAACTACCTAAAATTTTTTTTCGGGGGCGCTGCCCCCGAACCCCCGTTAGTCCCCGCTACCCCTGATATTATTTCCTGGATCCGCCACTGTGCACATCATTATATCTTTTTTGTTGTTATTAATGAAATATTTAATTATCATTAAATAGTTAAATATTATATATAACTACTAGTTTTTTTAAATATTAATTTTTTATAACGGCTAGATTTTTAAATATTAAATATTTTATATAACGGCTAGTTTAAAAAAACGCCTACTTTTTTAAATTAAAATAATTGATTAATTAATCTAAAACAAATACATAATTAAGAGTACAACAAAATACATCAAGTAAGCTAAACTAACTACTCGTATGGAGGTGACGGTATGTTGTATTTTGTCCTAATCTTGTCACACAGATATTCATGTATGGCTCGTGCGTTAGAATCCATATTGCTTGTGTCTACCGTAAACATCCTCTTCTGTTACATGATGAATCTCTCTTGTTCCAAGTCTAAGAATTGTTGCATTTTTGTATCAAAACTCCTCATTACCTGCCTCCTCATCCGGGTCGTCTAGGCTAGATCCTTAACTAGATAGCCTTATCTTCTTCATACGTGGATGATGTTGAGCTTTTCCCTTTGCCCTTGCCCTTGCTTTAGCCTTATCCCTTCCCACAAGATGACTGAGAGGTGGTTGTTCTCCAAGTATATCATCATCATCGTCTAATGTGATATCAAACTCGGGACTACACCCCAAAGTTGGAGTCGGAGGCAGACTGGTATACTCCACCATGGTGTTTGTCTTGGTTCTTTTAAGGGCTTGACTACCATGAACGAACGTAGAACTAGCATAGTGGGGATGATCCTTCATGATCCTCCAAACATGCTCATATTCAAATGCATTAGAGTTCTTTCAAGAAATTGCTCCTCTGACCAACCTCTTTTGTAACGAGACTTTACCTGCAAGTAAAACTCGCTAAATCTATCAACCTTTGGCTTCAGCATATGCCAATGGCTTCTCAGAACGTGCTTATTTCGATTAACTTGAGGCGAATAATCATTGTAATGTTTCTCAATCTTCGTCCAATATGCATTGTTGGTTGCATGTATTGAGTCTTTAGAACTGTGGTACCATGACCTGGCCAAATTCTCTTCATCACTAATTGGCCACTTGGTATGGTTAGGCTTCGGTCTATCCGTGGGTGCTTCTTCGAATAATTCTATTGTTTCTTCCCTTTAGCCTTCTTGGTATTTTTCTTTGACGAAGGTTGTCCTTCATCAACAATTGCTTCAAATTGAGAAATAGAAGGTTCAGGATTTTGTTGAAGTTGTTCCACCTGGAGTTGTTGAAAGTGTTGTTGGTGTCGCCACGCTAAAAACTGTTGGTATTGTTCATATTGGATGGTTGAAATTGGGATATGGTTATTGAAATTGACCAAACCGGATGGTTGTTGAAATTGACCAAAACCGGATGGTTGTTGAAATTAACCAAAAGTGGGTGGATGGGTTGGGTTTTGCTCGTTGTCACCCGAAGATAAGAGTTGGGTAAATGAAAATGGTGGTCTTTGATCCATGAGTGTGAAATATGCATTTTGAAAGAAGAAAATTTGTAGAGAAAATGAAGAGAATGGTGTTAATTTTTGTTGAAAATATCTAGTATATATATAGTGTTCAAGTAAGATTAAAGATAAAATAAAATAAAATAAATCCTAAACTAGCCGTTGGAATTAAAAAAAAATCAAGTGGGGCCCACTTTTTCTGTCCTTTGGGACATGCAAGGGGGGTGGATGGTGGCGACACATGGTTAGCAACAACGCCGCACGACTAGCGTGCGGCTCCACGTGGGAACAGATGGCAATGGAGAGTCTAACTCATTTGCTACAACTTGACAACGACCCATTGTAGGCCGTTTAGCTTGTATAAATAAACCAGTTACATGGGTTGCGTTCTCATTACATAAATCTAAGTGTGTCCGGGCTGACACGAATATCATTATCACAATTGTGATTTTTTTGTAGTTGGAGGGCTTTTAAATGCAACATGTGGGAATGCAACCGAGCTTATAATTGCAATATTTGCATTGTTACAACACAAAGTAGATGTTGTTAAGTACTCTCTCATGGGTTCCATCCTCTCCAATTTACTCCTGGTTCTTGGAAGTTCTCTCCTTTGTGGGGGCCTTGCAAATATCTCAATGAATCAAAGATTTGATAGGGTAAAGCTCATCTAATTATATTCCTATTATGTTCACTAAATTACTATGGGTATCAATTGTGTCAGGTTGGTCGGTTGCTTTGGCAATAAACACAACTCATATATTTATTTGTGTTAATGACATCAACCTTAAGCAGGTGTGACAACCATATTTCTGTAAACCCTTATTGTAATAATAATCCAATGTTCCGAGACCAACTCCTTGTCTAGAAATGGGTCGTAATATATATTATTGTAATGTTAAATGGATTGGTCTGTTTAACTAAAGACATTAAACATGCCAACCCAACAACATGATTATTTTCATGTCATCTCAAGAATTACCACCCCTACAGATTAGCACATATTGATATGTATATTATTATGATTATGTTATTTAAAATCTATGTTGATGAACCAGAAACAATCGAATGTGAATATATCTTTGTTGTTACTGGCATTGATGTGCAATACAATGCCTTTGCTGTATAAACATGCTGCTGCATACGATCAAAATCCAGCTGCTGACCCGTCAGATGCTGCAAAAGCAATACTGTATATGTCTAGAAGTTGTTCCATTGTCATGCTGCTTGCTTACTTCGCTTATCTTGCGTTTCAATTATGGAGCCACAATGATATCTTTGAATCACAAGAGGTATATTATTATTTGCTCATGAATTCATTTTCACATTTTCACATTTTCACATTTTCACATCACAACTAATTGAAAGGGTGTTTGGATGTGCATTTTGAAAGTGATTATGTGGCATATTAAAGGGATGTTTGGATATGCTTCTACCAACTGAAGTTGTAACACCCAGATATTGAGGATTTTGGAAGATAATATTATAATTTAAGAAATTAATAGGTGAATTGGCCAAAATGAATGGTTTTTGTGGAATTATGTTATAAGAAGAGGTAAATAGGCAATTTTATTTTACCCTTAGATTATTATTATTATCGTTATGTAGCAGGTACGAAATTAGTTATCCAAAACCGATTATTTTACTCCATGGTAATCAAATAAGAAATAATTACAAAACACTCGGTCCTTATGCATTAATCAGCTGTTCAGTACAACTAACTGATGGAGTTACATTTAGGAAGAGGTAGAGGATGCAAGAACAGATGAAAGTCCTGTGATAGGGCTTTGGGGTGGAATCATTTGGCTAGCTGGAATGACAGCTGTCATTGCATTGTTGTCTGAATATTTGGTAGACACTATTGAGGTATTAGGTTTGTTGTTAGTTTTGTGGTTCCTACTTGTTTTTTAAATTTATCAATAGATTATTTGAATTAAATTTATTAAACAGGCTGCCTCAACTTCATGGGGAGTGCCATTGAGCTTCATTAGTATCATCTTGCTACCAATTGTAGGAAATGCATCTGAACATGCTGGAGCCATCATCTTTGCTCTTAAGGATAAGCTGGTATGTGTGATGAGAAACTCGGTTTCTAATTTCATACTAGAAAATTAATATATATTAAAATGTGAATTTTATGAATGCAGGATATAACTTTGGGGGTGGCACTTGGTTCTGCAACTCAAATTGCTGTTTTTGTGGTGAGTTTTTGTTGTTCATTCTTTTCGGGATTCTTTTTTATTTTGTCTAGCGAATAAAATTCTAAAGTAAGACGAATGTGAGTCAAGCCAAAGCACAGCTACATGAGCCAAACTATAAAAGATGAGCCAAAACTCAAGCTTTAGATGAACCTGAGCATGAGCTTTTCAAGCTTTGTAAAGCCACAATCCAAGTTTGATCTATCTAATCAATATTTCAACCTAGAGTTCAAAGGGACAATGTTTATATTTTATTGCTAATAGAGGGTTGATTTTAACCGGGTTTGGTGGCAATGGGTCAATTTGAATTATATTTTATTGCTAATAGGTCAAATGGACCAAAAAAATTTTTGACCATGAGAACTTCGCATAAACTACAAGACCACCAACACAACTTGCATTGGCCAATACAATACAATAAAGAAAGTGCCAGCAGTTCAACCAATACAATGGCCAATGGGTCCTAAAAACTTACCTATGTTAACTCGTTCCAAACCACATATTTTGTTACCTATACTCGATTTTCATCCGCTAGCATGAATGAGAAGGGGCAAACCAGGAAACGGTCTCATTTAAAGGTGGCAATTACGGTCCATATGTATTTTTAGCGCATATTACCACCTAAACTGTTATTCATAGATTAAGTTGTTATTGTAATAATATAGTTTTTGTGATACCATCTAAAACATTAATGTATTTCAAAAGAAATAAACATAAGTAGCATTCCCAGGCCAGCTCAACCCGGCCTTGACCCAACTCGTTTTACCACATTACTTGATACGCTCTTTTTGTCATCTCTAGTTCCATGTTTCCTCATATGTACTTATGATGTCACTTTCTTCAGGAAATGTCATTTTAATCATAACTTTTATGTGATTTAGGTCCCACTGAGTGTAATCTTTGCGTGGATTATTGGTACTGACATGGATCTTGATTTTAGCCTTTTTGAAACGGGCTCACTTGCTCTAGGAATTTTGGTCACAGCCTTTGCATTGCATGTAACTCTTTTTTTCATTTAATATTCTATACACTTTATACAGTCTGAATATGTCCTAATGTAATAAAATTCAGGATGGAACTTCTCACTACCTTAAAGGTGTGGTTCTTATGTTATGCTACATTGTGATTGGGGCAAGTTTTTTAATTACGGATTTGCCATTTGGTAAGCTTTGGCAGCACAACTACTAATTCTTTATTCAATTTGCTGTTCTAAATGTTGAAAAATTATAAATTTGTTTCTTGATTTTTTTTGCTAGACAAAAAGAACAAC
>JBCNJP010000023.1:16208700-16230853 GCA_039602395.1 Deinandra increscens subsp. villosa
AAGCATGGACTACCCTTGCTAAAGTAGTCTTGGATAACAAGAATCAACGCGCCGTTCATCTCCAAACCAAGTTCGCCACCACCCGTTTGGACGCTTTTCCTGATGTATCAGCCTATTTTCAAGCCATGAAGACTCTCTCCGATCAACTATCGGATGTCGGGGCACCCGTCGACGATCACCGGCTTGTCTTACAACTCATTGCCGGTCTCAACGATCGTTTCGATGGCGTCGCCATGCTTATACAACAGAATAGCCCTCTCTCAGATTTCTTTACGGCTCGCTCGAAGCTCATCATGGAGGAAACGCACAAAAGTAACCAGCAAACGGCGGCGGCTGCCGCCTTCGCCGCTGGCTCCGCCAACAACCCCAACAGCAGCAGGTTCGCATCCTCCCAGCCGCAGATTGACGCCAGCGGTCCCTCCCATTCTCGATACACCACCCAACCTCGTCAGTTTTATGACAACTTCTCTCGTGGTTGTGGCTCTCGCAACAATAATAATAACCAGAATGGTCGGGGTAAAGGTGGTAACAACAACAATCGTGGTAGACCACAGAACTCGAGGGGCGAGTTTGCTCCCAATGGCCCCATGCATTACATGCCGCCTTGGAACGCTAACAGTTTCAGCCCTTGATCTTACAACACCAATTGGCAGTCTCCTCCATGCCCATACCCGACTATGCCGATGCCTCGACAAACCCCTCAGGTTCGTCCTAACTCTTCTGCAGGTATTCTTGGACCAACACCTCCTCAAGCTTACCATACGGAGGGCTCTTATATGCCTACTTATATGCCTCAAGCCATGAATGCCATTATGACTCTCAATCCAGATCAACAACAACAGTGGTACCTAGACACCGGCGCGACTCATCACATGTCCAACATGACAGGTAACATCTCGGATTATGTCAATAATGGTAATAAAAACCATATAGTCGTCGGTAACGGTTCCCACATACCAATACACAGCATCAGCAACATCACCCTAAAACCACCCTTCCCCCTTTTGAAAATAAATAATATTCTTCTTGCCCCAAACATAATAAAGAGTTTATTATCTGTCCGTCAATTAACAACGGACAACAAAATATCCATTGAATTTGACCCATTTGGTTTTCTTGTGAAGGACTACCCGACGCAGATACCTATCCTCAGATGTGACAGCTCGGGGGACCTTTACCCGTTCTCCACTCCATCCAGTCGTGTCACCAGCCCTACCTCATTTGCTGCTTTGTCCCGGGACCTTTGGCACTCTCGTCTTGGCCACCCCGAATCTTCTATTTTACGTACTTTACATTCTAATAAACTTATTGATGCTGGTTCTCTTTCGAACAATAATTTGTGTGAACCTTGTGTTTTGAGCAAGCATATGAAATTACCATTTCATGATTCTGTCACTACTACATGTATGCCATTTGATATTATTCATAGTGACCTTAGGACCTCCCCGATCCCAAGCTCGGGCGGTCATCGATATTATGTGTTTTTTCTTGATGATTATACTAACTACCTTTGGACCTATCCCTTGACGAACAAATCTCACGTCTTCACTATCTTTGTCAATTTCCACAAAATGATCAAAACACAATTTAATGCTCACATTAAAACCCTTCAATGTGATAACGGAACTGAATTCAATAATAAACAATTTCATGATTTCTTTAGCCAAAATGGTATGCTTTTTTGATTCTCCTGTCCACACACCTCCCCTCAAAACGGCAAATCCGAAAGGAAAATACGATCCATAAATAATATTCTCCGCACCCTTCTCACCACCGCTTCCCTTCCCGCCTCCTACTGGCATCACTCTCTTCAAATGTCCACATACCTGCTCAACATTCTTCATTCTAAAACTAAACGATCACTTTCACCTACCTATCTCCTTTATGGCAAACACCCCTCTTACTCTCACTTGTGCACATTCGGTTGCTTATGTTATCCTCTTTTCCCTTCCACCACCATTCACAAACTTCAACTTTGCTCCTCCGCTTGCATTTTTCTTGGCTACCCCTCCAACCCTAGGGGGTACAAATGCCTCGAACTCTCCTCCCAGAAAATTATAATCTCTCGCCACGTCGTCTTCGATGAGCGTGTTTTCCCATACAAAAACTCTCCACCCTCCTCCGTTGATTATTCGTTCCTCGAGAGCGGGTTAAGTCCCTCCATTTGGCCTTTCTTTACCGCCACCGCCACCCCCTCGGCCCAAACCAACCTCTCGGCCCAACCACACCGAGCCCAAACCACAGCCCTCCTCCTCCCCGCCGTCAACCACCCAAACTCACCCGTCGCCTCCGCCGGCTGCCGCTGACCACCCGTCGTCTCCCACACCGATCCGCCACCACCACCCACCAGTACCATGACCACTCGTGGCATGGTCAGCACCTCCAAACCGAAGAAATTTTTTAACTTGCACACCTCATCCATTACACCCATCCTCAACACTGTTTCCGACGCCCTTTCCTCTCCCGTGTGGAACCGTGCGACGACTGATGAGTTTAATGCCCTTATAGTTAATAATACTTGGGAGTTGGTGCCTCGTCGTTCGGATATGAATTTAATTCGGTGTATGTGGAATTTTAGGCATAAATATAAATCTAAAGGTACTCTTGAGCGCTACAAAGCGCGTCTCGTTTGTGATGGTAGGTCACAACAAGTGGGGGTCGATTGTCACGAGACTTTTAGTCCGGTTTTCAAACCGGCTACTGTTCGTATTGTATTGAGTTTGGCACTCTCTAGTGGATGGGGGATTCATCAGCTAGATGTTAAAAATGCTTTTCTACATGGGTATAGGAATTTGCGGTCCTTTCTGTTTCGCTACATCTCTCCTTGGGATGGGAGGAAGTGACGCGCTAACTGCTGGCATGAACACTCCAGTGTCCCTCGGCTGGTTTTCAGAGGAAGACATCGTGTTGATCTTGCTTATGCCCGAAGATCCCGCGGATACTGATGAAGTTTTCATCTGGGACGACATTGTAGCGATCGAAAACGTAGGATATGATAGAGTAAATGAAGTTTTGCACCGTTTTGCCCCACGGTGGGCGCCAAACTGTTTTGGTCAAAAATTGCACGAGACAATCTCGTATTCCAAACTTAGAATGTGGGGTGAGGTGCCAAGAAGTCTGGTTCAAAGGTAGAGAAAAAGTAATGCAAATGACACGGTGATATACGAGGGAAACCCGGAATCCTGAGAGTTGCCTCTGAGAATCCCAGTAAAAACCTCGGGAGCCGGCTCAAAGCGCCTGCTACCTAAAGCTTTTATAAAGTAAGAATTCGATTACAGCGGTGGAGACGATGATCGAAGGCTAAGTGTTACAATATTCAGAGTGTCGTGTGTTGTGTGTGTATGTTTCCTAATTCGATCATGTCCCATTTATAGCTACAAACAGAAATAACTAATTATCCGAGAAATCAGGGATCCTCTTGACCACGTCCATTAGCCGTTTGAGGAAGTTCACCACTCAGTCCACGTTCGTTAATGCCACGTCAGCGCTAATTGACCGATTCCTTAGGAAGGTTAAACCTTGCTTACCTGCCATTGAAATTAATCACGTGGCTATTAGCAAGTAAAGGATATTTAAATAAATAACAAATAACGTAACCTGTCGAGAATCCTTGGGATTCCCGGATTCCTGCATGATCAAGCTTCTCAGCCGGGTGCTTGGAATTTGACCCATAACAGGTATTTACAGGAAACACTTTATATGCATCAGCCTGCCGGTTTTCGGTATTCTTCTTTCCCGAATCATGTGTGCCGTCTCCGGAAGTCGCTTTATGGGCTCAAAAAGGATTTTGTGTCCACCATAGGGTTTCATCACAGTGCATCAGATTATTCATTGTTTATTTACAGATTTGGCAGAGACGTGGCATATTTGTTACTTTATGTGGATGATATTATCTTCACTGCTTCTTCTTCAGCACTTCATCAGCAGATCATGTCACAGTTATTTTCTGAATTTGCGATGAAAGATTTGAGACCCTCTCTTACTTTCTGGGCATCTCTATACGCCGCGACTCGTGCGGCCTCTTCTTATCTCAGCAGTCGTACGCCACCGAGATTCTCTCTCATGCACACATGGCCGATTGTAACCCCGTACAGACACCCGTTGACACTAACGGGAAACTTAGTGCTTCCGAGGGTGAGTTACTTGATGATGCTACTACTTACCAGGAGCCTTGCAAGTGCGCTCCAATACATGACTTTCACCCGGCCGGATATTTCCTACGCCGTTCAGCAGGTTTGCATGCACATGCATGCCCCGAGGACTTCACACCTTTTAGCATTGAAGTGGATCTTACGATACATCAAAGGTACGTTGGCGATGGGGTTATACATGACAGGATCCTCTTCCTCTTCTCTCGTTGCATATACGTACGCCGACTGGGCCAGATGTCCGAATACGAGACGTTCCACCTCGGGTTATTGTGTTTATTATTGTGACAATCTCATTTCCTGGTCGTCCAAAAGACAGACCGTGGTTTCTCGTTCCAGTGCAGAGGCCGAGTATCGAGGTGTGGCTCATGTCGTAGCTGAAATTTGTTGGTTGCGAAATTTATTACTCGAACACGGCTTCCATCCCAGGCGCACCTCACTAGTCTATTGTGATAATGTCAGCGCTATCTAGATGTCCGGTTACCCTATTCAACATCAACGTACGAAGCACATCGAGATAGACATACACTTTGTACGTGATTAGGTTCGACAGAGGCATGTCCGGGTTCTTCATGTCCCTTCTTGCTACCAGTTTGCAGATATCTTCACCAAAGGCTTGCCTCGTACTCTTTTTCTTGATTTTCGGAACAGTCTAAGCCTCCGTCAACCTCCGCCTTAGCCTGAGGGGGTATATTATATAGACTAGGTTTTATTGTGAGTATTTGTATAGAGTATAGGGATAAATTTCGTAACATTGTATTTATTTATATACGTGTGGAATAGAATGGAGAGGCAAGACTCGTGTGGCCTCTTCCTTATCTCAGCAGTCGTACGCCACCGAGATTCTCTCTCATGCACACATGGCCGATTGTAACCCTGTACAGACACCCGTTGACACTAACGGGAAACTTAGTGCTTCCGAGGGTGAGTTACTTGATGATGCTACTACTTACAGGAGCCTTACAAGTGCACTCCAATACATGACTTTCACCCGGCCGGATATTTCCTACGCCGTTCAGCAGGTTTGCATGCACATGCATGCCCCGAGGACTTCACACCTTTTAGCATTGAAGCGGATCTTACGATACATTAAAGGTACGTTGGCGATGGGGTTATACATGACAGGATCCTCTTCCTCTTCTCTCGTTGCATATACGGACGCCGACTGGGCCAGATGTCCGAATACGAGACGTTCCACCTCGGGTTATTGTGTTTATTATGGTGACAATCTCATTTCCTGGTCGTCCAAAAGACAGACCGTGGTTTCTCGTTCCAGTGCAGAGGCCGAGTATCGAGGTGTGGCTCATGTCGTAGCTGAAATTTGTTGGTTGCGAAATTTATTACTCGAACACGGCTTCCATCCCAGGCGCACCTCACTGGTCTATTGTGATAATGTCAGCGCCATCTAGATGTCCGGTAACCCTATTCAACATCAACGTACGAAGAACATCGAGATAGACATACACTTTGTACGTGATTAGGTTCGACAGAAGCATGTCCGGGTTCTTCATGTCCCGTCTTGCTACCAGTTTGCAGATATCTTCACCAAAGGCTTGCCTCGTACTCTTTTTCTTGATTTTCGGAACAGTCTAAGCCTCCGTCAACCTCCGCCTTAGCCTGAGGGGGTATATTATATAGACTAGGTTTTATTGTGAGTATTTGTATAGAGTATAGGGATAAATCTCGTAACATTGTATTTATATATATACCTGTGGAATAGAATGGAGAGGCAAGATTTGTATCATAACAAACATAGAACCTAAGCAATGACATTGAAGATGACTTCACATATATTATTTAGTATTAGCCTTTTTTGTTGACTTTTTATTAAGCTCATTCATTTTTTAAAACTTTAACATATGATATTATTTAAAAACATTACACTATAAAAAAGTGTTTTTTTATCTTTAAAACGCGTACAGTGTTGCTATATATAATATAAAAAAACATTTTACTATTTGGGTTTTCTAGTGCGTCAATGCGTCTATTTGCTCGTCATTGTGTCTTTTTACTCGTCATTGTGTCTTTTTGCTAGTTATTGTATATTTTGTTGGTTATTGTGTCTTTTTATTTATAAATAATAAAAAGACACATTGTGTCTTACCTATAGATCAGTGTGTCTTATGTTTAGATCATTGTGGCTTATGTTTCAGGTCATAATTTAATATGTATTCATCATTGTGTTTTATGTTTTAACTCATTTTGTTATGGTTTTTTTATGTATTAGATAATTTTTTAAAATTTTATTATTGTGATTTACATATTAGAAATACACAATGATGTTATTTTACATCTTTGTGGAAATCACAATATTTTTGCGGGTCACTTCGGAGCCTGGAACGCAGTGGTTGTGGTTGCTCAAAATCTACTTTCTCCAACGCCAGAACTTCACTCAGAGTTTTACTTAATTTGTTAACCCATAGGGCGGGGGGGGGGGGGGGGTCGGTCTATTCCTAGTGCAGGATAAATTCGTCAGCCTGCCTCTTACAGAGGTTTGGTAGCCTTGGTTGCAGGTATGGCCGACACGGTTTGCCCCCCGGCTTCACCCTTGGACCCTTGTGCTTATGCTTCTTCTACACTCCAGTTTCCACGACTCCCGTTCTCGTTTAGAATCCTTTTTGTCTAACTCTCAGTTAACTTTAACTGACTTCTCTACGCAAACATGGGCTTTGGCCGCAAGCATCAATCCGACCATAGTGTGAGGTGCACCTTCATTCCGTGAATGCGGCGTATGAGCTCATCGCAATGAACACCGTGGATGAACCCTACGACCATAAAATCTTCTCTTACACCCAGGATGGCGAAAGGCTATGGAAGAAGAGATAGGGGCACTTCGAGCCAATCATACATGGGATCTTGAGCCACTTCCTCATGGAAAGCGTGTTATTGGTTGTCGTTGGGTATTCACAGTTAAACTCAACCCTGATGGCTCTCTACATCGCCTGAAAGCCCGGTTGGTTGCTAAAGGGTATTCTCAGGCTTATGGAATTGATTATGATGAGACTTTCTCCCCAGTCGCCAAAATGCCATCTGTTCGCATTTGCATCTCTCTTGCTGCCATTAATCATTGGCCGCTCCACCAGCTTGATGTCAAGAACGCCTTTCTTCATGGTGTTCTTGAGGAGGAGGTCTATATGGAGCAGCCACCTGGATTTGTTGTTGAGGAGGAGGCCTCGAAAGTATGCAGGTTACGTCGATCTTTATATGGCCTCAAGCAGAGTCCCAGAGCATGGTTTGGGCAGTTTTTCTGAAGTTATGGGCGAGTTTGGGATGATTCGCAGTGCATACGACCATTCTGTTTTCTTCAGACATCTCCATGGCAGAAGGATTATTTTAGTTGTTTATGTGGATGATATCATAATCACAGGAGATGATGAGGTCGGAATTACCAAACTCAAACAGTTTCTTCAATCCCGGTTTCAGATTACTGACTTAGGACGGTTACGATACTTCCTTGGCATAGAAGTGTCGCGCTTCTCCACAAGGAATACTTCTCTCACAACGGAAGTATGTCCTTGACATATTGACTGAGTGTGGATTACTGGGTTGTAAGCCGGTTGATAGCCCAATGCTTCCTACGGGGAAGCTTCTTCCAGAGGATGGGAGCCCAATGAAGGATCCAGAACGATACAGACGATTGGTCGGGAAACTTAATTATTTGACTGTTACCCGTCCAGATATCTCATACGCAGTTAGTGTCTTGAGTCAGTTCATGGCCACACCATATACTGGACACTGGAATGCTGCCCTTCGAGTTTTGAGGTATCTCAAGAACTCACCAGGTCTTGGAATCTTGTATTATGATCAGGGTCACTGTCGTGTGGGTGCCTTTACAGAGGAGGGAGATGGACGGATATCAGGATTCTCTGATGCAGATTGGGCAGGATGTCCTATCTCAAGACGATCCACTACTGGCTATTGTGTGTTTGTCGGTGGAAATCTTGTATCTTGGAAGAGTAAAAAGCAGCACACGGTATCTCGATCAAGCGCTGAATCAGAGTACAGAGCCATGGCAGATGTCACATCTGAAATGATATAGGTTCCCCGCCTCCTTAGAGAACTTGGGGTAATTTCTGATGATCTGATGCGACTATATTGTGACAATCAATCAGCTATTCATATTGCCAAGAATCAAGTATTTCATGAAAGGACGAAGCATATCGAGGTTGACTGTCACTTAATCAGAGATCGAGTAGCAGGGACAAAAGTTGATCCTCCATCGATTTAACCGATACATATTAAAACACAGTTTCAACTTGCAGACATTCTTACCAAACCCCTTCGGAAGACCCATATTGATTTCATTTGCAACAAGTTGGGCATGATTAACATTTATGCTCCAACTTGAGGAGGAGTGTTAAATAATCTACATCTATATCTATATAATATATATATGAAAAGATTGAATGCCACATGGGGTCATCACAACAATCCATTTTGTGGTTTTCCCGCTCAAATTTTTTCTAATAAATGAAATTTGACTTTCATAATATAGTTATAATTATTCAAAAATAGAAAGAGTATAATTACAAACTGTATAATTACGTCTTTAATTATATTCTAAAAAAGTCAAACACATTAAAAGATTGAATTATATATCGTAAATGAGGGATTTGGATTTGAAAAAAAAAAATCAATTTTAAATCCAATGAGCCTTAAATATTGTAATTTCAAACAACTAAATTAATCCTTATGAATTTTTAATAGATATATTATCGTTATAATTGCATTCTTAATTTTATTATTTTTTACAAACAATTATTTCCTCAAATAAAATATAACAATATAATTAATATCAATAATTTTTTTTATTGTTTAGCTATATATACAAATTCCCAAATATATGTATCATAAGGGTGTCATTGAGTGGTGCTTATGACTACTCTTAGATTATTCATGCACGATTATAATCAAATGGTTTTGTTTTTGTGTTTGTTTTTATAATTGAAGAAGGGTATGATACAAACTTTAATTTTCTCTTAAGTTTTAGAGATTATACTAATGTTTATATCATTTTTTTTTATATTTTACTAGGAAGTGAAAGTAACTCATGGTAGAAGAACCATTGAACTTTTAACTGGATATTTCTAATAAAAATAATTCTTAGATGATATAAAGAATCATTAGTACATTTTAGTTTTGATTTTTCTAAATACCGCCGTACGATGCACGGGTTTCAATTATCGAATTACATTTATTATAATATTTAAATTGTTGGATTTATTTTTTTAAAAACTACCCGTGCGTCGCACGGGTATCAAAAACTAGTATGTATGTATATATCTAAATATCTAGATCTTTCTATCTAGATATTTCTTATAGGTAGTTGGTAGCACTACTAGAAAAAGCCCCTTCCTTGACGCGCAAACAATGACGCGCGCTAATTTATGACGCGCAAAAGTGTGTGTCATTAAAAATCTGTCGTATTTTGAAAAATTTTAAGGGTAAATGACGCGCATTTATGAGCGTCATAAAATTTGTGTCGTATAATTAAAAAAACACGGAGCGCAGATTTATAATACGCGTCATCCCTGTTTTGTCGTTTTATATTTTCTTATTTTCTTATCTCCCGCTTAATTTTCATTCCCGCTTGCCTAATTTTTTTCATTCCCGCTCTCCTCTCCATTACTCAAACCCTAATTTTCCATTACTCTCTATCACTCCGCTCCATCATCAAAATCGAATCTCAGCAGAGCCGACCATCCTCCTCCCTCTCCCCCTGCCATCGTTCACGCATCCGACGACCTCACGCATCCGACGACCGTCCTCCTCCCTCTCCTCCCTCAGCAGAGACGACCTGGAAACCTTCACGAATCTGGAGACCTTCCTCCTCCCTCTCCTCCCTCTCCTCCCTCTCCTCCCTCAGCAGAGACGACCCGGCAACCTTCACGCATCCGGCGACCTCACACCCGACCGAACGCCGGCGACCCTTTCCGGCGACCCTGCGACCTTGCTTCCCGTCGTCGATAAGAAGAAATTGATTCAAGGTATGCGATTCAAATCCTTTAATTCTGGGTTTATATCTTTATATAATCGATTCTTTAGCACCAATCATCTTCTAGTTGATGTGATTTCCGTCTCTAGATTTCCTACTTAGGGTTTGTATAAAAGTTTCTGCTTTCATGTGTTGCTTTTCTCTCTCGACCTGTTACAGTCAGACGAACCTATTTTTATTTTTTATATGCTCTTTGTCTTCTATATATATATATATATATATATGCATACACACACATAGAATATATCTATATGCATAGCAGCATTTGTATCTATATAATTTCGAATTCAATTCTTCTCATCAATCAAGAACCGGAAGTTAGGGCTTGTTCAATAGATTTATCGCAGGTTTCTAGCTACTAATTTGTTGTATTCATTGAGTTCAGACTCCAAAGCTGTTTATGTAATCAATACAGGTTAGTTCAAATTGTTTCCACGATTGTTATGTTCGAATGTGTTCTAGTTTTAGAATTCATTGAATTTTGCATCGTTTCCGCTTGTTTCATGATGATTTAGTTCGGTTTTTGTGCGAGAATCTGTTGTTGCAAATTTGCAATCTGTAAATTTTGTTATTCTCCGCTTGATTTTGAATTTTAGTAAGGATTTGGTTGAATATCGTTTGGCTTGTTTCAAGTAGCCGGTGAAAAGTTGACTGTTGTTGTAGATTTGATGTTCATAATTGGTAGGTTAAGTCCCTGAGTTTAAGCAATTTTGTTCTTGAGATGTTCTCTGATTTATACATAGTTTGAAATTTGAATAAATCATATAAACTTTCATTTTTTATATGCCTTGAGTGTTCCTTTCTTCTTAAAAGCTGTTTTTTTTTTTGTGATTTTCTCTACGCTTCAGTTTGGTTTGACTTTAACATGGTGCAAATGATAGATATGTGGCTGATTTTACTTTGGAATTTGGAGTTAGATTTTAAGCTCATTGAGTTAGTGTATTCGTTCGATTGACAAAACAGGATGAATTTGGAATTATATAGAGTAGGACCTGTTAGCACTTGGACACAAAAAAGGAGGTAGTATTCTTTATGCTTAGTTGCTTATGAGGGTTATTGGTTGGTCGATGTCGTTTACTGAATATATATTTTGGAAGGAAGCTAGTCCAAAGATGAAAATACATTGATCGAAGGTGAGTCTTTCAAGACATACATAAACTGAAAGAAGTAATGTTCATGACATTCTCTTTTCTTACTCCTTTTACTTATTTGTTTAGTCCTTTTGGTTTGGGATCTTACATTAGTCTTAATCTGCTCACACAACCACAAAAAAAAAATACAGTTCTTTAGGGTTGGCTATGTTGCTTTTTTGTATGACCCTCGTTACTTTATAGGAGACTGTTTCAATGGTTAGTTCATATACATTTTAGTTACGGTTATCTTACAATAACGTATTTCCTTGCTCTTTTCCATTTAGTTCTTAGAATATTAAGTTGCATTTGCTATGTGTTAGAAAGTGGCAGTGGGTTCACGAATAACAGGAACAAATCTGATTGAACAGAAATTGTGCACAGGGTGATTTGGGAACCAGAATCTGTGATTATTTGATCTGTACATTTACACGGATTGCAAACTTATATATACAACATATTTGGCACCAAAACCAACTGATACAACGGTTGGTACGTACCTGCCAATAAGCTAACTGGTACGACATTTTGTAAATAACGGCTCATTTTAGCAATAGCCTGCCAGTCCGGGACATTTTGAAACTTGCTAAACAATTACTGAATTTTTCATTGATTAGGATTCGGTTCCATTATGGGCATCCAGATCTTTTTGACAGAATATTTCACCTAACAAGAGGTGGCATAAGCAAAGCTTCAAAGACTATAAACTTAAGTGAAGACATTTTTGCAGGTTTTCACTTCTGTTCAAAACCTTATTACTCTATAAATAGCACTATAGGACGGAAATAAATGGAGCTGCAATGTTTTGTGACTAGTTTCTGACCGTTTTAACTGCTATCACAAATAGTCTTTTTTTAAGTAGTGATCAACCAACTTCGATCATTATATTAACTACTTACATTGCTGCAGGGTATAATACTACACTACGAAGAGGTCATATTACGTACCATGAGTATATACAAGTTGGTCTCCTCCACTTTGATAGAGGGGTTTCGGAGTGATTTCATCATCTCTTAATTACATTGGTAATGCTATTGAGGTATGCAAATGCATTAAGATTCAATCTTTTTTCTTTTTCTTATACAAGCATTTTGATTACTCTGTTATTTGTCGTATGTGCATTTTCATCTTAGTATGATAGTATCTTAAATTGAACTTTCCTATTTTTTGTTAACACAGATACTGACAATATGACCAGTGCCTAAAGCAATAACAACAAATTTCCTCAACCATAGCTTCTGGTGGAATGGGTCCTACTGCAGTTGAAGTAAGTGGTTGTGATTCAATGTCTGTGGACAAACTACCTGAGGAAATAAATGAAATGACAATTAAAGATGACAAGATCGAAAAGGTTTGACTCCTGCTGAACATCTTTTATCCTATTGCTTGGTATATAAATGCTGAAATTGTCTCTGAAAGTTGTATTCTTGTAGGAAATGGAGGCGACCGTGGTAGATGGACATGGTATCGAAACTGGCCGTTACTACGATTAGAGGTAGAAATGGTTACCAAAAAATATAATTTCACTACATATGGTCAATGTATATATGGTCAAAGGTTAGTTATTTCCTCAAGCTCTCAACCTCAATCTCTATAATTTATTTGATTTTGATAATACTATTAGAGCCCTAGCATAATTTATTGCAGTCAATAGTTATTTTGAAAATAAAGGTCAAGTTTCAGGTAGTTGTGATTTCCATGCCACTGCTACTATTTCCCAAACACCCTCTGCTGGTTAGTCAGTCCCCTGTGAAATTTACTCCTTCCATAATCAAGATTTCCTGACTTTTATCTCTGTTTGTGTGTTCCTTGATTGTTTACAGGTGGAAATTCTGCTTGTTATCCTAGGTATGCTCACTACCCATCTTAATTGGATCTGCTTCATTTTCTACGGCCATTCCTGTTTGCTCATTCACTCACCTTTTTTTAGGTTCTATTTCATTTTGTTTCATTAATGGGAGAACAGATTTTACTATGATAACATTTAGTGGCTTTGGGATGTTTTAATGACATATATTCAACATATATTCAAAACATTTGATCCACCAAATTTTATTTTTTCAGAAATTACAATCAGTGGATGCTAAGGATTGGCAAAGATTAGAGACTGAATTGAAGATTGATGTAGTCAACAAATAAGTACGGGCTTCATGTGTTTGTCTATTTGTGTTTGTGTTGTAGTCAACAATTAGTCAACAAACTAATGTTACATTTGTAATGTTTGCTCTATATATGAAATGTATTATTTTGCTACAAGTGTATTGTATTTTGATTAGGAGGTTGATTGTCATTAATGTGGAAATTAGTGAATCTACAAAAATATTTTTTTTAAAATTTTGTTTTAATTCATGACGCGCATTTATGCGTGTCATAAGCATATTTATGACGGGGGCTTCCTTGACACGCTTTTTATGACACGCTTTGCGTGTCATAAAATGCGCGTCATTGTTCGCGCGTCAAGAAGCAGATGACGCGCATTTTGCGCGTCAAGAGGATTCTTGACCCTACCTTCCTTGACGCTTTTTTGCGCGTCATCTGGGCCCTTTCTTGACGCGCAAAAAGCGTCAAGAAAAGCCATTTTTGTAGTAGTGTAGATAGGCATTTACTATACATAAATATTTTGTAGCTTGTGTAGTATAAATAGGGGTTCTCCCCCCTTCATGTAAGATTATCAGATTCTAATATACAATCTGTTTCAAAATACAACTACTTTATTTATTTATTTATTTATTATTAAATCACAATAAAACATGTCATTCCAATCAAAAGAACTACATAAGATTTCACACAAAATCACGAAGAGATCTTCAAAATTCAGTAATGCAGAAAAATATTATTATAGCTGTTTTTTATTGTCAGAATAACTTTAAATTTTGCACCTTCATAGAACACTCGGTGCGATAATTGTTTGGCAAATAAGCACCCTTGAATGATGGTTAGTGTACTCTACCAATTCAATACACAATTGGAGTAGCCAAGTAGGCAAAGATAAACCGAACTATTATTAGCTAAATATTTATCATTAGGTCAATAACAATTAACAAAGAAAAAAAACATAAACCACTAAAACTAAGATATGATCGAGTGTTCATGGCACTGGTTAGCAAAAGGTAGCATCAGTAAACAATTTTCTCAAATGACATGAACAATATTAGATCGAATTAATCAGGACAAATAGAAAGCAATGTTGTTGACGAAATAAAAGCAGATCAAATCCAACAAAATAATAGTATAACACACAACAACTTTGACCTCAAACAAGATCAAAATCTCGCCAAAAAAGCCCACAAAAAAACGAAAAGAAACAAACAAACAGGTCAATGACATATACCAGCAACAACTAATCAAATAAAAAATAGATTGAATTGAAACTAAATAACAAAAAATATTAAATGTTTGATCTGTAAAATTCTCCCAACCCTAACATGATCAAAAAGAGATGTCAATCAAAATTGTAATCAAGTTTTACAAAGTTGAATATGAAATGGAAACTACCTGCAAGGATAGAACTCGGGCCAAAGGAAACAAATAAAACGTGAGTGACAAAGCTTGACCATTGAGATAGACGTTTTCTTGCTTATGTTTAATCCAAATTATTAATATTACCCACCATCGGAAAACACAATGTTGCCACTTGAAAGGCCCGTATATATGGTCCTATATAAAAGTGAAAAACGACTGTATTCCTGCTGACTCTATATCCCGCTACTTAAATCAACCACTGGCGAGAAATAACTTTTTTGATAGCGACTCCTACTCTTTTGCAGATATGGAGGATCCCTTTTTATCCTTCACGTGGCGCTGCTAGCTAAACTGCTGCAGGAATTTATCCTATAGATCCTCAAAACTCTCAACCTTCCCTGTCGTTGAACTCTTAAACCACAGCCGCGCAGGTTCAATAAGTGTCTGCACAAACACGTGGCACCATACTGAGATTGACCACCTTTCCATCCCTCCTGCGCTGGTGAAAATTTTAATATGGTCATTCGGGTCCGAAGTACCATCGTACTTAGACACTATGGAGGGCATCTTCAACTTCCCCGAGAATTCCACCATGGAAATTGCTAGAATGAACTTTGATGGTTCGACCAGGACAACTGGTCGGTATAGGCAGTGAGATTTATTTGCAGAACCCCTTGTGACTGTCCAGACCCCCACCTGCGCCATCCAGCGGGATGGTGCGAAGCTGCGTGTTTCGGAATTGTCGCATTGGTCTAGCGAAATGCATCGTAGGTCCCGCACTGATGAGTGTTTAGAAATTGGGAGGGGTACCAATTTGAGGCTGTAATTCCGTTATGCGAGTGTCTCGGAGGAGCCATTCGTAGGCGCGCACGCTGCGCTACTACTCCATCCACCAATCATCACCACAAATAATCGGGTAAGGAGTAGGAAACTGTAGCGGTGCCCCATAGGGTAAAGGTATAAACCCGGGTTGTTGCGCAAGCATAATTGGTGTCGCGATATGAGGAAAGGCCTGGGAGTATGATGGTGGGGGTACGAGATATGGCATACTCGCCGATAGACCCGAGAACCCCATTGTAACCGGGGGAGTAGCCGGGATGGCAGTGGTAGAAGTAACGTCGGTGGATGTGTCCAGAGTGGTTGAAGGAGGAAGTGGTGGGCGTCGGGCTAAGTTAAACGTGACAGACCCAAGCCCCTGACTTGTCACAGTTGGGAGCGGTGTCGCCACTAGGCGAAAAGTGATGTTCGAGGTCTCTCCCCCCGAGGGTTGGAATGCCAGTATCGATTCAGGCATTAGAGTAGGTTGGTGAACCGGGTTCGATGATTTGAACCTGCCATAGCCTCGGGGAGAAGAAGAGAACTCATCGTCAGTGGGGAAAGCCCATGTTTGGTTTTATTACTAAAGTTTCAATAAAAACAACAAAAATCTCAAAAGTTTCATGATAAGAAACATTTTATATCTCAAAAACAAAAACAAATAAAATGTAATTGGTAATATAACTGACCTTTTAGCCTAGCTTGAAAACTACCCGAAACGAAACCATAAGTGGGCATTACATATTTACATTCAAGCTACTCACTATTAGAGATCTGCAATTAAAAGAGGAGAAAAGTGATCGATGAAGCAGAGAACTAAATACAACTACTTTATTTATTTATTTATTTATTTATTTATTATTAAATCACAATGAAACATATGTCATTCCAATCAAAAGAACTACATAAGATTTCACACAAGATCACGAAGAGATTTTCAAAATTCAGTAATGCAGAAAAATATTATTATAGTTGTTTTTTATAGTCAGAAGGTTGCTATGCAAGGGGTTTGTAAAGATATGGCCCAGTACCTTGGTGATTTCCAGTTTGGGGTCGGTATGTCGGGGGGGGGGGGGGGGGCCGAAGCCATTCTCCACAGCGTTAACCGCCTTGTGGGGGAGCGATATCTTGATGGGTCGCTCGCGATGCTCACGGTTGATTTCTCCAATGCGTTCAACCTGGTTGATCGCTCATCCCTTCTTCGTGAGGTCAGGCTGAGGTGCCCGTCTCTTTCGCCCTGGGTTGAGTTCTTATACGGGCAACCGGCTCGCCTATACCTGGGGGACGACCTTATTTGGGCCACTACTGGGGTCCAGCAGGGTGACCCGTTGGGTCCCCTTCTGTTCGCCCTCGTCCTTCACCCGCTCGTGCATCATATCCGAGACAGCTGCCATCTGCTGCTCCATGCCTGGTACCTTGACGATGGGACGATTATTGGGAAAACTGAGGAGGTGGCTATGGCTCTCGGGATCATCAAAGAGAGGGGCCCGCCGTTGGGTTTGGACCTTAATATCAGGAAGACGGAACTCTTTTGGCCTTCCTGTAATGGGGAGAAAGTTCGGCCGGGCCTCTTCCCTGCGGACATTAGTAGACCCGCCAGGGGGGTGAAACTCCTTGGAGGGGCTGTTAGTCGTGATGGCCAGTTTATTCAGGAGTTGGCTGAGAGGAGGGCAACTTCGGCTGCTGATCTTTTGCGCCTCCTCCCTGCCCTTGGCGACCCCCAAGGCGAACTCCTTCTGCTTCGTTCGTGCATGGGTGTCGCCAAGCTTTTCTTTGGGCTTAGAACATGCCCCCCCACTCATATGATGACAGCTGCGGCTGGGTTTGATAAGAATTTACGGTCGGCCATTGAGGACATTGTCGTGTGTGGTGGTCCCTTCTTTGGGGACCTGCAATGGCGGCTTGCTTCTTTGCCGATTCGACATGGGGGGCTTGGGGTCTATTCTGCGGTTGAGGCGACGTCTTACTCCTTTGTTGCCTCACGTGCTCAGACTTGGGCACTGCAAGACCATATTCTTCGGGAGAGCGGGGCTTGTGGTATGGGCCCCGACTATGAGATGGCACTGGCTGGTCTTCATGATATGCTTCCGGGCTTTGATCTGAGCGGTTTCACTAATAAGGACACCGCCCCACCCAAAGCCCAACACGTTTTGGCGAATGCCCTCTTTGGTAAAACCTTGCTCGAGATGGAAGCTACTTACGAGATGACAGCTAGGCAAAAGGCCGTTTGGGGATGCCTCCGACAACCACATGCGCAAGACTTCCTTCATGCCCTCCCGATCGACGGGTTGGGGCAACATATGTCGCCTGTCGAATACCGGACAATCCTCAAGTATCGGCTCATGGTCCCCCTGTTCCCCGTGGATGAAAAATGCCCCGTTTGCAACAAGGCGTGTATGGACTCGTTTGGGGAGCACGCCGCCCACTGCAAAGAGCTCCCGGGGTTTAAATATCGACACGATGTGGTCCGGGACGTTCTGTTTGACATTTTCAGGAGGGCTGGGATATCGGCCAGGAAGGAAGCCCCGGTTAACTTTCTGTCTGACCCTTTGGATGGGCGCTCAACCCTCAGACCTGCCGACATACTCGTTTTTGGGTGGCAGAACGGAAAGCATGCATGTGTTGATTTAACGGGGGTTTCTCCCCTAGTGGGGTTGAGGGCCAGTACTTTCACGGCGGGTCAGGCGGTGTCCAGAGCGGCTGCTGGGAAGGTGAACAAACACGAGAAAGCGTGCATTGAAAATCAACATGTGTTTGTTCCCTTCGCTTTTGATACGTTTGGTCACCTTGAGGCCGAAGCAGCTGCCATGCTGGGACGGATCCAAAAGGTCATGTTTGGGAATGTCGCAGCCTCTAGGTCGAAGAATGTTGTATTCATACGTCTAGGGTTTGCCATTCAAAAAGGGTTGGCGGCGCAGCTTGTTGCTCGTCTTCCCTACGTGGTTACTTGAGTCTTGTATGTTGGTTTTCTGTTATTAATATAAGATAATTTCGAATAACTTTAAATGTTGCAGCTTCATACAACACTCGGTGCGATAATTGTTTGGCAAATAAGCACCCTTGATTCCTTGAATGATGGTTAGTGTACTCTACCAATTCAATACACAATTGGAGTAGCCAAGTAGGCAAAGATAAACCGAACTATTATTAGGTAAATATATATCATTAGGTCAATAACAATTAACAAAGAAAAAAAACATAAACCACCAAAACTAAGATATGATCGAGTGTTCATGGCACTGGTTAGCAAAAGGTAGCATCAGTAAACAATTTTCTCAAATGACATGAACAATGTAGAATCAATCAGGACAAATAGAAAGCAATGTTGTTGACGAAAAAAAGTAGATCAAATCCAACAAAATAACATAACAGTATAACACACAACAACTTTGACCTCAAACAAGATCAAAATCTCGCCAAAAAAGCCCACAAAAAAAAAGAAACAAACAAACAGGTCAATGACATATACCAGCAACAACTAATCAAATAAAAAATAGATTGAATTGAAACTAAATAACAAAAAAATATTAAATGTTTGATCTGTAAAATTCTCCCAACCCTAATATGATCAAAAAGAGATGTCAATCAAAATTGTAATCAAGTTTTACAAAATTGAATATGAAATGGAAACTACCTGCAAGGATAGAACTCGGGCCAAAGGAAACTAATAAAACGTGAAACGTGAGTGACAAAGCTTGACCATTGAGACAGACGTTTTCTTGCTTATGTTTAATCCAAATTATTAATATTATCCACCATCGGAAAACACAATGTTGCCACTTGAAAGGCCCGTATATATGGTCCTATATAAAAGTGAAAAACGATTGTATTCCTGTGACTCTATATCCCGCTACTTAAATCAACCACTGACGAGAAATAACTTTTTTGATAGCGACTCCTACTCTTTTGTTGGTGGATTTAGCTCACGTCTTATTGACGGGACACATGGCCGCAATCTATTGGATGCTTGAGAACATTCTATGGTCCCCATCAGAACGTCAAATCCTAACAGAATGGTTGGGCAGGAGATTGGTACATACCTTTGAGTCAGGCCAACCCGGGATATTAATGCAGGTCGGGTATAACCCGAGTTCGCACAATTATATCTCTTCACTTAACTAAATCATGATTTAAATTTGTCGCGTCAAACAAACAAGATAATAAACATTAAGAAACAAGTACTTAAATTAAATAATAGACTCACTAAACTATATCATATTTGATTTCCACTTAAAGTGGTATGGAAACAACTCAACCAAATCTATGCCTAACTTCCACTTAAATTGTCATCGATTTTCTTAATTCTTTTCCATTTTTTATTGGAAGGTGATTTGGTGTAAACTTTCTTGATTTCTCATTAGATTGACAATCTCAATATATAATACAGGAGGACACATATTTACACACTATACCCATATAGATTGGAGCATGTACAAACTGAGGACTACACGTATACTTATAGTCTAATATGCCCCCTCAGTCTAAGGAGGAGGATTTCGTATGCTTAGACTGGACCGAAATTCATCAAATAGAACACGTGGTAGTCCTTTGGTGAATATGTCAGCAACCTGGTACCTCGAAGGAACATGTAGAACGTGAACTTGACCGAGACGTACCTTTTCCCGAACAAAATGTATGTCTATCTCAATATGTTTTGTGCGCTGATGTTGAACTGGGTTACCCGACATATAAATAGCACTGACGTTATCACAATAAACGAGAGAGGTACGTTGAAGAGGTCGGCGAAGCTCTAACAACAAGTTACGAACCCAACATATTTCTGCCACAACCTGTGCCACCCCCCGATATTCCGCCTCGACACTGGAGCGGGAGATCGTAGTTTGCTGTTTAGAGGACCAGGATATGAGATTGTCCCCAAGAAATAAACAGTAACCGGATGTGGACCGGCGAGTATCCGGGCACCCTGCCCAGTCAGCATCGGTGTAGGAAACAAGAGACGTGACTGAGATGGGTTTGATGTGAAGACCCATGGAGCTAGTACCTTTGATGTAGCGAAGTATCCGCTTTAAAGCGTTTTGATGACCAACCCGGGGGTCATGCATGTGCATGCAAACTTGCTGAACAACATAGGAGATATCCGGCCTAGTGAACGTGAGATACTGCAAAGCCCCTGCAAGGCTGCAAAATTGAGATGAGTCGGACACCGCGTCTCCAGCCGTGGCGCCTAGTTTGGCGTTGGTGTCCACAGGAGTGTGGCACGGGTTGCAATCTGCCATGTTAGCCCGAATGAGAATCTCATTGGCATATTTCTTTTGGGATAAGAATAACCCCTCGTTGGTCCGATGAACTGAGATGCCTAGAAAATAGGTGAGAGGACCGAGGTCTTTCATGGCGAACTCGCGAGCAAGTTTCTGCATCAAAAAATGTTTAAGACTCGGTGAGGAGGTAGTCAGTATAATGTCATCAACATATAAGAGTAGATAAGCTGTATCGGGGCCATGATGATAAATATATAAAGAATGGTCGCACATGTTATGCCGAAACCGCATAGTAGTAACGAAATCAGTGAATCGTTGATACCACGCCCGAGGTGCCTGTTTTAACCCATAGAGAGACCGTTTCAGACGACAGACATAATCTGGAAATCGAGGGTCCCAAAACCCTAAAGGTTGATGCATGTAGACTGTCTCCGATAGGTGGCTGTGAAGGAAGGCATTTTTAACGTCCAGTTGACTAATGTCCCACCCGTGAGCAGTTGCTATAGAAAGAACCGTCCGAATAGTTACCGGCTTGACAACCGGGCTAAATGTTTCATCGCAATCAATCCCTACTCTTTGTGATCGACCATCACACACCAATCGCGCTTTATAACGCTCTAATGAACCATCCGACTTTGTCTTATGTTTAAATAGCCAGATACAACGGATAATGTTCATATTGGGTTGTTGAGGTACGAGCTCCCACGTGTTATTTAAGGGCAGTAAACTGGTCTGTCATGGCATGGTACCAAGTGGGATTGGTTAAGGCTTCGGATGGGTTACGAGGTAGGGGTTCGAAAGAGGAAACATTGAGATTGAATGGGATCTTAGGTTTAGATATTCCCGCCATACTACGTGTGCGCATGGAGCGAGACAGCGGTAGTGGGAGGTGGAGGATGGGGGAGGGGGAGGGGTCACGGACTGGACAGTGGGGTGTGTTTGGTGGTGGTTCGGGTCGGATATGTGAGGAGGGGTGGGGGCCGTTGGGCTAGAAGTCGGGTGGGATGATGAGGCGGTTTGGGCCGTTATTGGGGGTTGGGTCGACGGTTGTGTTGGGCCAGGAGGATTGTTGTGGGCTGTAGTTGGGCTGGAGGGATTCTTAACAGAAGTGGTAGTGAGAAAAGTGGAGCTAGGAAGGGAGGGTTGTGAGTTCGATTGCGGGTAGAACCATATGAGAGGATGTGGGTCTGAGGCAGAGAGAAAGTCATAGTTTGGAGAAGAGGGATGTAGAGAGGCATAGGGAAACACATGTTCGTAAAAAACGACGTATCTAGAGACAATTAACAGATTTGGTGGATATGTCATAACATTTGTACCCCCTATGGTTGGAGGGGCTCCACCGAGAAAAATGCATGGGAGAGAGCGGTTTTGTAGTTTGTGAAT
>JBCNJP010000023.1:16231353-16312584 GCA_039602395.1 Deinandra increscens subsp. villosa
ATTAAAAAAAAATGATGAAAAAAAAAGGAAAAGAGCAAAGTATGAAGATCGGCTGATTGAAATATGATGCTACAAAAAGAATGTGAAGTTTTTGTCTAGCATAGTGTGTATATAGTAGTTGTGTGTTTTTCCATGTAATAATTAAACCGGATTGAATTACTTGAGTCACTTTAAATATCCCCATTCCATACCCTACACCTAGCCCCATTACAACCCTTTGTAAGTCCTATTGATTTGCATGCATGTTTAAGCAATTATGGCGGAGGTTTGAGGGTTGTACAAGCTTATGATAGTGAGACAACACAATAGCCAGTCGAGTGCATTCTAGCTCATCACGCTAGTCCTTAAATGTAAACTGAGAGGAGCGTTTATTGTGAGGGGTTTGTTGCTTGATTAGAAGATTAAGAGCATGTTAGGTTTGGCTAAAATCTTTGAGACGTAATTGTTATATGTTGCGTGGTTAGCAAAGGATTAAATATGGGAATAGGGTATGACTTGGAACCTTGACTGAAACTGGGTTTGACTGGTCGATTGGAGGAATGACAAAGAAAATAACTTTGGGTTGCTTGGGGTCAAGCAACGATTAAGTGTGGGGATGTGACGGTTGCACTGTTGTTTGTTTATTAGTTGTGATAAATTGGTGATTTTAATGTTCTTAATGTTGTAAATTAGTGAATGCTGGTAACTATGCGAAATTATGTGTTTGCAGGTGAAAACGGGCTTAAACGAACTTCTTAGAGGTGGAGGAAGAATCGGGAAAGTATGAGCTAGAGATTTGATGATTTAGAGCGAAGAAATGAAGAAGAAGTTTCACCTCCACCGTAGCTTACGCCACCACCGTAGCTTACGGTGGTGGCAGCACTCAAATTGAGCACCGTAAACCAGCATGAGGCTGGCGTAAGATAGGGACCAACCACCGTAAGCTACGGTGGCACCGTAGCTTACGGTGGAGCAGTTACCCAGATTCCGAAATTTCACGATTTTAAGCACTTTTGGGGGTCCAGACAGTTTCAACTGGTAATCTATCACTGGGAGACGAACCAGAGACGATCTTAGGCGTTTTTGGAGCAAGGAAAGAGTGGAGAAACACAATTCTAACATCGGATTCGTTGGCAAATCATCAATGACGATCACCATCATCATAGTTGCAATCAATTTCGTCATGAGTGGCTAGTCGTTTGTGTTCTTCTCGAATGTAAGCTTCCATTGTAAACAACAAACTTGATGTAATGTGATTCTAGAATAGTGATCTAAGCATTCGATGCTTTTCACTATAATGTTTTTATGATTATTCGTAACTTTTAGTATTATGCTTAATCGAATTTTGCAAACCATACGTTCTTGATGCCATTGGCAACTGAGATTTAGTGGATAGGAATTTGGTTGACATTTATACTAATTGATCATCGGGTGACAACCTTGCGTTAGTAACCCGAGTGCTTTGTTCCCTTTTATCACGATAGTCACAATTACATGAATCATGTCTATGTGATTCTTTCTAGTTGCATCATGGTTGTTTGTTTACATGGAAGTCTGAAATTCGAGAGGATCACTTTTGTTTGATTGATTAAGAAAACCAAAAAGTTTAGATTTTTACTCAATTTTTAGTTGTTAATTTAGTATCCATTTGTTAAAGTCAACTTATCAACACAAGCTTTTGTTACTTTCAAATTCAAGATCTCAATTCAGTGTAATTTTTAGTCATAGAAGTAACACATACTCCACAATCCCCTGTGTTCGACACCCGCTTACCACTAACTAAATTAGTGTAATTGGGTTATTTTTGAGTGGGACTTCGACCTCACGTCAAATTTTCGATACGCCTACAGATCATGTCGCAACAATTTAGTCGGTCAAACCGACTTAAGCCCCGCGTTGACTCTTTCCTCTTCGCGCGTATCGCGTCCCACTCTTCAGGTTCCAGGCGATACGCCTGGACCTTCTTGTTCAGCACTTCTTCATCATTTCTTCTTAACTTCCAACTTGGCTTGGGATTTTATTAAAAACCTACAAAACGCATAAAAACATAAACAAGACCCCAAAGACACTAACTTAACTAAAAACACTTAAAACTAATGAAAACCGACTCAACTTGACTCAAATCTTTAACAAAAGACATATGAAAACAGGATGTGTTTGCAACACATCACTTTTCCACATGAAAACTACAGAGTAACATATAATTTATTTGTAATAATCATCTCATGAATTGCATAACTGAATAAATCTGTTCGGAAAACTTCAAACTACTATATTAGTTGTTTGCAAATGAATTCAACCTTGCAAAATTCCTTCACCCGTATTTGTCAGAATGAATTTTTTTACATATAAATACATAATGGTAACCTTAATGGGAAGTTAGATGATTATACCTAACGGTATATCGTTTGACTTAACATTAACGTTTAAATGATTCCATTTTTTATGTAATTATATGTGTTGTCAAACAATGAACCCAACGGCCAATTGTTTGATTATACATATAGTGAAATGTTGGCCTAATATACATAGATATGTCATTTCTGCCCAAAGGTGATATGTTGTATTTATGTGTCTTAATTTACTCTTTATGTATGTTCATAACACTTGAATTTTGGATATAGCCAACGCGAAACCAACTTTCATTTAGAACCTTAGTATAGTCTATTATTTTGGTGTTATAATAGGCTTAATCTTCAATGTGCTAAATCTTGCTTATTTTATGTGATTACCCTGTATGCTTTAAGTTCACTTATGTTCTTCTAAAAATACATGTTATTATTATATCAATCCAGCCGCCACTATGAATCCTAACTATGGAATTGAACCCTTGACTGGCACTAATTTTGCGTCATGGCGAGATGCTGTCAAACTAACTCTTGGAATGATGGATTTGGACTATGCTTTAAGGCATGACCCTCCCGCTGCACTTACTGCTGAAAGCACTGCAGATCAGAAACAAGTGTATGAAAAGTGGGAGAGGTCTAACAAAATGTCTCTCATGGTTATAAAGAACTCCATCTCGGTTGCCATTCGCGGAGCCATCCCTGACTCTGAAAGCGCGAAAACTTACTTAGACTCCGTAGAGGAGCAATTCAAAGGCACCTCCAAGGCACATGCAAGTACTTTGATCCTGAAGATGTTGACTACAAAGTATGATGGTGTGAGTGGTGTGCGTGAGCACATCATGATGATGAGCGACATGGCCCATAAATTGAAGGGTATGAACATGGAAATTAGCGAGGGTTTTCTAGTACACTTTATAATGACATCTCTTCCTGCACAATTTGATGCCTTTAAAATAAACTATAATACTCAAAAGGACAAATGGCAAATGAGTGAACTCATTGCTATGTGCGTACAAGAGGAAGAGCGTTTAAAGGTAGAAAAACCCGATGTTGATCATGTCACCACCACAAACACCAAGAAGAGGAAAGGTAACTTCCATAAAGGAGAAAGCTCAAAGGTCCAGAAACCGAATGCAAGTACATCATCTGGCTCAACCACTCCTAATGGTCCTATTCGTTGCAAATTCTGCCATAAGAAAGGGCATCGCCAACGAGATTGCCCAAAATTCAAGGAATGGTTAGCAAATAAAGGTGATCATTTACTTATGATTTATGAGTCCTTTAATATTGATGTTCCTATAAACACATGGTGGATTGATTCTGGTTCCATGGTTCATGTTACAAACACCTTACAGGGATTCCTTACAATCCAGAAGCTGGAAAGAAACCAAAGGACAATTAAAGTCGGGAGCGGTGATGCCCTAAATGTTGAAGCCGTAGGAACTTTGCAATTAGTTATGCAAGGTGGTCATTGTATTAACTTATTAGATACTCTTTATGTACCTAAAATTACTCGAAATCTAGTATCTGTACGAAAGTTAGACAATGATGGTTTTCATGTAGCATTTGGTAATGGTAAAGTCACTATTAGTTTAAATTCTCGTGTTCTTGGTAATGGTTATTTAGATGGAAATCTCTATAAATTGAACTTGGATGACCAATTTTCAAAATCTTTGTTGTCATATAATGTGAATGAAAACATAAACAAACGAAAACGAGAAATGGAAACTTCATCTATGTTGTGGCATCAACGCTTGGGCCACATCTCACGAGATCGAATGATACGTCTAGTGAAAGATGGCATACTACCAAATCTCGATTTTAGTGATTTTGAAATATGTGTAAAATGCCTTAAAGGGAAAATGGCGAAAGGAAATAAAAGAGGTGCCACAAGAAGTTCCAATTTATTGGAACTCATACACACTGATATTTGTGGACCTTTTCCTGAGGGGATATCAGGACATAAGTCATTTATCACTTTTATAGATGACCATTCACGATATATGTACTTATATTTAATTAAAGAGAAATCTGAATCACTTGACACGTTTAAAATTTTTAAGGCTGAAGTTGAAAATCAACTCGACCGTAAGATAAAGGTAGTGAGATCAGATAGAGGAGGTGAGTATTATGGTCGACATACAGACATTGGTCAAGCTCCCGGTCCTTTCTTTGAGTTTTGTAGGGAACACGGGATTGTGAACTAATTTACCATGCCGGGTACTCCTCAGCAGAATGGCGTTGCTGAGAGAAGAAATAGAACTCTGATTGATATGGTAAGGAGTATGTTAGCAAATACAAACCTACCTCAATTTTTATGGAACGAGGCATTAAAGACGGCAGTCCATATACTTAATAGGGTTCCTTCTAAATCTGTTCCTATGACACCGTTTGAAACTTGGACGGGAAGGAAACCAAGTATGAGATATATGAAAGTGTGGGGCTGCCCTGCCGAAGCTAAACTTTATAACCCTCAACAGAGAAAGCTTGACATGAAAACAGTCAGCTGTTTCTTCATAGGGTATCCTGAACGATCAAAGGGATTTAGGTTCTATTGCCCTTCTCACTGTACTCGCATAGTTGAAACTCGTCATGCTAAGTTCCTAGAAAACTCTAATGTTAGTGGGAGAAATGTACATCAAGATCTTATTTTACAAGAAGTGCAAGAAGGAGGGGAGAAAACTGTACACTTTCCTTCTATTTCACCTCTTGTGCATGACATTGTCCCACCTAGTGTCTCTCTCGAGGATAATACCACTCCTAACATGCCATCACATGAAGGCACATCAAATTCTCAAGATCAAAATCCTGACATCGTCACTCAACCCCAAGAACCTGATGCTCCATTAAGAAGGTCATCAAGTCCTAAAAGACCTGTTAATTTTGATGATTACCTAACCTATCTTAATGAAGCAGACCTGGACATAGGAAAGTACAACGATCCGACCTCCTATAATGAAGCCATTAGTAGTGACCAATCGTCTAAGTGGAATGAAGCTATGATTGATGAGCTTGATTCCATGAGTAAAAATAACGTTTGGGAACTGGTTGAACTACCTAAAGGGGTGAAGCCCATAGGATGCAAGTGGGTTTATAAAACCAAGTTGAACCCAAACGGAAACATCGAACGACATAAAGCACGTTTGGTTGCAAAAGGTTATAACCAAAAGGAAGGAATTGATTACCAGGAGACATTTTCTCCTGTATCTCGAAAGGATTCCTTAAGGATCGTTATGGCCTTAGTAGCTCATTTTGATTTGGAGCTACATCAAATGGATGTTAAAACAGCTTTCCTTAATGGTGATTTACATGAAGATGTGTTCATGACCCAACCGGAAGGTTTTAAGTCTGAAGGTCAAGAACACCTAGTATGTAAGTTGAAAAAGTCCATATATGGTCTAAAACAAGCATCACGACAATGGTATTTGAAATTTGATGAAGTTATGAAAAGGAATGATTTCATTAAAAATCAAGTGGACCAATGTACCTACCTTAAAATGAGTGGGAGAAATTTTGTCATACTTGTCCTTTATGTAGATGACATTCTTTTGGCAAGTAACAATTTGGATTTGTTGCATGAGTCAAAGCGATTACTTTCGCATCATTTTGACATGAAAGATATCGGGGAAGCATCTTATGTAATCGGCATTGAAATTCACCGAGATCGAGCTAATGGGACATTAGGGTTGTCTCAAAAGGCTTATATTGATCGTGTGCTGACGCGTTATAACATGCAACATTGCTCTCCCTCAGTTTCTCCTGTAGTTAAAGGAGATGTTTTCGGTTCTTTTCAATGTCCGAAAACAGAGGTAGAAAAGGAACAAATGAGAATGATACCTTATGCTTCTGTAGTTGGAAGCCTAATGTATGCTCAAGTTTGTACCCGTCCTGATATTGCTTATATTGCTGGAATGCTAGGCCATTATCAATCTAATCCTGGCCTAGATCACTAGAAGGCAGCAAAGAAAGTGTTGCGATATCTTCAAGGAACCAAGGACTACAAACTAACTTATAGAAGAACAAATAACTTAGAAGTGATTGGCTATTCTGATTCCGACTTTGCCAAGTGCAAAGATGACAAAAAGTCAACTTCGGGGTATATCTTTATGTTAGCAGGTGGGCCTATCTCGTGGAGAAGTCATAAACAACAATTAACGACGACTTCGACAATGATGGCAGAGTATGTTGCTGTTTATAATGCAACTTGCCATGGAATGTTGTTGAGGAACCTAATAAGTGGACTTAAAGTTGTAAACTCCATATCAAGACCATTGAAGATTTACTGTGACAATTCTGCTGCTGTTAGCTTTTCGAATAGTAATAGTTCGAGCGGGGCAGGATTATATCTTGATACAAAGTTTTTGTTCGTACGAGAACGAGTAGAGGAAAATAACCTTTGTATCGAGTACATTAGTACTCACAATATGCTTGCGGATCCGATAACGAAAGGTCTACCACCCAAAGTCTTTCAAGAGCTCGTAACAAAGATGGGTTTTACTAGAGATCTTGTATGATATCATAATATTCTAATGAATTATTTACTTAAATTTCCTCGAATGTATAATATCATTGTCTATAATAATGTATGCATGCACTTATTTATATATAGACATACCTATTCGATTAGATGTTGTATATTCTTGTCATTTTGGTTTTAAAGTTTTCTAAGTGTTTTATGTTGAGACTTTAGTATGATTGATGGGGGTCCTCGGGTTGATATAACTTGAATGACTGTATCTTTTTGCTAAGATCTTAACATGAAACTTTATGAGTATTATCTTGGCCAAACTTACTAATAATCATCATGAATGGTCACTCGGCCAAGTGGGAGAATGTTGGAAATTATCCACATAATTGTGGCCTTAGGACCATCTCATAATAATTAATTAACTATACCAATATGACACTAATGGTCCCCAACATTTATTTGATGGAGGTAAATGTAAATATTATTAAGTTAAGGGGGCAATTATGGTTTCCTTTTAGATACCTATAATTTAGGAGGAGTTACAGGGATTTGGGATACGATGATCATTATTCACGATCAACAAATTTTTCACTGTCACAATTCTCTCAAGAACACCACTAACAATCTCTTCCAAATCATCCATCGATTCAAGGTAACATAACGGGAATCAACAAATGGCTTCTTCATCATCGAAGATTGTATGCCCTACTACAAGTAAGTTTTACAATTCATATTGAATTAAATGATTACATGATTGAATTGGTGTTTATGATTCTGGAATAATTGATCCATAATCAATAATTAATCTACAACATAGCCCAACAAAAAAACTAATAATATATTGATTTTATTTTGTCTTTTTGTTTATATTAGTTTGTCGTTTATTTACATATTACTTGTTTCTTTTTATTTTTTAGTAGAAGCTGTGAAACTTTTTTATATATAAGAAAAAAAAAAGACTGTTTCTTTAATCTACCCCGTAACATTTTAAAGTCTGTATTTTACAACGGCTTGTAGTATGCATTAAGAATGATGTTTTTAACAATAAATACTAAATTAAATCAATTTTATCAGATTTCGAGATATGCAAATTTTATGAGCTTGTTAACTATTTATAGTTAACGATAATTTCTTTTTTAATGATATGTTTTTAATTATAGGGAAATTGGATTTTAATAATCCCAAATTTCACTCTATTGGACGAGATTAATCTCACCTTTTAAAATGTTTTTCACCGAGCCTATGTTTCAAACTATTTTCTCTCATTGATCCCAAACTAATGAAACCCTAACGGTGTTAAGTTTAGGATCAATAAAAGAAAATAGTTTGAAACTTGGACTCGGTGATAAACATTTCGAAAGGTGGAATTAACATCGTCCAATTAGGAAACTTGGGTCTATGCAATTAGATTTGATAGTAATTTAGTAAAGGTGATCTTTCTTTCTATAGAAAATGATAATTGAAAGGTGGGATTAAGATTGTCCATTGCCATTCAAGGTTTCATGGAGTTGTCACGAGTCTAAAAAGGTTAGCAAATTGAATTTTTTTTGTTATTGTTTTAGTTGGTTTGCACATGTAGGATGAATTATTTTTATCATTTTAGATTGTGGTTTTTTTTTTATCTATATAAGCGTAAAACTATCATTTGACATTTTGACCTTGGTGGTAAAAAATCTTGAATCTACCGTTACATAATAACATCTCTTTGTAGGAAAACCGTTCGTAAAGAGTTAATTACGGTTTGCGTCCCCGTGGTTTCCTAACCTTTTGTAGGTCCAGATAAAACAACTAATCACGATATTCTATCAATCACGAGTGCGGAATCCAAGTGATTGATTGATTCAAGATAAGAAAGTAGAAGAAAGAGATTTGATTAGATGATGAATAACAAAGATCAAATCTTGAATGATGAACAAACTACTTTGATTGATGATTCCGATCGTAATTACCAAGAGAGGAGCACAAATCGTAATCAAGCAACCCCAAATGAGGAGGTCAAGTGGTCTATATATAGACCACCATTGGGTTTACTATTGGGCCCCTTTTGGATCATAAACCCAATAGTAAACCCAAGCCCAATCATAAACTAGCCTAAATACAATAACCAAACTAGCCTATGATTCTAATTAAACCCTCTAAGCCCAGCCCAACTTATTTAATATTACAAGCCTCATAATCTAGCCTCAACAATCTTCCCCTAGGCTTGTGATATTAAATGTCTTCAATCTCTGAAAATCTTCTTCTTGACTGGCTGGCAAAGATGTTGATGAAGATTCTTTTCGTAGAAATCTTCATTTGGTTTCATAACAGGCACTTGGGACTTCCTCTTGATCAGCATCAGCTTGAACTTCTTGAAATGAACAAGTTAATGAGATGGAGGATTCTCATTGACTTGCTTCTTTTGAAAGAACTGGTTCTTGCTGAATCTTCGGTAACTGTCTTGAATCTCCAAAACAATTAGAGGTTAAATTTTGAAAAACCTCTAACTGTGAAGAACTTGATTGTTGAACTTCAAACTTCATGAACTCTGACTGCTCTCTGTATCATTTTCTTTTTCAAAGATTGACTTGAAATCTTCAGCTTCCCCTAAACTTGTGTGTGACGCCCACTCCCAGTCTTGGTTCCAGGAGGGGTCACTTGTCGGATTTACTCATGAACACATGGTACAACAGAGATAACTAAACAGCGGAAATTAAAAACTTTTCATTTATATATATATATATCAAGTTACAACAGTAAGGAAGATAACAACATAATCTATAACTAGATCTTATCTATAGCTATGCCAGTCTACTACCGAGTCTTTCCTGATAGCTTGCCCATCTAATCTGCCCTTGCTAGAGCCCTTCCCTTGCTACTTTAAACATCACCGATACCTGACATACATGCTTTTAAAGGTCAGCTTACGCTGGTGAGTTCTAATTATTTTAAAACTTTACCTTTCCTTGAAAGGTTTACCTCAAACATTTGGGCCTAACGACCCCTTCTTTATAAACATTTATCAGGTATAAAACATAACAGAGTTATACCAAAACATTTATCCTTTATCAGGTATAAGACGTAACAGAATTATACCAAAACATTTAACCATTCATTCTACTAAGCATTGTCTATTGGAACCACGTTAGTTCCTCGGGCAACCGTCGCCACCCGAAACCTTTCATAGAGAAACCGTCGTTACCCCGGGGAACCGTCATCCCCCGCATCTCATTGTACAACCACCTTTTCCCTTTCTCTAGACAATATCTGCTTAGATTAAAACTTTTTCAACCTTTTAAACCTTTTCATCCTTTTCAAAAGTCCATTTAAATAACTCTTGTATTTGGACTCATAACCGTTTCAACACCAGTTCATTACCCGTATATGGAAATAAGCGTTTCATAAATATAATGTTATGGGTCTTGCATAACAAGGCTAATAAGATCATATTTACCCGACGCTTAGTCCTATACATAGGCTTAGACCAAACATTCACATTTTTCATTTCTCAAAGCTTTATATAAAAGTTTCATCCTTTATATTACCCGTTTATTATAACCTTCCCGAAAAAGTAATAACAGGTAATAATAACTATAAAACAGTTATAAGTATTATATGTGTATCAACACAAAACAAGTAAAGGCATCTCAGATATTTTTTAAGTGAACAGTTGAATATATATATCATTGCATGTATATCAGGCCCGAAAATATTAAAACATTTAAAACATTTAAAAGTGGGCTCATAGAACTCACCTTATTCTCTTAAGCAGCTAATTCAGAGAAAACCTCCGCTATGCCTTTCAATTAAACCTAATCGCGTATTTTATGGCGTTAACGCAAGGTTTATTATAATAAACATTTACTATGTTTATTTTAACTCTTTATTAACTTAATAATACTTGGTTATTAAGTTAATTCCTTTTTAAAAGGTCAAGATGACCAAAATGCCCTTTAGGCCATTATCATTTTCTTTTGATGATAATATGAAGACATGCATTCCTATAAGTAAACGCTCACTCCGGGATCGCCCAGTGAGGGATGCCATTTCCCAGTTGGGATTTATGCGACACCCTCGCTTTTGCTAGAAACCCCAGTGTACAGGCGTCTACCCTTCCGGTCCGCGCGAACTTCTAAATATCCGATTAACTCGGTATTTGGAATACTTTATCATTTGTCCATTTTAAGTTTATATATACTTATATATATATAAACATAGTTCCATACCAAAAACCAAGTCCTTATACCTTCCGGATTGTTTTATATTAAGTAATCATATTTCAAAACCCTAATTTCCCGTTATTCTCATTTCTTGATCAAAACTCATTTTTATTTAAAACCAACTTACGGTATTATCCGTTATAACATTTTATAACATGCTTTAAAATTTCAAAGCTTAGTTCATTACCGTTTGTTCGGGTTTGACAGCACAGTGGCTAGAAAGCCCTAATTTCCGTATTAACACTTTATATATATATATATTAAACATATTTTAATATGTTTTAATATATATTAAACATAAATCTTAATCCGATAATTAATTTATCATTATCATTATCCTTTATATTAAATATATATATATATATATATATATATATATTTAATATTTGAATTCAAATATTATTTTAATCAATTTTAATTAAATAAAATCAATTAATAATCATATATATATTTATTTGTTTTAAATATATATTTAAATCATTTATCCCGTTATATTATGATTTAATATAAATTTTAACTTAATAATAATATTTGTAATAATAACAAATATTTAATGTGATTACCTCTTTGACGAGTCGTGAAACGAGTCCAAAATAACCGAATGATAAAGTTGTCCGTTTTTAACAAACGAATAGTCCTTCCCGATTAGTTTCTCGCCACGAGCATTTCCCCGTTGTCGGTTTATCGTTTGGACCTCGTTACGTCACCGAAACGCCACCCGAAAGGCCACCCGAAAGTATAAACGGGTTTTATTAACGTTACCAGTTTACACCTCGTTTGCCGCCACCGTGGACCACCTTCAACGACCGTCGACCATCGCAACTATTCTCCGCTATCTCGGGTGTTTACTACCGTCACCGTCTTCACTTGTCGCCAACCGAGCGTTACCGAAAACTTAACCGAATGTTAGCGTTTCGAGTCGGGTTTTAACGGGGTTTTAAACTCGTTTGCAACCACCACCATCACCCTAACCTCCCGCCATCTTTGCCGCTGCTGCTATCATCACCGGAGATGGCCACTGGCCCGCCCTGGGGTTGCTCGGAGGTGCGCGAGGTCGCCGAGTTCATCGGTCGTGCTAGTTCAAAGTGACGGGGAAGGAGCGAGGTTGGGTGTTGCAGGTTACGTCGGCCAGAAAAACGAAGGTAGCAGGTTGCCGGGGTTCGAGCAGGGTGGAGCTACATCGCCGGTTTCTGCTTGGCTCGCCGGAGGGAACGTCGGAGAGGGGGAGCTGGGTGCTCCACTGGTAACAGCAGCAGCAGGTCGCCGGGGAAACCGAACGGGGAGGAGATGGGTGGAGCCGGACTGCCGAGGTTGTTGCGGGTCGGACTTTGGTTCGCCGCGGAGTCGCCGTGAAGAGCCGGTGTCAAAGGAGACGGGATTTGCCGGAAAGAAAAGTCGAGAGGGAGGGGAGGTACGTTTGTGCTTTCTCTCTCTCTGTTTGTTTAATTCGTTTTGTCTGTTTCTGCACGCATTTGAATTGTATTGTGAATTGTGTGTGATTGGTGTGAGTTTGTTTGGTGTATGCATGTATATATTTATACTATAAATTGATTCAACAAATACGTAACACGTACGAATGATGAGTAAGCTTTTTAAACGCTGAATCATACGATTAATTTGACAGACAGAAGTCTCAAGAGTAAGGAACAAGTAAATAAATAAGGTATAATATTTAATGAGTAGGTATTATACTTGTATTCTTAAACCCGTAAAATAACATAATCTTTCGCAAATGGTTTATAAAAATTCCCAAACGTTCAAAATATTACGAGAGTCTAATAAATAATAATCGCTATATTTATTTTTCGGTTAAAACGTTAACCGGTGAACGTTCAGTTATTACGCGGTAGAACGCGCGTCTAATCAATGTCGCGATCTCGGCCGTTTGACAGACCGAATACATCTTCTCGATTGAATTTCTTCATAGATATTATAATAATGATTTATACTTTGCCGAGGCGTTATAATCATCTCGAACGGCTAACCGAATTGATTTCGGTCATTATCGCGTAACGACGATGGTTACCGATTTCACCGTTTTTCGTGCCGAACACCGCAATTATATTTTTATATCGATTACAAATCAAGTATTTAGTAATACCTAATGTTCTACTTTCGCCTCGGTGTTATTTTAGTGACGTTCTTGCTTAATTACGGTTTATTACAAACCGGACCCAAATCACTATTTTTCATTTTCCCCCTTCGTCATAACTCGGATTTGAGATCCGCCTGCGCCCACGATCTTTATTTTCCGTTATCTATCATATTCTATAAGTTCGTCTCTTGACGTTTCCTCGAATGTCGTGTCGAATATTCGTACGCGAATCGTGACGTTTCTCTATTATACTTATATATATTATATCACATATATTTCAGCTACTTTAACAGATATAGCACACGTATATAAATCAGGTCATAAAATTTTGGGGTGTTACATTGTGAGCATTTTCTTTGAAAAACTTTTGAAGCTTTTGGATACTTGTAAAGACACCAACAACTTCCCCTGAACAGTTGCTTATTCAGATGAAAGTCTTGTCCGGCTGGTTCTTTAACTTTGAGCAGCAGCAGCAGCATCTTTCTATCATCAACCTGTCTGACACACATTTGAAAAAATATACTCCACCAGACATTTGATGACTGGTCTTTGGGTTAGAAGGTAATTATCATCTGTTCAGTTGATTCAAATTAACATAATTTTAACCAAAAACCCTAATATAGATTATGGGTTTTCTATAAAACTTCCCCTGAACCCAAGACCTCTAAAGACTTCCCCTTAGCTGATAACTTCCCTTCAGCCAAGGACTTCCCCTGAGATAATACATATTATCCTCGAGTTCCCTTCGGATACTATGTATTATGGAAGTCTTTTCGGATAATACTTATTATCCTCCCTCCTTCCCCCTAAAAATTTGTCAAGATCTGACGGAGGAAGACTTTTCCATTAGATAATAAGTATCATCCTCGAGTTCCCTTCGGATAATACTTATTATCCCATACTCCTTCCCCTAAAAATTTGGCAAGATCTGTCGGGGACATATTGTCATGCATTAAAACCCATGAAAAACACATTTTGACTTCTCAAATCGACCTGGCCAAGACGAAAACACACCAAAAAGAAATTAACGACTCACACATGAAAGATATAAACTAAACAAATACTTACCAAACCAAACATGAGAAAGTTTACAAGGGATCAAACCGTATGAATCTGACTGAGGAACCCTTTTCAGCTTCAGTTACTCAACTAGTCCAGGTGATTGCCGGTATGTTTGTCCGCTTTAAACTCAAACGCGTTTAATCCCAGCCGAATGCGTCATGCTTAATATAGTACAATATTACCGTCATGTTTAATTGTCCCCACACCCAAGCGTACACAGCAAAACCTACCCAACCTCAGAGTTTATTGAGGATTCACAAACCCCCAGCTTGAGGAACCATGCAACACCGTTATGACTACCACTTATTTCATTAACCATCAGTTGGTGATCAGGTCGGCCGCTAAGCACGCAAAGAAGACCAACTGAGTGATTATTTATTCTCTTTTCTTTTTCATTTCTTTTTCCATTTCTTTTTTTTTCATTTCTTTTTCTCATGTGGTGTAGACATAACAGCAGAAACATGGCGTGTGAGAGAGTGAATACTAGGTAATTACCACTCTCAACCCATTTTTGTCGGGACTCAGTCTTTTAAACCATGCAACCAGGGATGGGAAACTAAACATATATATCTTTTAAGTTCACTGCACTTTCATTGGAGGTCATAAGTTTAGGTCGAGCCTACCGAGCATATCACCGTGGAGCTTGCCTTTCACTTTCGCCTTACGCGTGTCAGCCATCTCCAACCCGGACATTCATTTTACTTCCCCTAAACTTCTCAAAAACAAGACACAAACAATTAAAAATTGAAAAGCACACTATTTTTGAGGGGTCAACTTTTTCTTCATCTTTACATTTCTTCCCCTTGCTTTTTGATTTTTAATGTCACAATCTTGTGAACATCAGTTTTTTTTGTTAAATAAAAAATAAAACACACAAACACACTTAAAAGAACAAAATACAAAATTTTGAAGATATCTGGCCAACCTAACTTTCAAAGTATTGATTTGAAAATTTTTGAAAATTGGGTTTCATGACATGCACACTTCATTGCATCTGAAGTCAAACACTTCAACAATCAATCACCAAGTGAAAATTTTAGGAAATTTGGTTTGACTCAAAACACCCTTTTCCGCTTCATTCACACAACCAAGTTAATAACAGTACCTTTCGCGCTGAATTTTACCTTTTACCTCTCAAGGAAACATATCCTCCATAAAATAAATTGCTTGTCATGACATGAAGATACGTCTCCTAAAATGTGCCTGGAACAATCACTTATCAACAAATAAGTTAATCAATAAAAATGTTAGTGATAATCCTCCTTGATTGTTCCTGCACATAATGAGAGATTAGTTAGCCATTGGTACCCAGGCCATTGTTTTTCTGGGTACACCTGAGGAATCAATGAAAGATACCTCTTGTAAGAACATCCCCTTTGAAAAATCAGGAAGTTGGGATGGAACTGCCTTAATTTTTGGTTTCCAAGTTCCAGGTGATTTAACATTTGTTTTAGTCACCTTTGGAGTTGTGACCTTAGGTATTTCAACCTTCTTCGTTTTAGATTCACTTTTCAAAACAGTTTTTGTTTTAGTCACCTTTGGAGTTGTGACTTTAGGTATTTCAACCTTCTGCATTTTAGAATCATTTTTGAAAACAGTTACCTTGGGCGGGGTAACCTTGGGTTTTTCAGACTTTGTTTGTTTTGAAAATGGTTTCTTCACCTGTTTTTGGAAATTTTGGTAACTTGGAAAGCTGTTGTTTTGATTTAAAGATTTTCTTTCAGCTTTGGCAGCACCCCAATGTTGATCAGAGGGTTTAACCTTAGGAGTAACAGTCTTCCTTGCCTTAGGTGTTTGCACCATCATCGGCTTAGACTTTACAGACTCCTGAGACGAAACCCTTTGACTTCTCGGATAATAGGGTTCATAGGGGCGATAAAGACAGTTTCTAGCAATATGACCAGCGATGCCACAATTAAAACAAGTCTGCTTCTTTAGATAGAAGTCAGACGTGTACCCATTTGACTTTGGTGGCTGATATGGAGCTGGTTTGCCTTGTGTCTGCTTCCTTTCCTTGTCTGCAGCTCCAGATTTGACTTTCTGCTGGTTTGTCGAAGCCTGTGTCGAACCTGTCTTTACTGTCTTTGTGCTTCCTTGATTCTTTGACGTTGAAGCACCATTCTTGCAATTACAACAACAACTGCATGATCCAACTGAAGAAATGGGAGACACAGCTACTCCCTTGAGTTTTTCATTCTTCACTCCAGCTGTTGGTTTCATGCTTGGATGCTTGATGGTGATCTTTGGCCTCTCAACTTTAGGTTCGCTTATCACTCCATCGGTTATACCCTTGAACTTGGAGAGAAGGATGGTAATTCATATCCTACATCTGGTTCTTGATCAAACATTGATCCAGATGTCATAAAGATCTTCCCCTCAGGCTGTGTCGTCAAGATCACCTTTTCCCTTTCAACTTTGTCAATTACCTTGAAGTATGGGGTTTCAATTTCAGGGTATGGTTTCAACTCTATCCCAGCCTCATCAGACTTAGAGTTGTGACATCTGTTATACTCCTGGCACTCAGCATCATCTCTTGATACGTCCTCTATTCTCCCTTCACCATAAGTCATTTTTGTCTCATTGTCAATTTCTTCTTGAGTCATTGGTGTAGTTCCAACCAAGACACTGTCAATAGGAGGAGCAACTTCTTTATAATCAGATTTGGTTCGTTCAACTTGATCCTCACTAAGAAGTATTCCTACAATGTCTCTGGGAACTGGTGGAGGAATAATGTTGTTTGCAGCTAAGGACTTATCAGATTTCTCTGACCCGAACCCAGTTGTGTCTTTCCCAACTTGACCCGTCACAACAGCATGTGACAATTCCTTTCCAGCATTTAACATTCGCTTATTTCTTTCCTGATTGCAATTATACTTGACCTGCAGCTCGTTATATTTTTGTTGCAGTTCATCCAGTTGCTTCTTTAGCTCACCAATCTCAATCTTAGCCTGATCATATAAAATAGACTTCTCCGTTGCTAGCTTTTGATATTTCACAATGTCTAGTTTCTGAGCTTTTACCTTCTCCTCATTCTTTTGCCATCTACCCTTGAATGAACTCTTTTCACATTTTACCTCAAACAGTTCTAACTCAAAATTTTTACAGAATTGCCTAAGTCCAGGAATTAATCGAGCACATGTAGGATTCGGGCATATCTTAGTTTCGTCAACTTCATCTAAGAAAGCATCCTTGTCTTCAACCATATTCTTTTCTTCAACCACTGAACTCATTTTCTTTCTTTAGGTATGCAGCTTCTGAAAATCTTGAAAAATCGGCAAAAACGGCAAAATCGGCAAAAGTACTATTTAAAGAATAGTGTCAAAAACTTAAAACTGAAAAACGGAGGCCTTCGGAGTGGAATTTGGGGGTCCAAACGAGCTCCCCTAGACGTTAGTCGGGGGTAATTCTGGGGCTCAGTGTCACGAACGTCGTGTTCAAATTTGAGCTTCTAACTCCAAACGAGTCAAAAGTTACGTCCGTTTCCGTGAAAGTGTGAAAAAGAGACTTTTTGCCGCAAAAAGGGTTTCCGATCGTAAACCCTGTTTCCGATCGTAATCACCGTGGATCGTAAAATCCTGATCGTAAACGAAGATTCCGATTAAGTCTGATCGTAAACTCCGAATCCGATCCAAAAGTCGTAAACTCGATTACGATAACCGATTCCGACAAAGAAATATCGTAAACACTGGTTTCCGACCAAGTAAAGTCGTAAACTCCAACTTCCGGATCGTAATCACTTAAAAATCGTTGCTTGATGTCGTAAACCCGTTTCCGATGCAGATCTTCAAGAACACCAGTCGTAAACACTCAAGAAAACCCAGAAAATTGATCGTAAACCTCAAGAACAGCAGCAGCCCCGATCGTAAACCCTTAAAACAACTTCGAAACCTTCAAAAACTCGAACCTTTTCCATAAAATGCTTGAATCCAATATCGTGAGAACCTCAAAACACTCGTTTCTTGGCTCTGATACCAATTGTAGGTCCAGATAAAACAACTAATCACGATATTCTATCAATCACGAGTGTGGAATCCAAGTGATTGATTGATTCAAGATAAGAAAGTAGAAGAAAGAGATTTGATTAGATGATGAACAATAAAGATCAAATCTTGAATGATGAACAAACTACTTTGATTGATGATTCCGATCGTAATTACCAAGAGATGAGCACAAATCGTAATCAAGCAACCCCAAATGAGGAGGTCAAGTGGTCTATATATAGACCACCATTGGGTTTACTATTGGGCCCCTTTTGGATCATAAACTCAATAGTAAACCCAAGCCCAATCATAAACTAGCCTAAATACAATAACCAAACTAGCCTATGATTCTAATTAAACCCTCTAAGCCCAGCCCAACTTATTTAATATTACAAGCCTCATAATCTAGCCTCAACACTTTTGCCACCTGAGTCCAAAGGTTGAAAAAATTTCGTCTGACACTCCGTGGTTTGTATTTCTTTGTGAATTGAGTCCTTGTGACTCACGGAGTTAAAATTTTCTGTTAAGTCAAGAGGGTATTTCAGTCAATTTGCACATGAGGGACTAATTCTATAAAATCTAATATATAGGGGTTGCTTTTGTAATTAACTTTAAACATATATTTTATTAAAATATCTAATTCAAATTAAACCCTATTTTTTTTACTAACCTCACAGCCTCAGCCTCAGCCCCCCTGCTACCGGCATTCCGCCGCTTCGTCTCCTCCGTGACTGACTATAAATTAAACCTGTATTTTTAACAAAGAAGAGCAGCTCGAAAGGTTAATAAAAAGCGGATGAATAAGGAGGGGAATTTAACGGAGAAATCGACGTCGTTTCACGGCCGTGAGGCTGAAGGTACAACGGTGAGGCTGACGAGGCCAGGGGCGGACTTGATTTCCGAGGTCGGAGTGCGGTTACGGCGCAGTCGATGATAATGCAGCCAAAACGGACGATGTTGGCTTAACTACCGTGCATGTCGATGATGACGCAGCCAAGAAATCAACGTCGTTTCACGGCCTAATCGCTTGAAACTATTGGTGGTAGCGATATGTGTAAAAGCATAATCGGATCGTTTCCAGATCATAGAAAGAATCGTGACGGAAGTTTGTCATTCAATTATAGTCGAATGATTACAAACTGAATGGAGTATACATCATTGAAGCTCTGGAGGAGGTTTGGACAGAACCTCCTCTCTCACTAAGATCACACAGGAATGAATGAACAAACATGAAGATGATCAACACACCAAACCTATTTATAGGTGAACCAGCCAGCGTACCATTTTAGTCCGCCGTACCAATTGGTACGCCCGTACCAATTGGTATGTTGATTGGTATGTTGACATCATTACATACATTTAATCATGATCTTCTAATCTATTTGCACAGTAACGGCCACACACAGAAACTTGTCCTAACAATTTGGGTTCGGATTTGGTGGTGATAACTGGTGGTAATGATTTGGGTTCGGATTTGGTGGTGATAACTGGTAACCTAATCGCTTGAAACTATCGTGTGATAACTGGTTGTATCGATTTGGGTTCGGATTTGGTGGTGGTGGCGATTAGTGGTAGCTAGGGTGGTGGTGTTGAGTGGTGAAGTTGCAGGTGGTTAAGTAGCCGGTGGGGAAGGGATTTTAGCCGGCAGTTAAGTAGAGGGGGAAGCAAGAGGTTTATTTTTGTTTTTTTTAATTTTAGTTAGTTTGAGTATTTATAGAAATAGTCCTTTAAAACATACAAAAGTACATAGTTTGACCTCATATGCAAATCGACTAAAATACCCTTGACTTAACAGAAAAAATTAACCTCGTTAGCCAAAAGGACTCAAATCGCACAAAAATGCAAACAACAGAGTGTCAGATGATTTTTTTTTAACTTTTAGACTCATGTGGCAAAGAATGGCAAACCATATGGACGCAAACCGTAATTAACTCGTTCGTAAATTTAAAATAAAATAAATATTTTATTTTGGTACGATTACAACAAAAGAAACAAACCTACTTTATTACAATACAATTGAAATAAACTTGATCTACTCCTATTACAATTACAAGGAAATAATAAAAAGATTATACGGAAATAAAGTACAATACAAAGAAATGAAATGAAGTGGAATAGAATACAGAACTAGACAAATAAAATAATAATGGTTTGAGTGAAGTAAATAGTGACAGAAAAGTTATAAAAAATGTTTTGAATGACAAAATGCTAGTTTAAAGTCAAAGGGATGGTTTAAAAAAAATCTTTTGATATTAATTTAAGAAAAAGAAGAAGATTCAAAGAAACATTGGCAAAGGCTTCGGGTCAAAACCCAGGTCCCTTAAAACAATCTCCAGGTCTACCGAAGAACCCATTTTGTTTCCCAGGGTACAATCGCTTAAACCGTATTGTACGGCCAGGATAACGCTAAGCCTGAAGTTACCTTCGCGTTCTTGAAGAAGAAGATGAAGATTGTCTTGAGAGAATTTTTGATGAGGAAGATGTAGAGAGAAAATAATTTTGCTTGTGAATTCTGGTGTTTTTTTTTGCCTCAACCAATGAGGCTGTATTTATAGTGGTGGGAGTCTTGGTGAGCAATCAAAGTAAATTCGTAGTCAAACTTTGCATTAAACTTCTTTAATGCAAATTGACTTGTAATTAACGCGGAATTTCCTTAATTGCTTAAAACACGTCTACACTTGTCATTCCGGGAGAACCGATCTTCCGCTTGAACTGATTTTTCGGAAGAACTCTTCCGATTCAACTTTCCGGAATAACTTCTTCCGGCCCAACTTCTCTCGGAAGCCCCCATTTCCAGAAGAACTGACTTCCGGCTAAACTCGCTTCCGCCCCAACTCGTTTTTTTCGGAAGAACCAGTCTTCCGGCTGAACTTCAACCGGACTGACTTCCAGTTAAAACCCAAAAATAATAAGGCGGCTCTCAAGCGGCTCGTGGCAATGCGAGGGTGTGAAGTGCGCCATCAAAGCGCCACATTGCGCCTCATACGCCCACGCCATGCGCATGTGCGTGTGTGAGTGCGAGTTAGGGGTGCTTCGCACCCCTCAGGGTCCAAAGGATGTGTCATACTCAAGGAAACAATAGTTGGTAAAGTTCCCTCCTTATAAACTACTTTTGGTTTCATCTCTTAACCAATATGCGATGAGTTCACATGCTATACTTAGCATTTCCTCTCTTATTTTCGCAACTTCACTTGCTGCAAGACCTCAACATTTAGATTCGATATCTCATTCATACGAGCTCCGTTTTGGACGTGGTTTTGTGCATTGGAAAACCCTCACAACAAACTACACAAACCCATAAAATACAGAGGCAACGACCTATTTTATCTGTATTTTATTTTAGTCCAAAGTTGGTAAAAAACTCATTTTCACACATAGTGAAAAAACCCATTTTCCACTAGTTTTTCTCCCAAAATTCCAACAATCCCCCACATGAATGGGTATCGATCTATTCTTCAAGAATCAAAGGCAATTTCGACAGTCCAATATTGCAGGATAGGTAGGTGTCCCCTTTGAACCTTCCTTTGTGAAGCATACTTAGGTTACTGGTGTTTGGTAGACGCGATGTCTTTGAACTAACCGACCATTTGTGTAACCATTATTATACTCACACAATACTTTCCCTAACTTGGTTAGCCCTCATTGTCATGTCCAATCATAGTCCTGGAACACTTGCCTGGTTTTGCTAGAGCTCTAAGATTCGTGCCCAACAAATTCATTCGAAGCGACCATACTTCTCTCTTGCATAGGTGATTACCACAATCATTAAAAGCATTGGTATAATGATTTACTCAAAATCATCTATGACTTACAAAAATCCATTGACCCTCGTATGCTTAACCTCACATAATTCACTGTTTGGTGATAGGAATGGACTAAGAAGTACACAACTCCCTTTAAGATTTTAGGGTTCTCCCCCACAGTGACACTAGCCAACGCGGTTAGGTTGTCGTATTGAACCTAGAGCCTGGGATCTCCATTTTCATTGGTTAGGTTTTCTTTCGCAACAACTTTCAACCCAATGGGCTTTAGTCCCATTCCCCTTGACGACTTCAAAACTAACTCTTTGCTTAAGCCTTTTGTAAGGGGATCCGCAGTGTTATCTTTTGACTTCACATAGTCGATTGTGATAACTCCCATAGAGATTAGTTATCGTACCATATTATGTCTACATCTGATGTGTTGGATATCAGATGTCCAGACCCGACAACGCCAAGAACCCGACCCGGTTAGACACGTAAAGAGTTACACTGAGGGAAACGAGATATAAATCCGCTTAATTGGTTAACCGGTAAATCACAGAAATATGTAATTGTTAATGTTTATTCACAATTAAATAAACATGAATTTAATTACAAGTAAATTATCCTAGCGATAATGAATGGAGTTAAACATTCCGATTTATCAGTTAATGTTTGTGGTGATACAAATAAAAGGTTATTTGTATTTCTCGGTTTTTACGACTAGTAATATTGATAAACTAGCTTTATTGATTAACTCGTAAAACATTGGTGGTCCATGACGATTAGAGAATTAACGAGGGACTAGAAGGGTAATTAGTCGGCTTATAAATAAGCGGCTAAGGGATTAGGAAACCCTAATCCCTCCCACGCCTCTTGAGTCGTCGCTCCCTCTCCCTCACGTCACTCTGTCTTTCTCTCGCGCGATCTCTCTCTCTCGCCGGCCTCCTTCCTCCGTCGTGAGCCCTTGCCGCCGGGAAGCCGCCGTCGCATCTTGTGTGCGACGACCTTCGCATCTAGACCACCAAGGGCCGCGTACCACGACCGCCCGAGACCCGTGCCAACGTCGCTGTCGCCGACTGCCGCCGCCACGTTCCACCGAATCCACCACCGCTGCCGCCTTATTTGGAGCCGCCACCGCCACATAGGTCGCTACTGCGACTTTGGTTCTCTGTAACCACCGTGAAGCCATAACCTGCTTCATACGTCGCCGTTGCCGCAACATCGACGGAGCAAGCCTCGTCGCCATAATCACTACATCGCTCCGGCTTACCCTAGCCGCCGCCGCCGTCTCCATTTCCTTGGTGCTCGCTTGTCGCCACCATGAACCGAATTGTTGTAGTGTACAACGAATCGGTTGGAGACGATCTCGCGATTCGCAAAAGTGATTAGATCCGAACGTCGAATCAAGTTTTCGTGAATCCCTAGCGTCGTCACGTTGTCCCTCGGTGTCTCTAACGTTTGTTAGTTCACCGCGAAGGTATATCTAAACTCAGTTTTAGTTTAGATGTTTTAATTCGATTAATGTAATCGTTAGTATTTTCGCGTTAACCGGTTAAACGCGAAATGGTGTTTGCGTGATTATTTTGGTGATCGTGATCCTGTTGACACGATTTTGACACCAACGGTTTACGCGTCTAAAATTAGTAAAATTATTAATTTCCGTTGCGTAAACGGATTACCGGTTTAATCCGTTTTAAACTCTTAGTTTACTAAACCCGGTCGGTAATGCTTTAATCAACCTAAAAGTTTTTTTTTAAACGTCACCGGGCACCCGTATACCACTGTCCGAAACCGACGAATTCCAAATCAATCAAGAAGAGCTTATGAAGCCAGTGGGAGCGTTAGAGTCGACCGGATGACCATTCCATACTCATCCTTGTGGTAGATTTTACCTTTTGCCCCAGACCTTCTTCGACATTGTCATTAGGCTCTAACAATGTCGAAACCTCTTAAGCCGAATATGTATTTGTTTACATGTGCGTTTTGGTTGCTTGTCTTAAATCATTTAACGCGCCAACTAAAACTCCAAACTAAGTTTTAATCGTTTAAAATTGTTTTTCAATCAATTTAAAATAACCAATTTTATTCGACTGTGATCTCGAATTGTTCGATCTTAAATTTCGAACTTTTAATAATTGGTTATTGCCTCGCGACGCGTAGTCTTTAATAAGGAGGTTATTAAATTGACTGTCTCGAGTGAGATAGGGTTCATGAGTAAGCTTAGTCAAATGCTTAATTAATTAAAACACTGACTAACTAATCCTATCTTGTAAGCCACAAAACGAATAGATTATGCCATCCTAGTCAAGTCTAACTTGGAACATATATACCGAGGCATCAGTGTTGGAGTATTTCAACACTGCACTTGGTGTTCAGGGTATCTTTCAAGGTGTGTGCATTGGAGTATTTCAACACCATGCATGCACACTGACCACTGAGGACATCTATCATTTTCTTTATGAGTACCTTGTGTATTGGAGTATTTAAACACCGTACATCTGGTCATTCGTAGACAAAATTGGCATGGATGACGCTTAACGTATTTCACGAATTAATTCGCGAAAGCCTCATAAACGGGAGTTGTGACTGTTTTCACAAGAGACAATCATTGTCCATCCGATTACTTAGTGACCGGTGATTGCATTTAACGCTGCCTTTGTGGGTCGACTACTAATTGGGTTCCCATATTCCTATTCAAGATTTGCTTGCCTTTTTTAATACGAATATTACATCGAAACACTAAATGAATTTCCTGTTGTTTCAGATGGCTAATCCTCCTGCTACAACGAGGTTTTCCAGCTCAAGTGTCTCATTGAGAAGCAGAAACTTGATGACACCAACTTCCTCGATTGGCATCGAAATCTGAATATTGTCCTGCATATGGCCAACAAACAACTGTGTTGGAGACCGAGGTGCCCGAAGCACCCGCAAATAATATTGCGGTTTCTCGCGCTGCACATGAGGCACTAAGAAAGGATGCCAACTCAGTTACGTGCCTCATGCTGGCAACCATGTCAACTGAAATTCAGAAGAGCATGGTTGACAGGACGGCGTTTCAGATGATCGGGGAACTTAAGGGCATGTTTGAAACCCAGGCCCGACAGGAACGCTATGAAACCGTTGTCAGGCTCATCACCTGTCGAATGGCTGAAGGTGGTCCTGTCAGCGCTCATGTCCTTAATATGAAGGGCTACATCGACCGAATTGCAAAGCTCGATTACGTCATTCCTTAGGAAATGGCGACGGATTTGATCCTCCACTCTCTTTCCAGCGCGTTCACTCCTTTTCGGGTCAGTTTTTAAGAAGAACAACCTGGTTAAGTCAATGACTGAGCTTCACGATATGTTGAAGACTGCTGAGATTAATTTTCTCAACAGTAACAACAGCAAAGGCAAGTCGAATGATGTGCTCGCCATCCGATCCAGAGGTGTCAAGAAACCTGAGGTTAAGAGGAAGCCTGGGCAAAGGAAGAAAGGCAAAGGCGCTGCTGCTAGAGGCTCTAGTAGCACCGAAAATGGCAAGTTAAAGGCTTCGAAGGCACCGCCGCTAGCTGAGCGCCAGTGCTTCGAATGCAACAAGATGGGGCACTGGAAGAGAAACTGCCCTGAATATCTTGCCAAGGTGAAGAAAGCCAATGCAGGCACTTCGGGAGGTATATATCTGTTACCTCATGTTATAAACCACTTCACTTGATCCCTCAAAATATATGCTTGACATACTTTACATTGTTGTAGGAACGTGAAGTAGAAAGCAAAGAACCAAGAAGACATGACATCTTTACATGATTTCAAACTTTGAATAAAGATCATGTCGTATTTTGAGTTCTTGGTAGTATCTTTGAAATAACTTGCTTGTTTTCCCTGGCGGGGTCCAGGATGATACAATTTTTTTGCTTTTGGTTTGAATCTTGAACATGCACTAAAGTTTCTGTTTTAAACTTGATTGATATGCATGATTTTTCTGCACTTGAAAATGTTTCACTTGGTTGGTGGATAAGATTCAAACATATATAACATGACGTTAAGCCTGGTGTTATTGGTGTTATTAATTTAATGATCATGAGACTAGCCTAATGCAAAGGAAGAACGATTGTTCTTTCTAAATCCATTAAGGCCATGACGTCTCTTATTCTCATTGTACTTGCTACAATAGGAATTATCAACCTACCTTAATTCAATGAACCTTATGGTTATGAATTACGTAGCTTGAGAAATCATTAAATCGAGTTGAACTTTTATGAAATCACTTGCTTAATTTCGTCAATACAAACAATGGGTCCTTTGCTGAGATCAAACGCTTGTTTGTATAAAGTTCAAACCACCATAACACAATCACCTGTTTGATTATATTATATCAATGCACTAAGTCCTGTGCACATGACCATGATGGTCATGAATAGATATATACGTAAAACACCTTGAAAGTCAAAGACTACAACTGGTTTGTACTCATATGTGTTAAATTCCTGCTAAGCATCCGTAGCTTACATTACGAGGTTTTAGTTTCAAGTTTAAAAGCCAATAAACACATGACTAATAACATGCCAATGGCCGCCGTTCACACCTTATACCTACGAATCATTTCCTCACCAAACACTTGTGACTCAAAATTGGTTCCAAGAGGAAGTCTTGCGGGAGACCAAAATTTGAGTTTTACACGCCCACCTTTTGGACATTTGAATTCCTTATCAAAGAAATTTGATTTCTATAGGAATTACTGGACTGTGCACTGTGACTCTTGTAATTATTCAAGACTCATTAGACAAAACATCTTTTTCACAACAAGTGGTTGTTGCTAAAATGAAAACATGTTAGCATTCTGAATGACCAATAATTCCAAATGGAACTAGATGTCGATTTTACTTGTCTAAAATCTTCCATTATTGGTTGGTCATTGGATTGAATTCACAATCCTAAATCAGATTCGATACTCTGATAGATTAATCATCAGGGCGTCTTGCACGCAACAACTTTCAAACGCAAAGATGATGGTATCTAGCATACCATCAAACTCTGGCAGTTTAATTTCATCTTGTTATCTCATGTATATGACATGACAACTGGATATTAATCAATTTAGATTCATATTGTGTTTATGAAACTAAATGACTTCGTTCTTGAAAACGAAGAATGCTTGCTACGAGTTCTCTTGCAAGACAATATCCTAACGGTTTGAAAGATAGATGATTACAAGAATGAAACGTCTACATAAAGCAAGTGGGAACATCACCACTAATCCTTATCGGGATAATGATTGAGTGTTGACCTCACGTTCATTGAAGTTTACTGATTTAAACTTGCAATGAGCCTCAACTTATCTCCAAGTTTCAAGTACATCCCACAATTGAAAAACATCTCAGGGATAGAATCCTCAGATGTATATTCAATTTCTTGAAACAAGTTGTGTCATACTAGTTATGAAACGAGATCTATCCAACATAGGGATGTTTCATGAGTGACTGTAAAGAGTTACACTAATGACACAAGCTGGAAAACCGAATCATCTCAACTCGCCTTGATGATGATAAAATGTTCATGATGAGTACTCGAGTATACTCACTGAACAACTAGCCACCTTAAGTGAAGTTTGAATCATGAATGTAAGGATACATTCAAAGAAGGTTAATTTGATGCATACCAAGGGCACAAGTATTATCACGCATTCAAATTCACTTAAGTACTTTTTGCTATTTATGAGAAACATCAAAGCTAATGAAACAACTTAAACGGGCAAAACCAAAACACAGGCAAAAGAACTGAGCACGAGAATTCACAATTCCATTGATCAAGTTTGATCAATAAGCTAATACTGTTACGTATTACCTGAATTCTACACTACAATGATGTTCTACTTTAGTGTTGGGATGTCGAACCTTAACGTTTGCACCAAATCATTCAATCTGATCTAAAGGGTTAGATGCAGATTTCGAATTCTGCGAAACGTGTTCGAATTCTATACGTTTAAAACATCTATGAATATTTTGTGAAATATTATAAAACCGTCCGTAGTCGATCTAATTTGTGGGAACAAAACTGATCTATGACTATTCTGACTCTAGACTCAAAGGGTTGACTCTCCAGACTCACAGACCTCATTAGGGATTGACGTTGTGACGTAGGTCTTCATGGAATTAATCATAAGACGAATTTGATTAAATGGTATACTCAATAGTGTCCTTTGACCTGAGATACATATGCTACCTCCCATTTGCCAAAGACTGTTCTTTGATTGTAGTCTAACGCTGTCGCGTAAATGCCAGTAATAAGGGCTACTTTTGGGAATGGATTTGAAGCTTAGTGGGAGCTGTATGTAGTCAAGATGGGATTCTAGACTCTTACACTAATAATGCAACAGCTAGACATCGTGAGCCCTCTCGTGAGTTTCAAGTGTTAAGTGTAAGGCCTTACCCAAACTTACTGTGTTTGATTAGATCACTTCAAACTACGAACACGAGAAATAGAATGATTAAACATTATAGAGAATGAATTAAATCCATGTCTCTTGTTCAATTGATGTCTTATACAGAAAGGAACTAATAACTTTGAATTACCATAAGTCAAAACTGCAACGTGAGTTTGTAGATATACCTTGGTTACTGACTTGAAGTGTCATAACTGGTTGGGACAGCCATGTAGAGCTAGAGCACCTCTGGTTGTTTCTTCTTATGTTGTCGGACTCTGTCCAAGTGGGAGATTATTAGATATCGGATGTCCAGGCCCGACAACGCCAAGAACCAGACCCGATTAGATGCGTAAAGAGTTACACTGAGGGAAACGAGATATAAATCCGCTTAATTGGTTAACCAGTAAATCACGGAAATATGTAATTAATTAATGTTTATTCACAATTAGATAAACATGAATTTAATTACAAGTAAATTATCCTAGCGTTAATGAACGGAGATAAAACATTCCGATTTATCAGTTAATGTTTGTGGTGATACAAATAAAAGGTTATTTGTATTTCTCAGTTTTTACGACTAGTAAAATTGATAAACTAGCTTTATTGATTAAATCGTAAAACATTGGTGGTCCATTACGATTAGAGAATTAACGAGGGACTAGAAGGGTAATTAGTCGGCTTATAAATAAGCGACTAAGGGATTAGGAAACCCTAATACCTCCCACGCCTCTTGAGTCGTCGCCCACTCTCCCTCACGCCACTCTCTCTCTCTCGTCGGCCTCCTTCCTCCGTCGTGTGCCCTTGTCGCCGTCGCATCTTGTGTGCGACGACCATTGCATCGAGACCACCAAGCGCCGCGTACCGCGAACGACCAAGACCCGTGCCAATGCCAACGCCGCCGATTGCCGCCGCCGCGTTCCACCGTATCCACCGCCGCCGCCGCCTCATTTGGAATCGTCGTCGCCGCATAGGTCGCTACTACGACTTTGGTTCTCCGTAACCACCACGACGCCATAACCTCCTTCGTACGTTACGTCGTTGTTGCTACGACATCGACGGAGCGAGCCTCGTCGCCATAATCACTACATCGCCCCCGGCTTACCCTAGCCGCCGCCGTCGTATCCATTCCCTTGGTGCTCTCTAGTCGCCACCATGAACTGAATTGTTGTAGTGTACAACGAATCGGTTGGAGATGATCTCGCGATTCGCAAAAGTGATTAGATCAGAATGTCGGATTAAGTTTCTGTGAATCCCTAGTGTCGTCACGTTGTCCCTTGGTGTCTCTAACATTTGTTAGTTCACCGCGAAGGTATATCTAAACTGAGTTTTAGTTTAGATGTTGTAATTCGATTAATGTAATCGTTAGTATTTTCGCGTTAACCGGTTTAACGCGAAATGGTGTTTGCGTGATTATTTTAGTGATCGTGATCATGTTGACACGGTTTGACACCAACGGTTTATGCGTCTAAAATTAGTAAAATTATTAATTTCCGCTGCGTAAACGGATTACCGGTTAATACGTTTTAAACTCTTAATTTACTAAACCCGGTCGGTAATGTTTTAATCAACCTAAAAGTTTTTTTTAAACGTCACCGGGCACCCGTATACCACTGTCCGAAACCCAACATGATGTGCCTTGATTTGCCATTGTACATCGCGGATTGGGCGCGCCTAATTGCCGATTGACTGTCACGATGTATGCAAATCGCCGTCATTAGCTTAGGCCACTTTGGAACTTCTTCCAGAAATTGACGTAGCCATTCCACCTCTTCACCAGATTTTTGGCCAAGGCGATAAACTCGGATTCCATTGTGGAACGCGCTATAACCGTCTGCTTAGATGATTTTCAAGAAATAGCCTCACCACCAAGCGTGAACAGATACCCGCTTGTTAATTTGGAATCCTTTATATCCGAAATCCAATTTGCATCGCAGCATCCTTCGATAACTGCTGGATCTCGGGTATAATGCAGTCCATAGTCTCTCGTGTATCTTAAGTACCTTAGTAAATGAGTCATTGCTCTCCAATGTTCCGCACACGGATTACTCGTGTACCGGCTTAGTCTGCTCACAGCATAAGCCAAATCTGGTATGGTAGATGTCATAAGATACATTAGACTGCCAATCACCCTTGAGTATTCCAATGAGCAACCCCTTTTCCTCTATTCATAGGAAGATGAAGGTTAGTATCAACCGGAGTTTGAGACACACTCTTATCTTCTGCGTTGAACTTCTCAAGGATCTTATCCACGTAGTGAGATTGAGTCAAGACAATACCATTTAGGGTTCTGATGATTTTTACACCGAGTATCACATCTGCGAGCCCCATGTCTTTCATGTCAAATCTCGCTTTCAACATGTCTTTAGTAGCTTTGACCATCTTATCATCACTCCCAACGATAAACATGTCATCTACATAGAGATATAGTATCACATAACCTCTAGGTGTGTCTTTTGCATAGACATACTTGTTGCACTCATTTTTTGAATCCGTTGTCACACATGACACGGTCAAACTTCTGGTGCCATTGTTTCGGAGCTTGCTTCAAGCCATATAAAGACTTGACGTGTCTACACACCTTGCCTTCTTGGCCGGAGCGGAAAAACCCTCATTTTATTCCATGTAGATCTGTTCATCTAAATCACAGTTTAGAAACGCGGTCTTATCATCCATTTGGTGAACCTCCAAATTTCATAAAGCCGCTATAGTAAGCACCAACCTTATCGAGGTTATGCGCGTCACAGGTGAGTAAGTATCAAAATAATCCAGACCCTCCTTTTGTTTGTATCCTTTGATCACTAGCCTCGCCTTGTACTTATCAATGGTGTCATCAGCTTTCATCTTCTTCTTGAAGAGCCACCGATATCCAAGTGGTTTACAAGCATCTGGAAGATCGACTAACTCCCAAGTATGATTCTGTAAAATCGAATCGATTTCAGTCACTATGGCTTCTTTCCATTGAGGTGAATCGAATCGATTTCAGTCACTATGGCTTCTTTCCATTTAGGTGCATCTGGAGAGGTTACCGCCTCACGGTAGGTATTGGGCTCACCCTCTACCATGTAAGCTATGAAGTCTGGACCAAAGGATTTTTCAACCCTTTGTCGCTTGCCCCATCTAAGCTCACCATCTTCAGGTGTGGGTCGTTCACAAACCTCGTTACCAACAAATGGTTGTTCATGAACCCCGTTACCAACAAATGGTTCTTTACGAGTCTCGTCACCAACTAATGGTTCTTCGTGAGTCTGGTCACCAACTAATGGTGTCGATGAACTCGCGTGTTCTCGTGACAAACACGGGAACACGTTTTCAAAGAATGAAGCATTCATTGATTCCATGATACCGCCTTTGTGTATATCGGGATTATTCGAGTCATGGACAAGAAACCGATATGCACTACTATTTTCGGCGTATCCAATTAACACACAGTCCACTGTTTTGGGTCCTAACCTTTGCACCTTAGGCAAAGGAGCTAATACTTTAGCTAGGCACCCTCACACTTTCAGGTACTTGTAGGATGGCGTTATGCCCTTCCACAATTCATAAGGAGTTTTATCCTTGTCTTTGCAGGGTATCTTATTTAAAAGATAGTTAGCCGTCAAAATGGCTTCCCCCACATGTCTAGGCTCATCCAGAACTGTTCAGCATGGCATTCATCATCTCTTTCAATGTACGGTTCTTTCGTTCCCCAATGCCATTGGATTGTGGAGAATAAGGTGAGGTGTTTATTGGTTATCATGGTAGTGTTACCGAATCCATTTAGTTGTACGGTCTTATGGTCAAAGTACTATTACTCACGCATTGTGTTATTTTATTATGAAAAGTTCTTTATAAGGGACTAAGGGGTTGTTTGGTTCGCCTTAATGGCGTCTTAATGTTGACCGAATAAGACATTTGAGCATATGGTGGTGTTTGTTTGGCCAATTCTGTCCTACCGAAAAAGACAATTCTGTCTTACCGAAAAAGCCACAAAATCGAAGCTGTTCGATCCAGACGAGGGCTGAAGGAGGAAGGGACGACGAACGAGGGGCTGGGAACGAAGAAAACGTGACGAGGGAGGGGCTGAAAACGAAAAAAAACGGGGGAGAAGAAAGAAACAACAACCAAAAACGAAACTTGTGCTCGCCCCCAGTTTTCGGAGCCGCATTCGTGTCCGCAGGACGTGCGTACGGGAAGGCAAATTTCACCAAATTTGCACCCCCCCTGCGCGCGGGTAGATACCGGAGTAAAACACAACATAAGAACTTAACATGTCATGTAGGTTTTCATATATAAGTTAACCATGTTTTTGTTCCCACATCAATGTGGGACAAACTAAAATGAAAGAAAAAAAAGTAAAGTTTTTATTCCCACACCAATATGGGACAAGGTAATAAAGGAAAACTTTGGTGTTTTGTATACACACCAATATGGGACAAGCTAAAGAAAGAAAAAAATGGTTTTTTTTTGTTTTGATTATATAATCATTCAGACGTCCAAACAAACAGCACATTATGATTCAGCACCTTATTGAATCAGTATTTCTTTACCATACAGACAGCTTATTCATTTAGCACCAAATGAAACAGACGAACCAAACAGCCCCTAAGGTCCGTTTCCTCAATGTACCGCTCTCACGCATACATGGGCGGTCGTAACCAAAGCCATGTCCATTGACGCATCACTGTCGCGTCTACGCAGTGGCAATATATTACCAACCCTTTATCCCAACCATTACATTCAGATTGCACATGCATGAAAACCGAGTTTGTTTACATACACATAAAACGCTCAAATGTATTTCTTTGCATCCGGGTGCAAGTCACCAAATGGATCACGCATCGTCCCCCAGTTGGGTGTCCCAGGTTCGACTGATGAGCTTTCGACTCCTGAAATGGTCTGCATTACACAAGATGCATTTTTTTCAAAAAGGTGACAATAAACTTTCAATATAAAAAGTTTTCATAAATCATTGATACACACCTTAAGATGAGCTTATAAACTCATTTCACCAACCCGCAAAAAGGCTTGTTTTCCCCCAAGTGAGTGTAAGAGTTTAGCCAAGCATGGCTTTAAAGATTTGCTTAACAGAATATAAGTAATTCATAGACAAACTTAAACAAAATCTTCTTTCGAATTCTTATAAACTTGATGTCGAATGCTTAAAAACACCGAAAACACGTGGTTCAAAAGCAAAAACAAAGATCTAAACTAAGAGGCAAGAAAGAATTGAGCAAGGAATCGTGTGGGAGGTTGGCTGGTATTTATAGGAGAATTTCGATCAGCGGTACGGGCCGTGCCTGTTAGAGTACGGATCGTGCTTGTCAGGTGATCTTAAGGAATCTTCTCTGTCGGTGGGCACGGGCCGTGTGGACAGGGGCATGGGTCGTGCTAGGTCATAAAGCATGGCTCATGCTTGTCAGAACACAGGTCGTATGTGTCAGACAGCGAAGTCAGCTTCCAGAAGATTGGTGGGAAGGGACACGGGTCGTGCTTAAGACCATTTTTCACAAATTCTTCATTTTTCTTCATATTAATTTTCTGGATTTTCAGCCCCTTTTGTGATTTTAGCCTAGATTCCATTGAAAAACTAAAAAAAACAATATTGCATTATGTTTTTAATAGTTAGTCATAAATAACCCAAAATGCGAAAAATATTTTATATAAAAAATATATATAATTTGATTTATATCAGATGTCATAATCATTCCTAGTCTGTGTAGGAAGTTGATCTCAGTTAGGCGGCTTAATAATGAAGGTTATAATGTCACTTTTGGTGGAGGACAATGGAAAGTCATCCGTGGGAATCTTGTGATCGTCAGAGGAAAGAAAATGGGTATGCTTTACATGGTGGAGATGCCTTCTAATGGTGTCTATGCTGCGACACAAGGTCCTAGTTCATCTAAGTTGTGGCATCAACGACTCGGCCATATAAATGAAAATGGTTTGAAAATGTTGGCAGATAAATAAAAACTCCTAGTTTAACCTAGATTAGCACTATAAACATATAATAGATTAGCACTATAAACATATAAGTTGTATCTTGTAATTCCTTGAGCACAGATAAATAAAGACTTCTAGTTGCAGCAAAGTGGACGTAGGTCACACCGACCGAACCACTATAAATTCCCGTGTTCGTTACTTGCTTTCGCACGTGTGTGATTCTGTTCGTGTTCCTAACAAAATGTTGATTTTCAAGATCACAAGTTCGTGGTCATGTAATTACTGGATTTGTGTTCATGTAATTTCTCAAGAAGCTAATTTCCAATGCTAATTGTTTGTAGTACTAAGAAAAATGTGTTACTATCACACTAGAAAATGCTATGTATAATGATGTTTTATTAAATTGTTAATTAAGAAGTCACTTATGTTTAAATAACATGTTAGTTTGTGATGGAGTTTGTATTCATGTGATGTCTTGCACATTTTTTAATCTTAGTACACAAGCTGGCCGGATTTAAAGTAACCGAAGGAGCCATTAAGAAGGTCCGAGAGTTATGGAGTGTGTTAGAGGAAGTGCTACAAGAAAGTATAAGTTCGTTAATGCACACAACACCCATCCTTTGGACTCAACCTATTCTATAGTTTTACAACATACGCGCTACATACCTTGCAGCCAATCTTATGTTTCATTCTCCACGTAACATCTAGAGACTGTCGTCCACTTTATTCATGATATGGTGTTAGCACAGACTCTTAGTGCCGTTTAGATTGCCGATATGACCAAGGGGTTGTCTTCTGCTCGGTTTGGCACTATTTAGTCAAAACTTCGCGTTGATGTCATCATTTTGTGTTGAGGAGTTTCTCCATGTTAATAATGTTAGAGGGTATTTGTCTTTCAGTTATTACATGTCAAAAATGAAATGGTACCAAAGAAGTCTAAGGTGAATCAAAAGGAGTAAATGAGTGTTTAACTCTCAAACTATATGTATGTTTACTTGAAAGCATTCGTGATCACAAGGGTGGGTGGAGCGGTGACCATTATTAAAGGAGTTAATGACCTAAAAAGGTTATGTAATAAGAACTAAAAACATTGGTTAAATGGTATGTTCTACGACCAAAATGTTAAAAGTTTAAAGTCTACAAAATGTGGAGTTGACTTAACGAAGAAGGTTGCTATAGGACCAGAATTGCTCATTTAGAAATTATTAGTTCAACAACCAGGTTTCACTAAACGATTTGGTTTAAGACCCATCATATGGTATCAAAACGAATCGGACCATATGACTTGATTCTAATAATATTACAAAACTGTTATGTTATATAGTTTTCTCCTTGTGTAAAATTAACCTTTTTCTTTTATTCAAAATAGTCTTTTCTCAAGAACAAAAGCAATAATGCCCATAATATCTTACGATGTTACACAAAAAGTTTCAGGCCATTCCTAACCAAATATAGTCCCTAAATCCACTTTGGCCTTCAAATTTTCATGTTCCACAGGTACATAAAGCCCTAAATTATCACTGATTCGGGTTTTGCAGGCGTGATACAGTACACTCGGGAACCCAGATGTTGAACTTGAAGACCTGCAGTTTCACACCCTGTGAAGAACAATGACTCGTCTTCTTTCCCTATTCTGCGTCTCCAACTCATCAAGAAAGCTGGTCGGGCTGGTTCTGAAAGACCATCTAGAAAAATACAAAGAAAAACATTCTAACCTGTCATTTAAAAAGGGCAACCCATCTGAAATATACAAAGAGAGACACTCTTTAACGGGTCAACTTGGGTTATGCTTAGAAAAAACACGGAAAATAGGTTGGGCGTGTTCGATATATCTCCCAAAGTATTTTTAATTAAAAAAAAAACCTCCAAATTATAATGAAAATAAAATCAGATTTTCATGCAATAATATACTTTTTTTATTTATATATGATTCCGAATAGGTGGCGCTAAAATTGGGTCAATTTTGGTTGCATTTTATCCGAATCAGGTCAAATGGTTCAAAGGTTCAAGTAGAAAAACTAGCTAAATCATGCTTCTTAAAAGTCACCCAAATGGTTCAAATGGAAAGACTCGCCACCACGTTAAAAAGTCACCCAAATTCTTTGTTAATGTATAAAACCTCCTAAATCATACTTTTTTTAAAGATTGTGATTTTTATTTCATTGGAATAATAATGTTTTTGTAATCACTAATCACAATAAACACATTAAGCATTGATAAAGAGAAAGAAAATTAAAAATGCACAAAAAAGTGTTTGCAAGTCAACCACTAACCCAACTCGGTCCTTTTCAACCCATACCAAAACAACCTGTTATTCAACCCACCCATCTTGTGACTTGAGAAGCTAATTATTTATAATTATTTATAAATAATTGGACAAAAGATGTTCAGGACCAACACAACCCAGCCGGTCGATTGACCCGTTATCCTGTGAGCTCATTTTGCCACCTACAGCTTCACAAGTTAAAGCATGTATAATGATTTACATCATAGACATTTACCCTGAGCCTGAGGTGTTGTAGCAGTTTCCCGGGGCTTGTAAGAGTTTAGGAGGAAGCAAAGAGTCTTTATTAAGTTAGGATATTGTTTCACATCTGTAGAAAACAAAAAAACAAAAAATCGAAAAATGGAACTAATCAGAATGATAAATAAAATTAGGGGGGAAACATGTTTGATGATAAAAAGAAACACGAGTGTTTACATCTTCAAACCATCAAAATCTGTGATATTCGTGTAGCCGGATAATTTTCTAAAAGGCATAATTTACAAGAACAAGCAATTTTAGATAGAGAAAGAAACAAAGAAGAAAAACACAAGGTAGAAATATACAATGCCTCTTTTGTGTCTGAATTTCCAAAATCTGTCGAAATGTGTTTAATTTACATACGGAAGTGAAATTTGCATATACGTTAACTGGAGAACAAAAAAAAAATGCAGATTTTATTCATCTTTTGCATAACATAATATACAACCATTGCAGAATTGGCACCATGAATAGTATATAAACATATCCATGGAACTATGGAAGTGCACATTTCATCAAATATGTAAATGAAAACAGAGAGTGTGATCCTAATTCTAAAACAAGAAAACAAGTTCTAGAAGTTATTGTAGAACAATGTCCTGTCTTTATGTATATGGTTAGTTTAGGTAGAAATGTTTATTCTGATATCATGCATCCTATGAAGAAATGGAAATGAGATCGTAAGGCTTACACAGTAAGATGTCACTAGCAATAATCAAATCCCATTGTGGATGAGGATTTGGAAAGGGATCACCCCATGAATCTGTTAAAAGAATAAAAGAAGATACACCGTCATTTTAACATGCATCCAAAAATATATACGAGGTAACAGGTCAAAGCATGTTTGGGTTATAATGAGTTATTTTCTAGTAAATGGTGCAGGTTGGATTGACCCGTCTAAACACTTTTTCTGAGATCTTCAATAACAAATGCACTAACTATGATTACAAAAACTATATTACTTAAACTTCAATTCAAATCTTTGAACAAGATAATTTAGGAAGTGATGTATGCATTAGAAAGAGACTTTAGACGACTTTCATCCCTTTTTTCAACTACATATCCATGTTTTAGCTAAAAAGTATTTTTTGACCCGTTTGAGAAAGAACACAACCCAAATCTTAAGAGCGTCAAAACTTCCATCTCTAATTTGTGGGTAATGGGTATTGACTAGAGGTAGAAAAGGCACTGATTTAACTTAAACTATCTCATTCGGCCCACTAATAAATATCCTGAGATGCAATGGGTTTAACCGTTTAAGTAAAATTTATCATAGTAAAATGGGCCATTAAAGAAACCACACATAAATAAATAATCAATCGTATGGATAGAAGAACCATGGGTATCAATTAGTAACAACTGGTCAGTTCAATTTTAACTCTGATTTAATATGATCATAGTTTAGCAATGGGCAAAAATTATTTTCTGTTGGTTCATGTAACTTCACACTCAAAAAGGTTTGAATCATGTGCATCACAAGTTGAACCCGATCAATTCATGTTTTCACACTAGTCACTTGCATTTTACTAAATTCTTATTGTCAATTAGAGTTATAACTACTTTATGAATAATGAACATTTTCTACAAGCACTGTCTACAATCTAATCTCAAAGTTCACATATAATGGTTTTCTCAAATCCAAAGATTACACAAGTTGTTTGAATTCTTTTAGGATGAAATCTTTTTTAATAAGTAGTGAACAAACAAACATACCCAGCAAATCCCACAAGTAGGATATGGGTATTTTTGAATAAGTAGTCTTTCTCTATAATCAAACCATTATTTCCGCTATATAATGTTACCTATATGATGCAATACATTTCAGTTGGTCATTGTGAAAATCACCTTTGATATGTTCAGAATTTTAATATTGCAACTTCATTTGTTTTATGGTATACAAATGTTTTCATGTCATAGGCTCCTTGTTAGTGAGAAAGTAGAAAACAAAATGAAGAACAAAGAGTAAAAATGGTGTTCCCATCAAACAGCTCAACTCAACTCGTTTGAGAAGCTAAACATTTTAATCTATTTAGAAAGAAAAATTTTCACAGGACCTATTGCTAGTTTTGACCCATTATCCAATATAACCCACCCCACTCATTTGTCAACTGTACAGTTGATATAGAAGTTAGAATATCTATAAAAATCCAATAATTATTGACTGTGTAATGTGTATATCTTAATAAGCAAAAAAAATCTACTAATTCCTTCTTACTACATAAACAATAATGTATAACCATGTACAAGTGGACAAGAGAACTAACGTTTGACATGAGGAAGCACAGGAGTTACTCCATTAACCCTGCAATTATGAGCTATGTTATCTTCAATCTCCTGATCATCATAGTCTGAAGTTGTAATGTCTACCTGATACAACTTCTTCAAAAAGATGGCCAATGCACCTGTTCCACTGCCATCACTTGCAAGATAATATCAAAAATACGAACTCCTTAAGCAAAAACACAATTCCTGTGCCAAATAGACTTTACTATACGATATTAGACCAATAACTATAAGATCATTATCTCACAAACAAGAACATGTCAGAGAAAGAAAAAGGTTAAAACAAAAAGATTTAATTATAACCAACTAGACTTGCCTGCCCAATTCAATGATGTGGCGTCCTTCTATTTTTGACTTGTTCTGAACTAACCATTCTACAAATGCAAATGTTCCTGGCCATAGTAGATTGGCATTCATCTGGTGAAAGGAAAACTCTCGAATGACTAACTCCTGCCATCAAATATATTAAACGTATTACAACACTCTCGAATAGGCGAATGACCAACTCCTAGCACAAACTAACATCTATGGTTTCTAAACTTGTGATGGTCACAGAGTGGTTGATTTTGAATCTATTTCATTCCATGAGGACAAACTAACAAATTCCCACATTGAACTTCCTAATGTCCTCATATGCCTCAACAAAAACCAAAACCATTAGTTCAAAAGCTTGGTTTGATAAAGTGTGAGACGCACCGAGGCATCTAGGTATACGAGGGGTTGCTCTATGAACGACCAAATAAGCTTTATTTACAGCCAGAAGTTCCATCACTCTCATGATTTTTTACACATCAACCTTTTTATCAAGTAACCTTTCATAAATGCTTTATCATTTTTGGTTAGTTTACTCCTATAGACCCTAACTTTGACCAATTTTGACCAAGCCGCCTCAAGCCCCTGAGGACCGAGGCGTTTTCCAGCTCGCCTGGTGCACCTCGCACCTCAGGGAACCTTTTAAAACAAGCTCAAAAGATTGGTAATGTGAACCTAATACGATTTTCCCCATAACCTTTCTTGTGAATTTGAATTAACTAGTTATCACACTAAATTTTAACCCGTTTAATACTTCAGATTGTAGATCATACAACTAACTATAGTTACAAACTATGAGCTGATCATCTATTCATCATAGACAAGGAATTTCAAGTTAACACACAGTTCTTGTGATATTGGTCTGAAATATTGACTCTAGAAACAAAATGGATCCGGTAACACTACCATGAAGTTTGAGTGAAGTCTGCACATACGGTTGAAGTTTCAGACAAACCCAATCTCCCGCGTTAAATGAACGGTTAGCACGACTCTGATCGACCAGTTGTTCATTCGATTCCGAATAGTGTGCAAATGTGTCTTCAGCTTTTGAATTATGCCTTCCCTCTCATGATGGAAATATTCAACAGCAACAACTGAGTTATCATGTGGATTATAAGAAATATGAATAGAAGGTTTGATGCCAAATAAAGCCTCATAAGGAGTCATAGCAATGGAAGTATGGAATGTAGTATTGTACCACCATTGTGCCAGTGGTAACCACTTTAACCAGTGTAAAGGAAAATCCATGCACATACACCTCAAGTAAGATTGTAAACGTCTATTCAAAACCTCCGTTTGACCATCAGTTTGTGGATGGTATGTTGTAGACATATGTAAATCAATTCCTTGCAACCTCATTAAATCCTTCCAAAAACTGCTAAGGAAATAGGATCACAATCAGACACACTTGTAGCATGATTGCCATGAAGTTTCAAAATGGAATCCAGGAACAATTGAGCAACTTTAACAGCAGTGTATGGGTGACCTAGTGGTAAAAAATGAGCAAACTTAGTAAAATGGTCAACAACCACAAAAATAGTGTCTTTCCCTTGAACTCGGGGCAACCCAGAAACAAAATCCATTGAAATATCTGTGAAAAATGGATTTGGTAACAGGTAGAGGTTGTAATAACCCTGGCATGGATAAAGAGTCATATTCTCCCCTCAGACAAGTTTGACAGGATTTAACAAATTGTTGAACCTCTTTGGAACTTCTCTTCCAATAGAAAAAGAATTCTTTGAGTTTAGCCAGGGTAGCCTTCACTCCTGAATGGCCCCAACTGAAGAAGAATGACATAAAGTGAGAATGTCAGTTCTTAATGCAGAATCATTGGGAATAAGGAGTTTAGACTTCCTCCTTAGAGTAGTGCCATCCCAAGATCTGTTAGGAATTAACTGTCCAGCTTTGAGTTGGTTGATAAGAGTATTGGTTAATGGATCTTGTAGCCAAGCATCTTGGATTCGCTGCCACTGTAAAGGATGAATGGAGCTCAAATCCATGTTGAACAGAGCTAAGCCTTGAACTCTTGATAATGCATCACCAACCACATTCTCTTTACCTTTTTTATAGTGTATCTCATAATCATAACCAACTAGTTTAGACAACCATTTATGTTGCAGTGGAGTAACTACCTTCTGGTCCAAGAGGTATTTAAGACTTTGCTGGTCAGTTTGAATGATAAAATGTTTGACTATAAGGTAACGATGCCAATGCTTTACAGCCATAAGAATAACAAGTAAGTCCTTTTCATAAATAGAAAGAGATTGTTGTCTAATGGACAAAGCCTTGCTAATAAAGGCTAAAGGATAAGAATTTTGCATCAGAACTACCCTCAACCCCTTAGAAGAAGCATTTGTTTGGATAATAAAGGTTTTGGTAAAATCAGGAAGAGCTAGAACTAGTGGATTGCTTAAGGCCCACTTCGAAGCATCAAAAGATTGTTGGGCTAACTCATTCCAATGGAATCCTTCTTTCTTTAAAAGGTTAGTTAATGGCTGAGTTATTATTCTAAAAGATTGAATAAATTTCCTATAATATCCTGCCAAACCTAAAAATCCCCTCAACTGTTTGACAGTAACAGGATCTAGCCAGTCTTGAGTAGTAGCAATTTTCTTAGGATCAATAGCAACTCCCTTTCCGCTAATAATATGACCGAGATACTCTACAGATTCTCCCCCAAAACTGCATTTGGACCTTTTAGCTTTAAGAGAAGTAAGCTTCATAAGATGTAACACTTCCTGTAAATCAAGTAGATGTTGAGACATAGTGGCACTATAAACCACAATATCGTCAAAGAACACAAGAGCACACCTCCTTAGAACTGATTTAAATGTAGTATTCATAAGAGATTGGAATGTAGCTGGTGCATTAGTTAAACCAAATGGGAGGACTAAGAACTCATAATGGCCTTGATGTGTCTTAAAAGCAGATTTATGTATATCTCCTTCATACATCCTGACCTGATGGTAACCAGATTATAAATCCAATTTAGAAAATACACAAGCCCCTCCCAACTTATCTAACAATTCATCAATTAATGGAATTGGGAAACTATCCTTAATTGAGGCTTCATTCAATCTTCTATAGTCAATGCACATGCGCCAACTCCACCATCTTTCTTTTTAACTAATACCACAGGGGATGCATAAGTACTAGTATTGTTCCTTATGACACCAATATCTAATAATTCTTGTGTCATCTGCTCAATGATATCCTTCTGAGCAACTGGTGTATATGTAAGGTTTCTGAGCAAAATTCCATTTGTATGTCTTTAGATGAATCTTATGGTCACATAGCCTACTGAATGTGTTGCAAACATATCCTATATTTCCTTGTAATTTGTGCATTATGTGAGTCGGTTTTAAGTACATTTTGGGTGTTTTTAGCTAATTATAGTTATTAAGTCTTAATTAGGTTTTTATTGTGTTTTTGTAGGTAAATGATGATTTCCTGAGGCCAAATGATAATTGAAGAAAAGTGGAGAAGAGATAAAAGAGAAAAAATAAAGAATTGCTAAAAAATCAGTCTAGGCGTATCACCTAGACCGAAGGGACTGCTAAGCGATACGCACGTCCAAGAGAAGGTCAAATTCGGTTAGCAAGCGTTGACCCGACTAATTTGTTGTGTAATATGTTGTAGGCGTATCACCTGCCACATTTAGACCTCCAAGCGATACGCTTGGAGGCCTAAAACCCACAAAACAAGTTAATTCGATATAAATTCGAAAGTTAGGGTTTAATTCATATTCCATCGACTAGTAGCCGGTTCCAGGAGCTTTTTGGATGAAAATCAGAGATAGAGAGGGGCTGGAATCAAGGGGAAATCACTGGAGTCTAAGCCCCTAAGGCGTTTTCCAGCTCGCCTGGTGCACCTTTTATAACAAGCTCAAAAGATTGGTAATGTGAACCTAATATGATTTTCCCCATAACGTTTCTTGTGAATTTGAATTAACTAGTTATCACACTAAATTTTAACCCGTTTAATACTTCAGATTGTAGATCATACAACTAACTACTGTTACAAACTATGAGCTGATCATCCATTCATCATAGACAAGGAATTTGAAGTTAACACACAGTTCTTGTGAATTGGTCTGAAATATTGGCTCCAGAAACAAAATGGATCCGGTAACACTACCATGATAAACCAATAAACACCTCTAATTAGTGAAATCAATGTCTCAAAACCAGAAAATCAACACAAAAGTCTCACAAAAAACCTCTAAAAATGGAAATTCCTAAAATGAATAAAACCTACTGGAAATATGACATGTTGATGTTAAATTAAGTTGCAAATCTGATTTTAAAGAGTTATGCGGTCGAAATTCAGAAATCATCAATCGGCAGAAGGAAAAGACATTATACACAATCGGTAAACAACTTGAAACATGAGATTGATGTAGTGAAACTAACCATTCCTAGAAACTGGTGAGTTCTCTCAAGATAGGTCTGAGAGTTGTCTACTGTTTCCTCATCTGCAAGCAGCAAAAAGAGTTGTTCAAAATGATAAACCATTGCAGTTGTGTTTGAAAAGAGAGAGAGATAGAGAGAGAACCTGTAGATGTGGTATCATCATCATCATGAAAAAGGGAAGATGGTGAAAACAGAGCAATATCCATCGAACAGTTCCTTTCGACGGCACGGTGATCGCCTGAAAATATGGTGCCCTAACAATGCAAATTAGAAATACGCGCCTGTTTAGTTTAAGGAAAATAAAAACAAAAACAACTTACCAACAACTTACTCATAAAATCTCACAAAAGGATAAAAACCTACTTTTACAATCAACTCCCTCACTTATTTAGCTATGACAATTATAGTCGCTCTATTACAATTAACACTATGTTCCCAAGTTTACTTAAGGGAGGAAAAGAAAGGAAAGAGAAAGAAAAAGAAGGAACTTTGTGTTCCCAAGTTTCATTAAAAGAAAGAAAGGGAAGGGAAATAAAAATTGTGTGTTCCCAAGTTTCATTTAAGGAGGGAAAGGGAGGGAAAGGGAGAGAAAATTAGGCAAGTTTTCTAGGTTTTTCTTTCCTTCCGATTTGGAAGGAATTGGAAGGAAAGCAATTCCTCCCTTTCTTTTCTTTTCCTTTCCCTCTTTTTCTTTCCTTTCTTTTCCTTTCTTTTCTTTTCTCTCCTTAAGTGAACTCGGGAACATAGTGTAACTGTTATAACCCTCAATTATTTGACACTAACAATACACCCCCTTTAAAATGACAATTTTGACCTTAAAATTGAAACTGCGAAAAACAAAATTGAAACTCATCAAGCCACTCCTATGTTGCATCAGTGATTGGAACAGCCTGCCATTGCACCAAAACTTGAAGAATTAAGGACCCCCTACGGCCGAATACATCGACGGTCAAGAACAACACCTGGTTGATATTGGAAACGAGCATCATTAGGCAGAGACGATACAGGCAAATGAGAACCAACAGCTGGTTTCAGCAGTGAGACATGGAATACAGGATGAATTGCAGCTTCGAAAGGTAAATCTAGATGGTAAGCAACCTGTCCAATACGTTCAGTGATTAAAAATGGCCCATAAAACCGAGGTCCCAACTTATAATGGCGATGAAGTTTGAGTGAAGTCTGCACGTACGGTTGAAGTTTCAGACAAACCCAATCTCCCGCGTTAAATGAACGGTCAGTACGACTCTGATCGACCAGCTGTTCATTCGATTCCGAGTAGTGTGCAAATGTGTCTTCAGCTTTTGAATTATGCCTTCCTTCTCATGATGGAAATATTCAACAGCAGCAACTGAGGTATCATGTGGAATATAAGGAATATGAATAGAAGGTTTGATGCCAAATAAAGCCTCATAAGGAGTCATAGCAATGGAAGTATGGAATGTAGCACTGTATCAACATTGTGCCAATGGTAACCACTTTAACCATTGTAAAGGAAAATCCATGCACATACACCTCAAGTAAGATTGTAAACATCTATTCAAAACCTCTGTTTGACCATCAGTTTGTGGATGGTATGTTGTAGACATATGTAAATCAATTCCTTGCAACCTCATTAATTCCTTCCAAAAATTGCTAAGGAAATAGGATCACGATCAGACACACTTGTAGCATGATTTCCATGAAGTTTCAAAATGGAATCCAGGAACAATTGAGCAACTTTAACAGTAGTGTATGGGTGGTAAAAAAAGAGCAGACTTATTAAATGGTCAACAACCACAAAAATAGTGTATTTCCCTTGAACTCAAGGCAACTCAGAAACAAAATCCATTGAAATATCTGTGAAATGGATTTGGTAACAGGTAGAGGTTGTAATAACCCTGGCATGGATAAAGAGTCATATTTTGCCCTCTGACAAGTTTGACAGGATTTAACAAATTGTTGAACCTCTTTGGAACATTTCTTCCAATAGAAAAAAAAAATCTTTGAGTTTAGCCAAGGTAGCTTTCACTCCTGAATGGCCCCCAACCTGAAGAAGAATGACATAAAGTGAGAATGTCAGTTCTTAATGCAAAATCATTGGGAATAAGGAGTTTAGACTTCCTCCTTAGAGCAGTGCCATCCCAAGATCTGCTAGGAATTAACTGACCAACTTTGAGTTGGTTGATAAGAGTATTGGTTAATGGATCTTGTAGCCAAGCATCTTGGATTCGCTGACACTGTAAAGGATGAATGGAGCTCAAATCCATGTTGAACAGAGCTAAGCCTTGAACTCTTGATAATGCATCACCAACCACATTCTCTTTACCTTTTTTATAGTATATCTCATAATCATAACCAACTAGTTTAGACAACCATTTATGTTGCAGTGGAGTAACTACCTTCTGGTCCAAGAGGTATTTAAGACTTTGCTGGTCAGTTTGAATGATAAAATGTTTGACTATAAGGTAACGATGCCAATGCTTTACAGCCATAAGAATAACAAGTAAGTCCTTTTCATAAATAGAAAGAGATTGTTGTCTAATGGACAAAGCCTTGCTAATAAAGGCTAAAGGATAAGAATTTTGCATCAGAACTGCCCTCAACCCCTTAGAAGAAGCATATGTTTGGATAATAAAGGTTTTGGTAAAATCAGGAAGAGCTAGAACTAGTGGATTGCTTAAGGCCCACTTCGAAGCATCAAAAGATTGTTGGGCTAACTCATTCCAATGGAATCCTTCTTTCTTTAAAAGGTTAGTTAATGGCTAAGCTATTATTCCAAAAGATTGAATAAATTTCCTATAATATCCTGCCAAACCTAAAAATCCCCTCAACTGTTTGACAGTAACAGGATCTAGCCAATCTTGAGTAGCAGCAATTTTCTTAGGATCAATAGCAACTCCCTTTCCGCTAATAATATGACCTAGATACTCTACATATTCTCCCCCAAAACTGCATTTGGACCTTTTAGCTTTAAGAGAAGTAAACCTCATAAGATGTAACACTTCATGTAAATCAAGTAGATGTTGAGACATAGTAGCACTATAAACCACACTATCGTCAAAGAACACAAGAGCACACCTCCTTAGAATTGATTTAAATGTAGTATTCATAAGAGATTGGAATGTAGTTGGTGCATTAGTAAAACCAAATGGGAGGACTAAGAACTCATAATGGCCTTGATGTGTCTTAAAAGCAGTTTTATGTATATCTCCTTCATACATCCTGACCTGATGGTAACCAGATCATAAATCCATTTTAGAAAATACACAAGCCCCTCCCAACTCGTCTAACAATTCATCAATTAAAGGAATTGGGAAACTATCCTTAATTGTGGCTTCATTCAATCTTCTATAGTCAATGCACATGCGCCAACTACCATCTTTCATGTGCCAACTACCATCTTTCTTTTTAACTAATACCACAGGGGATGCATAAGTACTAGTATTGTTCCTTATGACACCAATATTAATAATTCTTGTGTCATCTGCTCAATGATATCCTTCTGAGCAGTTGGTGTATATGTAAGATTTCTGAGCAAAATTCTATTTGTCTGTCTTTAAATGAATCTTATGGTCACATAGCCTACTGATGTGTTGCAAACATCTCCTATAATTCCTTGTAATTTGTGCATTATGTGAGTCGATTTTAAGTCCAGTTTGAGTCACTTTGGGTGTTTTTAGCTAATTATAGTTATTAAGTCTTAATTAGGTTTTTATTGTGTTTTTATAGGTAAAATGATGATTTCCCGAGGCCAAATGATAATTGAAGAAAAGTGGGAAGAAACAAAAGAGAAAAAATAAAGAATTGCTAAAAATCAGTCTAGGCGTATCGCCTAGACTGAAGGGACTGCTAAGCAATATGCACGTCCAGGAGAAGGTTAAAGTCGGTTAGCAAGCGTTGACCCGACAAATTGTCGTGTAATACGCTGTAGGCGTATCACCTACCACATTTAGACCTCCAAGCGATACGCTTGGAGGCCTAAAACCCGCAAAACAAGTTAATTCGATATAAATTCGAAAGTTAGGGTTTAATTCGATATCCATCGACTAGTAGCCGGTTCTAGGAGCTTTTTGGATGAAAATCAGAGATAGAGAGGGGCTGGAATCAAGGGGAAATCACTAGAGTCCAATTATCCATCATCAATTCTGAGGGGTTGGAATCAAGGGGAAATCACTAGAGTCCAATTATCCATCATCAATTCTCAACCGGATTCTCGGTTTTCTTCTAAATTCTTATTTCTACATAGACTATATCATGTTTTTTTTTTGGCAAAGACTCAACTTTCATGGTGGTTTCTGTCATAAACATGATTGTAGGCTAAATTGCTTGTATCGCCTAGACCATAAGCATGATTGATTGATGTTTAATTTTAACCGGTTATGCAATTTGATTGATGTTTGGACAATTCTTTAAATCCCATTATTTACAGAAAAATATGAGTATTAAAGTTGCTATCTTGATTATTAGTTAATACGTGTTTGGCTTGCGAATGTCTTTTGGTTTGAGCTAGATGTTCTAGTAGTAGGTCATGTGCTTGCTATTAGTTATGTGTTGCTAGTTTAGTAATCATAGAGTTAACTAATTATCAATATTGTGATCTTAATATTCTGCCTATCTTGAGACTCAAAAGGTAATGGATTGTCGGGTTGGTCAGTTACTTAGGATAAAATTGCCCCAAAAGGAAATTCCCTAGGTTGATTGGTTAAGTTGCTATTCTGTGTCAATTTAGGTAAATAGTGGTACCTCCTGCTAGCATAGGGTGCCCGAGATTAGATTCAGAGGTGGTTTTGAAGTAGGAAGTACTTAAAAGGTGAACTCTTGTCTGAGCATAGAATTGTCAGTTAGGAAGGACTTAAAAGGTGAACTAACTGCCATCATCATAACCGAGTAAAGTTGCTAGCATTAATCAGGGTCCTAGGTCTAGGTGGTACCTGTCTCTGATCTTGAATTTCTCCTAAGTTTCATGTTTTCGGTTGTTAGTTGATTAGTTAGTTAAATTAGTTAAATTTTATTTTCACAACCCAATTTACTCAATGTTCCCATTCATTAGGTTCTAGGTTAAGTCTTGTCTCATTAGTGTATAGGGTTCGATATCCCAGTCTTCCAAAAGCTATACCAACACCAATATGTACACTTACCTTAGACTTCGATTAAGTTTTAGGAACTTCGGTAAAATTAGGTGTGTCTAGGTCTAGGTTAGGTCTAGGATAAATTAGTTATATTTAGTAGTCGTTCCGAACACATCAAGTTTTTGGCGCCGTTGCCGGGGACACTTGGCAATAACAAGATTAACTTAGGTCGCGACTAGAAAATTTTGAGTCTTTCTAGGTTTTTGTGTCTAGAGTTCTTAGGATTTTCATTCTTGAGTCTAGAATTTTAGGTTTTATTTTTTCTATTTATTTTTATTTCTTTTTTGTTTTATGCCACACACCCGTTCATGAGGACCACCTGAGCTTTCATGTTTCTCTAATCCTGATCGTGACATTCGTGAACGGTTTCGCACGCTTCGGGCCGATATAGAAGCACTCATCTTTTCTGCCACTCGCTTTCAACCATCCATTTCTTCACCCATCACTCGAGACACTACACCATTACCATTTTCCGACCTTTCCATGGTTGAGCGACGCACCGTCAACGAGCAGGCCAGCATCGGCGACGATGATGTCATGTTTGCCATGCTTATACCACCATTGCCAGTACTGCTAACTTTCAAGTTCCATCACATGTCATAAACGTCCTTACAAATTCCATTCAATTCATACGGACGTGATGATGAAGACGCACCGTGTGACATCCGTCATTTTAATGTTAGATTAAAAATGATAATCTAGGATTTATTATGGTTTATTTTGAATAAATTATGATTATGTGGATTATTTTAATATTATAGTCTCGTAAATGTGAACTGGCTAATGAAACGAATAAAATAATTCGTTTGGTTTTAAATTATGAATGTATATGAGATAGAGCCTTTAGAAAAGGTTATACATTCGGTTGGTGATAAATTAAAGAAAATTACGCAATAATAAATTTGAATCGTGTAAAAACGTCACTACTTTTGGTCTCCGACCAAGTACGACGAAACTGAAAAATAGTTATACGGTTCTGAGCGTAATTTAAAATTATGAATTTTGATATAATTATTTGAATTTATTGGAGTCGGAAAAATACCCGTAAAACACGACATACACTGTGTAATAGCTAGAGACTTACAAAAATTGAAAGAAATTGGTGAGAGTATGTATGCATGTCGTATGTATATATATATATATATATATGTGGAGTGTGTTTATGTACTTCATTTAATAGATGTATAGGTTATCATGATTCATTTTTTTTAAAATAAACTTAACCTACACATCACATGAGATAATAAAAGAAAAAAAAAAGAAAAAAAAAATTATTATCACCTCCCTCTCTCTCCCTCTATTTACGGCCCCCACCCCCCCTCACCCTCATTTACCTCACTTGCACTCTCTCTCTAAAACACACACACAATCCTTTGAATCTTCATCCAACTCAAGAACATTCAAGATCCATCTTCAAATCTTCATCCAAGCTCAAGAACATCAAGAACACTTACTTTCTCTCTCTAGATTCAAGTAAGAAAACATCATCTAATCATCTTCTAAATCTCGAAACCCACTTCCAAATCTAAGATCCAACATCAAACTCTTGATTAGTTATGGTAGATTTGGAAGGGTTAAGCTTCAACACACAAAGATTTGTGTGAAAAACCCCACCTACACACACACAAAAATCGTGAAGTGTGTGTTAGTGTGTGTTTGTGTGTGTTGAGCTTTGAGTTAGGGTTTGATTCATCTAAAAACCCACATGCATGTTAAATCTAAACCTAAACTTGAGTTTTGTGAAAGATTTAATGAATATCAAGATGAAACACCAAGTTCTTGAAGAAATCTTAACTAGTAACATGGATGATACATGCATGAACAAAAATCTATGATTTTATGTGATATTATGTGTTTATGATTATGATATGTTAAGTATTTGATCCTATAATTTGTGATAATGATATAAGAAGACATGAAATAAGGGTATGAAACCCTTGGATTTTATTAAAAATCCGAAAATTTATATATATGTATATACATATGTAAATACTTGAATTTGGAACAAAAAGATTAAATAAAAACTTGACTTGGTGTTACAATTGTAGTAATCCCGCCTCATGGTCGTCAATGACGCCTACATGGTCGGTAACGATTGTCACCACAATAAAACCCCGTGACTATTTCTCATAGTAATTCCGCCTATAATGGTCGGTCATGAGGAAACACGAGCGGTACACGTTTAATATGTAATATATGTAAAATTGTTATATAAATGGGTAGTTTGTATATAAAATAAATAAAGATTATAAAAACCTATTAGAAGTCAGAATATTTATGGTGAAAAATAGTCAAATCTAGTAATAAAAACTTGGAGTAAATGAATGGGAATAAAGTAATGATTAGGATTTAGACTTTTTCAAGCTTTAAATGCATTAAATGTGTAGAAAATGTAAAAATATGTCAAAAATCCGAAAATCTGAGTTAAAACAGTATCATATGGTTTGAAATCAGTAAATATGAGTTATAAAAATTTCCTAGAATTTTTGGAATTTATTTAATAATTAAAATGGAATTTATATGCTTAAAATGGCTAAAAATGCTTAAAAATAGAATAAATTGGAGAAATAATATGAAATAAATTGAGGACCTATTTTGGACAGTAGACAACTAATATAAGTGAGAATAATTAAAAACCTAGATGAAAATGGCACCCGAACCCTTAAAACGATAAAATTATACATTAAAAACGTGTAAATTAGTAAAAATAAGGTATAAAATGGGAAAATAATAGAGATCAGTAGCTAAAAGACTTGGAACAGATTTATAATGTTTAGGAAACATATAAAAATGATGTGGAAATAGAAACTTAAGTATTGGAGAAAAATTGGATAAAACCCGTCACCGAAAAAGCCGTAAAAACGGGTAATTTAGCATAAAGTAGAGAAAAATTAGAAAATAAGTGCTATAATATTTGGAATAATGTTAATTAAGTTTAACAACTTATATTAAGCCTTAGCATAAAGTTTCATGTATAAAGATTAGTTCTTTTTGCTTTATGTGTTGGAATTAGTCGAATAAGGGCAAAATTGTCATTTTGCTCGAATAGTTTGAAAAGTCAGAATTTGTCACATTAGTTAAGTAGAATTGCCTAACTAATCTGATCCTAATAAAAATAGGACCAAAGATACCTGAATTTGCTTATTTAGAAGCCAAGCTAGTACTTACAAGCAAAGGTGAGTTCACTCGAATCCCTCTTTTAATACACGTTTTTACTAAAGTTAAATTAAAGTGGGATAAAGTTAATTGGGAAAATTGAGTTGACAAATGGATGTGTGGGTATGATTAAACGTAAGTAATGGTATGGACGCTCATAAAAAGATGAGCCTGGCCAAAATTGCAAAGAGTATGGTGCAAAATTGCAAAAAGTATGGTGCAATAAGTCCGCCGTCTAGAATCATTAAAAGAAGCGTGAGAAGTATTGATAGATCTATCGGGTTGACCCCCATACCACTGATCAGTCGCTCTGGTCGCGCAACAGGGTGGTAAATACTTTCGAACATTGGTCTAGCGTTGATTTAGAGCTTAACGTTTAATTGTGCATCATAATGCCTAGCTAGCTTATGAACCATACTTGTCGCTAAACTCATTATTTGGTATAAAGTGAAATGAAATGTGGGCAAGAGAATAAGAATAAATGGAAATGTAATCAAGGGATCTATACGGTGATTGTGGAATTAAATTGTGAACTCACCAACCTTTTGGTTGACACCGTTTGTTAATGCCTTTTTTTAGGTACATGATGCTTGTCTTGAGAGATGGACCCGGTATACCAAAGACGAAGTTGTTGTGTGTTCTCTTTTGTACTTAATGTAAACGTTTTAGTAATGATGATGTAAGGGACCGTAACATGGATGACTATGTTATCCATTGATAAATAAAATGTTGTTTTTATCTTTTATTATATTACTAGTTACTAAAACGCATGGGTTACCAACTTTGAACACCGCCACGTAAGACTTCCGCTGAATTAAGAAAATTGGGGTGTGACAGAAGTTGGTATCAGAGCCTATGGTTATAGTGAACTAGAGATTTTTAAAAAGAAAATTCTCGACTATAACCTAAAAGATAAAGGTTTGCAAAAAGAAAGCACAACAACGAGGTATACCGATCCACAAGACCAAAAGTTTAGTATTGTTATTATATAATGAATTATCGAACTATTAAATAATTGTTGGGTATTTATTTAGTTCGGGATAAATATGTCACAAATGCATACCCCATAAGAAACCAATTAGGGTTACCTTGATTGTGTTTATTCAGAATTAGTATTTGGTGTTTTTCTTTAGGACATTGAAACCATGAATTAGTAGTATTTTGGATATAAAACGTAGGTTATTTTTGAATTGTTATAATATTACTGCTTGCAAACACTAATATGCGAAACTCTTGTCTTGTTTTTATAACAATAGATAAGTAATGGCAACCGAAGCCCGTCAAGACGCTAGTGGACCAGAAGCCGGATTACCCTCAACCACTGAGGAGTTAGCTCGCCTGATTTCACAACACGTGAATGCAGCCCTTGCACAACACAAAGATGAAACAGGACGAGGGCATGGTACCATTGAGCAGGGCTTAGGAAGCCGAACTCACGGATGTTCCTACAAGGCATTCCAAGGGTGTAACCCTCGACCTTTTAGTGGGTTGGAAGGTCCTCTAGACATCATCCGATGGATAGAGAAGATGGAATCCGTGATGGCTATTAGTGGATGTAGTTCAACCCAAAAAGTTTTGTACGCGACATGTTCATTCCGCGACGAAGCTCTATCCTGGTGGAACTCGCAAGTTCAGAGTCTCGGAGAGGAAACGGCACATCGGCTCACATGGGACGAGCTAAAGGATATGCTAATGAGAGAATATTGTCCGCGTCAGGAAATTCAGAAATTAGAGACTGAATTTTGGAACCTCAAGATGGAAGGTGCGGGAATTAGAGAATACACTTCTCGATTCATAGAATTAGCTAGACTTGTACCACGAATGGTCACGCCTGAATACGCTCGCATCGAACGTTACATTTGGGGACTGGTTCCTCAAATTAGGGGCATGGTTACGTCGGCTAAGCCAACCACCATCCAAGATGCCATTTCTCTTGCCAGGTCACTAACCGATGATGCGTTACGCGAAGGTACGCTAGGGAAGGAAAATGAGACTCAGAAATCGTCAGAAGTGCAAACTGAGCAGGAGTCTCATAATGGCAAGCGAAGTAGATCTAGGAATTCAGACCGTCGGGAAGGAAACAAGAAAGGAAAGGAATCTGGTCAGGTGTTTGCGGCTAACACCAATAAACCCAACACGAACGAGAATCAGAAACCATTATGCAAGACATGCGGAAGAAATCACGCTGGGAACTGCAAGAAGTGCACTAAATGTAACCGATTTGGTCATTGGAGCCAGGAATGCTATGCCAGGATTCCAACGGAGGAAGAACGGCGATACAGGAGGTGTTTCAATTGTGGAGAGAACGGCCACTTCAGCAGGCAATGTTCAAGGCCTCGAGAGCAGAACAATAGAGGAAAAGCATTTGAGATGAACGCAGGAGCGACTCACGAGGATCAGCAGTTGTGATCGGTACGCTCTTTGTCAACAACCATTACGCTTACGTACTATTCGACACCGTATTCGATATCAGTTTCTAAGAAATTTAGACATCTCCTTATATTTAAAGCTAGTAAATTAAGCAATAAGTACGCGATAAAAATTAGCTAAATGGAGAGTTGTCTGTAATTATAGTCTACTCTTAGAAGGTCGTAGCTTCGAAACCGATTTAGCGCCTATAAGAATTAGGTAGCTTCGACATAATAGTTAGAATGACCTAGTTGTCCAAACAACATGCCGAGATAATAAACTCTGAATAGTTAGTATGGTTGCCAAGACCAAATGGTAACACACTAGCGATTCATGGCAATCAAAGCGGTGCTAGAGTAAAAGTAGTAAACGTCATGAAGATGCAAAAGATGTTATGCATTCTTAGTTAACGTTATGGATACCAAAACTAATAAGGGTGAGCTAGAAGATATTTCTGTTATTCGAGAATATTAACATATTTCCCAAGGATTTACCAGGATTATCTCCGGCAAGGCAAATAGAATTTAGGGTCGACCTTATCCCTGGTTCTGCACCGGCCATATTCATGGATATTATGAAAAGGGAGTGCAAACCCTATTTGGATAAATTTGTGATTGTCTATGTTAACGACATCTTAGTCTATTCACAAACCAAGAGAGATCATAAAACTCATTTGAAATTAATCCTCGAATTATTAAGGAAAGAGAAATTGTATGCAAAGTTTTCTAAGTATGACTTTTGGACGCGAGAAGCCCATTTTCTCGGCCACGTCACCAATGAAAAAGGCATACACATAGAACCAGCAAAGGTAGATACAGTGAAGAATTGGGAAGCACCGAAGTCTCCAACGGAAATACGACAATTTTTGGGTTTAGCAGGTTACCACAGAAGGATCATTGAGAATTTCTCTCGAATAGCCCAACCTTTGACTTTGCTAACTCAAAAAGATAAGAAGTTCGACTAGACGCAGAAGCAAGGGGACGCTTTCCAAACGTTGAAGTCTAAGTTGTGTAGTGCACCATCCTATCCTTGCCCAAAGAAATGGACGAATTTGCAGTTTATTGTGATGCATCACGAATAGGTCTTGGATGCATGCTTATGCAAAAAGACAAAGTGATAACCTACGCGTCACGACAACTCAAAGTGCACGAGAAGAATTACACAACCCATGACTTAGAACTTGGGGTTGTAGCGTTTACTCTAAATATTTGGAGACAATTTAGATGCGTTTGTTATGAAAGAAGACCGTTAGCATTTAGAATGGGAAACCATGTTATGCTAAAGGTTTCTCCATGGAAGGACACGATTCGATTCAGAAAGAGAGGCAAGTTAAGCCCGCGATACATTGGATCTTTCGAAAGTATGGCTCGAATTGGCCATGTGGCTTATAGGATATTGCTTCCACTTGAATTGGAATGAATACACGACGTGTTCAACGTGTCTAACCTAAAAAGTGTTGTCTGACAAAATCCTAATCTTACCCCCAGGTGAGATTAAGATTGATGACAAGCTTTGATTTAGCAAGGAACCAATAGGTGTGTAGGATTGGAAGATTCGATAGTTAAGAGGAACCCATAGAAAGTTGGCGGAATTCGAAGTATGGTCCTGAGTTCATTTGGGAACGAGTGGACCAAATGGAAAAGAAAGTATCCCCAACTGTTCCGTTAGAAAGCAAAAAGGTACGCTTTACAATTAAATTTCGGGACGAAATTTTCTAAACCGGGGGAGACTGTGACATCCGTCATTTTAATTTTAGATTAAAAATGATAATCTAGGATTTATTATGGTTTATTTTGAATTAATTATGATTATGTGGATTATTTTAATATTATAGTCTCGTAAATGTGAACTGGCTAATGAAACGAATAAAATAATTCGTTTGGTTTTAAATTATGAATGTATATGAGATAGAGCCTTTAGAAAAGGTTATACATTCGGTTGGTGATAAATTAAAGAAAATTACGCAATAATAAATTTGAATCGTGTAAAAACGTCACTACTTTTGGTCTCCGACCAAGTACGACGAAACTGAAAAATAGTTATACGGTTCTGAGCGTAATTTAAAATTATGAATTTTGATATAATTATTTGAATTTATTGGAGTCGGAAAAATACCCGTAAAACACGACATACACTGTGTAGTAACTAGAAGTTTATAAAAATTGAAAGAAATTGGTGAGTGTATGTATGCATGTCGTATGTATATATATATATATATATAGTGGAGTGTGTTTATGTATTTCATATTAATAGATGTATAGGTTATCATGATTCATTTTATTTATAAAATCTATAACCTACACATCACATGAGATAATAAAAGAAAAAAAAAAAAAAAAAAAAAATATTATCACCTCCCTCTCTCTCTCTCTATTTACGGCCCACACCCCCCCTCACCCTCACTCACCTCACTTTCACTCTTCTCTCTAAACACACACACACTCCTTTGAATCTTCATATCTCATCACATTCAAGAACATTCATTGAATCTTCATCCATCTTCTTCCAAGCTCAAGAACATCAAGAACACTTACTTTCTCTCTCTAGATTCAAGTAAGAAAACATCATCTAATCATCTTCTAAATCTCAAAACCCACTTCCAAATCTAAGATCCAACATCAAACTCTTGATTAGTTATGGTGGATTTGGAAGGATTAAGCTTCAACACACAAAGATTTGTGTGAAAAACTCCACCTACACACACACAAAAATCGTGATATGTGTGTGTTAGTGTGTGTTTGTGTGTGTTGAGCTTAGGGTTAGGGTTTGATCATCTAAAAACCCACATGCATGTTAAATCTAAACCTAAACTTGAGTTTTGTGAAAGATTTAATGAATATCAAGATAAAACACCAAGTTCTTGAAGAAATCTTAACTAGTAACATGGATGATACATGCATGAACAAAAATCTATGATTTTATGTGATATTATGTGTTTATGATTATGATATGTTAAGTATTTGATCCTATAATTTGTGATAATGATATAAGAAGACATGAAATAAGGGTATGAAACCCTTGGATTTTATTAAAAATCCGAAAATTTATATATATGTATATACATATGTAAATACTTGAATTTGGAACAAAAAGATTAAATAAAAACTTGACTTGGTGTTACAATTGTAGTAATCCCGCCTCATGGTCGTCAATGACGCCTACATGGTCGGTAACGATTGTCACCACAATAAAACCCCGTGACTATTTCTCATAGTAATTCCGCCTATAATGGTCGGTCATGAGGAAACACGAGCGGTACACGTTTAATATGTAATATATGTAAAATTGTTATATAAATGGGTAGTTTGTATATAAAATAAATAAAGATTATAAAAACCTATTAGAAGTCAGAATATTTATGGTGAAAAATAGTCAAATCTAGTAATAAAAACTTGGAGTAAATGAATGGGAATAAAGTAATGATTAGGATTTAGACTTTTTCAAGCTTTAAATGCATTAAATGTGTAGAAAATGTAAAAATATGTCAAAAATCCGAAAATCTGAGTTAAAACAGTATCATATGGTTTGAAATCAGTAAATATGAGTTATAAAAATTTCCTAGAATTTTTGGAATTTATTTAATAATTAAAATGGAATTTATATGCTTAAAATGGCTAAAAATGCTTAAAAATAGAATAAATTGGAGAAATAATATGAAATAAATTGAGGACCTATTTTGGACAGTAGACAACTAATATAAGTGAGAATAATTAAAAACCTAGATGAAAATGGCACCCGAACCCTTAAAACGATAAAATTATACATTAAAAACGTGTAAATTAGTAAAAATAAGGTATAAAATGGGAAAATAATAGAGATCAGTAGCTAAAAGACTTGGAACAGATTTATAATGTTTAGGAAACATATAAAAATGATGTGGAAATAGAAACTTAAGTATTGGAGAAAAATTGGATAAAACCCGTCACCGAAAAAGCCGTAAAAACGGGTAATTTAGCATAAAGTAGAGAAAAATTAGAAAATAAGTGCTATAATATTTGGAATAATGTTAATTAAGTTTAACAACTTATATTAAGCCTTAGCATAAAGTTTCATGTATAAAGATTAGTTCTTTTTGCTTTATGTGTTGGAATTAGTCGAATAAGGGCAAAATTGTCATTTTGCTCGAATAGTTTGAAAAGTCAGAATTTGTCACATTAGTTAAGTAGAATTGCCTAACTAATCTGATCCTAATAAAAATAGGACCAAAGATACCTGAATTTGCTTATTTAGAAGCCAAGCTAGTACTTACAAGCAAAGGTGAGTTCACTCGAATCCCTCTTTTAATACACGTTTTTACTAAAGTTAAATTAAAGTGGGATAAAGTTAATTGGGAAAATTGAGTTGACAAATGGATGTGTGGGTATGATTAAACGTAAGTAATGGTATGGACGCTCATAAAAAGATGAGCCTGGCCAAAATTGCAAAGAGTATGGTGCAAAATTGCAAAAAGTATGGTGCAATAAGTCCGCCGTCTAGAATCATTAAAAGAAGCGTGAGAAGTATTGATAGATCTATCGGGTTGACCCCCATACCACTGATCAGTCGCTCTGGTCGCGCAACAGGGTGGTAAATACTTTCGAACATTGGTCTAGCGTTGATTTAGAGCTTAACGTTTAATTGTGCATCATAATGCCTAGCTAGCTTATGAACCATACTTGTCGCTAAACTCATTATTTGGTATAAAGTGAAATGAAATGTGGGCAAGAGAATAAGAATAAATGGAAATGTAATCAAGGGATCTATACGGTGATTGTGGAATTAAATTGTGAACTCACCAACCTTTTGGTTGACACCGTTTGTTAATGCCTTTTTTTAGGTACATGATGCTTGTCTTGAGAGATGGACCCGGTATACCAAAGACGAAGTTGTTGTGTGTTCTCTTTTGTACTTAATGTAAACGTTTTAGTAATGATGATGTAAGGGACCGTAACATGGATGACTATGTTATCCATTGATAAATAAAATGTTGTTTTTATCTTTTATTATATTACTAGTTACTAAAACGCATGGGTTACCAACTTTGAACACCGCCACGTAAGACTTCCGCTGAATTAAGAAAATTGGGGTGTGACAGAAGTTGGTATCAGAGCCTATGGTTATAGTGAACTAGAGATTTTTAAAAAGAAAATTCTCGACTATAACCTAAAAGATAAAGGTTTGCAAAAAGAAAGCACAACAACGAGGTATACCGATCCACAAGACCAAAAGTTTAGTATTGTTATTATATAATGAATTATCGAACTATTAAATAATTGTTGGGTATTTATTTAGTTCGGGATAAATATGTCACAAATGCATACCCCATAAGAAACCAATTAGGGCTACCTTGATTGTGTTTATTCAGAATTAGTATTTGGTGTTTTTCTTTAGGACATTGAAACCATGAATTAGTAGTATTTTGGATATAAGAACGTAGGTTATTTTTGAATTGTTATAATATTACTGCTTGCAAACACTAATATGCGAAACTCTTGTCTTGTTTTTATAACAATAGATAAGTAATGGCAACCGAAGCCCGTCAAGACGCTAGTGGACCAGAAGCCGGATTACCCTCAACCACTGAGGAGTTAGCTCGCCTGATTTCACAACACGTGAATGCAGCCCTTGCACAACACAAAGATGAAACAGGACGAGGGCATGGTACCATTGAGCAGGGCTTAGGAAGCCGAACTCACGGATGTTCCTACAAGGCATTCCAAGGGTGTAACCCTCGACCTTTTAGTGGGTTGGAAGGTCCTCTAGACATCATCCGATGGATAGAGAAGATGGAATCCGTGATGGCTATTAGTGGATGTAGTTCAACCCAAAAAGTTTTGTACGCGACATGTTCATTCCGCGACGAAGCTCTATCCTGGTGGAACTCGCAAGTTCAGAGTCTCGGAGAGGAAACGGCACATCGGCTCACATGGGACGAGCTAAAGGATATGCTAATGAGAGAATATTGTCCGCGTCAGGAAATTCAGAAATTAGAGACTGAATTTTGGAACCTCAAGATGGAAGGTGCGGGAATTAGAGAATACACTTCTCGATTCATAGAATTAGCTAGACTTGTACCACGAATGGTCACGCCTGAATACGCTCGCATCGAACGTTACATTTGGGGACTGGTTCCTCAAATTAGGGGCATGGTTACGTCGGCTAAGCCAACCACCATCCAAGATGCCATTTCTCTTGCCAGGTCACTAACCGATGATGCGTTACGCGAAGGTACGCTAGGGAAGGAAAATGAGACTCAGAAATCGTCAGAAGTGCAAACTGAGCAGGAGTCTCATAATGGCAAGCGAAGTAGATCTAGGAATTCAGACCGTCGGGAAGGAAACAAGAAAGGAAAGGAATCTGGTCAGGTGTTTGCGGCTAACACCAATAAACCCAACACGAACGAGAATCAGAAACCATTATGCAAGACATGCGGAAGAAATCACGCTGGGAACTGCAAGAAGTGCACTAAATGTAACCGATTTGGTCATTGGAGCCAGGAATGCTATGCCAGGATTCCAACGGAGGAAGAACGGCGATACAGGAGGTGTTTCAATTGTGGAGAGAACGGCCACTTCAGCAGGCAATGTTCAAGGCCTCGAGAGCAGAACAATAGAGGAAAAGCATTTGAGATGAACGCAGGAGCGACTCACGAGGATCAGCAGTTGTGATCGGTACGCTCTTTGTCAACAACCATTACGCTTACGTACTATTCGACACCGTATTCGATATCAGTTTCTAAGAAATTTAGACATCTCCTTATATTTAAAGCTAGTAAATTAAGCAATAAGTACGCGATAAAAATTAGCTAAATGGAGAGTTGTCTGTAATTATAGTCTACTCTTAGAAGGTCGTAGCTTCGAAACCGATTTAGCGCCTATAAGAATTAGGTAGCTTCGACATAATAGTTAGAATGACCTAGTTGTCCAAACAACATGCCGAGATAATAAACTCTGAATAGTTAGTATGGTTGCCAAGACCAAATGGTAACACACTAGCGATTCATGGCAATCAAAGCGGTGCTAGAGTAAAAGTAGTAAACGTCATGAAGATGCAAAAGATGTTATGCATTCTTAGTTAACGTTATGGATACCAAAACTAATAAGGGTGAGCTAGAAGATATTTCTGTTATTCGAAATTCAACATATTTCCCAAGGATTTACCAGGATTATCTCCGGCAAGGCAAATAGAATTTAGGGTCGACCTTATCCCTGGTTCTGCACCGGCCATATTCATGGATATTATGAAAAGGGAGTGCAAACCCTATTTGGATAAATTTGTGATTGTCTATGTTAACGACATCTTAGTCTATTCACAAACCAAGAGAGATCATAAAACTCATTTGAAATTAATCCTCGAATTATTAAGGAAAGAGAAATTGTATGCAAAGTTTTCTAAGTATGACTTTTGGACGCGAGAAGCCCATTTTCTCGGCCACGTCACCAATGAAAAAGGCATACACATAGAACCAGCAAAGGTAGATACAGTGAAGAATTGGGAAGCACCGAAGTCTCCAACGGAAATATGACAATTTTTGGGTTTAGCAGGTTACCACAGAAGGATCATTGAGAATTTCTCTCGAATAGCCCAACCTTTGACTTTGCTAACTCAAAAAGATAAGAAGTTCGACTAGACGCAGAAGCAGGGGGACGCTTTCCAAACGTTGAAGTCTAAGTTGTGTAGTGCACCATCCTATCCTTGCCCAAAGAAATGGACGAATTTGCAGTTTATTGTGATGCATCACGAATAGGTCTTGGATGCATGCTTATGCAAAAAGACAAAGTGATAACCTACGCGTCACGACAACTCAAAGTGCACGAGAAGAATTACACAACCCATGACTTAGAACTTGGGGTTGTAGTCAGGTTTGACGTAAAGAAGACCGTTAGCATTTAGAATGGGAAACCATGTTATGCTAAAGGTTTCTCCATGGAAGGACACGATTCGATTCAGAAAGAGAGGCAAGTTAAGCCCGCGATACATTGGATCTTTCGAAAGTATGGCTCGAATTGGCCATGTGGCTTATAGGATATTGCTTCCACTTGAATTGGAATGAATACACGACGTGTTCAACGTGTCTAACCTAAAAAGTGTTGTCTGACAAAATCCTAATCTTACCCCCAGGTGAGATTAAGATTGATGACAAGCTTTGATTTAGCAAGGAACCAATAGGTGTGTAGGATTGGAAGATTCGATAGTTAAGAGGAACCCATAGAAAGTTGGCGGAATTCGAAGTATGGTCCTGAGTTCATTTGGGAACGAGTGGACCAAATGGAAAAGAAAGTATCCCCAACTGTTCCGTTAGAAGCAAAAAGGTACGCTTTACAATAAATTTCGGGACGAAATTTTCTAAACCGGGGGAGACTGTGACATCCGTCATTTTAATGTTAGATTAAAAATGATAATCTAGGATTTATTATGGTTTATTTTGAATAAATTATGATTATGTGGATTATTTTAATATTATAGTCTCGTAAATGTGAACTGGCTAATGAAACGAATAAAATAATTCGTTTGGTTTTAAATTATGAATGTATATGAGATAGAGCCTTTAGAAAAGGTTATACATTCGGTTGGTGATAAATTAAAGAAAATTACGCAATAATAAATTTGAATCGTGTAAAAACGTCACTACTTTTGGTCTCCGACCAAGTACGACGAAACTGAAAAATAGTTATACGGTTCTGAGCGTAATTTAAAATTATGAATTTTGATATAATTATTTGAATTTATTGGAGTCGGAAAAATACCCGTAAAACACGACATACACTGTGTAATAGCTAGAGACTTACAAAAATTGAAAGAAATTGGTGAGAGTATGTATGCATGTCTTGATGTATATATATATATAAGTGGAGTGTGTTTATGTACTTCATTTAATAGATGTATAGGTTATCATGATTCATTTTTTTTAAAAAAACTTAACCTACACATCACATGAGATAATAAAAGAAAAAAAAAAGAAAAAAAAAATTATTATCACCTCCTCTCTCTCCTTATTTACGGCCCCCTCCCCCTCTCTCACCCTCATTTCTCACTTGAACTCTCTCTCTCTAAACACACACAAATCCTTTGAATCTTCATCCAACTCAAGAACATTCAAGATCCATCTTCAAATCTTCATCCAAGCTCAAGAACATCAAGAACACTTACTTTCTCTCTCTAGATTCAAGTAAGAAAACATCATCTAATCATCTTCTAAATCTCGAAACCCACTTCCAAATCTAAGATCCAACATCAAACTCTTGATTAGTTATGGTAGATTTGGAAGGGTTAAGCTTCAACACACAAAGATTTGTGTGAAAAACCCCACCTACACACACAAAAAAATCGTGAAGTGTGTGTTAGTGTGTGTAAGTGTGTGTTGAACTTTGAGTTAGGGTTTGATTCATAAGAAACCCACATGCATGTTAAATCAAGGCTTAAAAATTTGAGTTTTATGAAAGATTAAGTGTTTGATCTTGGTATTATGATGATGATATGAATATACATAAGTTTAGGGTATGAAACTCTTGGATTCTAATAAAATCCGAAAATTATGTATATAAATATGCATATACTTGAATTTGGAACAAAAAGATTAAATAAAAACTTGACTTGGTGTTACAATTGTAGTAATCCCGCCTCATGGTCGTCAATGACGCCTACATGGTCGGTAACGATTGTCACCACAATAAAACCCCGTGACTATTTCTCATAGTAATTCCGCCTATAATGGTCGGTCATGAGGAAACACGAGCGGTACACGTTTAATATGTAATATATGTAAAATTGTTATATAAATGGGTAGTTTGTATATAAAATAAATAAAGATTATAAAAACCTATTAGAAGTCAGAATATTTATGGTGAAAAATAGTCAAATCTAGTAATAAAAACTTGGAGTAAATGAATGGGAATAAAGTAATGATTAGGATTTAGACTTTTTCAAGCTTTAAATGCATTAAATGTGTAGAAAATGTAAAAATAAGTCAAAAATCCGAAAATCTGAGTTAAAACAGTATCATATGGTTTGAAATCAGTAAATATGAGTTATAAAAATTTCCTAGAATTTTTGGAATTTATTTAATAATTAAAATGGAATTTATATGCTTAAAATGGCTAAAAATGCTTAAAAATAGAATAAATTGGAGAAATAATATGAAATAAATTGAGGACCTATTTTGGACAGTAGACAACTAATATAAGTGAGAATAATTAAAAACCTAGATGAAAATGGCACCCGAACCCTTAAAACGATAAAATTATACATTAAAAACGTGTAAATTAGTAAAAATAAGGTATAAAATGGGAAAATAATAGAGATCAGTAGCTAAAAGACTTGGAACAGATTTATAATGTTTAGGAAACATATAAAAATGATGTGGAAATAGAAACTTAAGTATTGGAGAAAAATTGGATAAAACCCGTCACCGAAAAAGCCGTAAAAACGGGTAATTTAGCATAAAGTAGAGAAAAATTAGAAAATAAGTGCTATAATATTTGGAATAATGTTAATTAAGTTTAACAACTTATATTAAGCCTTAGCATAAAGTTTCATGTATAAAGATTAGTTCTTTTTGCTTTATGTGTTGGAATTAGTCGAATAAGGGCAAAATTGTCATTTTGCTCGAATAGTTTGAAAAGTCAGAATTTGTCACATTAGTTAAGTAGAATTGCCTAACTAATCTGATCCTAATAAAAATAGGACCAAAGATACCTGAATTTGCTTATTTAGAAGCCAAGCTAGTACTTACAAGCAAAGGTGAGTTCACTCGAATCCCTCTTTTAATACATGTTTTCACTAAAGTTAAATTAAAGTGGGATAAAGTTAATTGGGAAAATTGAGTTGACAAATGGATGTGTGGGTATGATTATACGTAAGTAATGGTATGGACGCTCATAAAAAGATGAGCCTGGCCAAAATTGCAAAGAGTGTGGTGCAAAATTGCAAAAAGTATGGTGCAATAAGTCCGCCGTCTAGAATCATTAAAAGAAGCGTGAGAAGTATTGATAGATCTATCGGGTTGACCCCCATACCACTGATCAGTCGCTCTGGTCGCGCAACAGGGTGGTAAATACTTTCGAACATTGGTCTAGCATTGATTTAGAGCTTAACGTTTAATTGTGCATCATAATGCCTAGCTAGCTTATGAACCATACTTGTCGCTAAACTCATTATTTGGTATAAAGTGAAATGAAATGTGGGCAAGAGAATAAGAATAAATGGAAATGTAATCAAGGGATCTATACGGTGATTGTGGAATTAAATTGTGAACTCACCAACCTTTTGGTTGACACCGTTTGTTAATGCCTTTTTTTAGGTACATGATGCTTGTCTTGAGAGATGGACCCGGTATACCAAAGATGAAGTTGTTGTGTGTTCTCTTTTGTACTTAATGTAAACGTTTTAGTAATGATGATGTAAGGGACCGTAACATGGATGACTATGTTATCCATTGATAAATAAAATGTTGTTTTTATCTTTTATTATATTACTAGTTACTAAAACGCATGGGTTACCAACTTTGAACACCGCCACGTAAGACTTCCGCTGAATTAAGAAAATTGGGGTGTGACACACCGGCCCATCTCTCGCGATTTGTGCGTATCTGCAACACATTCGGCCTCACGGGAGTGTTGAATGATGTTATCTATCTATGTTTATTTCCCTTCTCGCTTGCCACACGGGGCGCCGTGTGGTTGGAGACGCTTCCTTCAAATTCGATTGCCACTTGGGCAGATGTGAAGCAGGAATTCCTCAAGAAGTACCGCCCTCTAGCGAAGGCTTCGTGTACTCGAGAGGAAATCCACTCGTTCTGCATGGATCTTGATGAGCCTTATTCTATGGCCTATGAACGATTCAATGCTCTTCTCAATAGATGTCCGCTACACGGGTTGACGGAATGGGATAATCGAAAAATTCTACAACGGTTTGACGTACGCTATGCAAAAAGAGTTCAACATATCAGCTGGAGGGCACATGATGAAGAAACTCACGATAGACGAGTGTAAAAATTTATTTGAGAGTTTCGCGGTAGCCGAGCAGCAGACCCCAGAAGATCGTAGGGCCATTACCTTAGCACCCTAGGTCTACACTTTCACCTAATAGGGGAGTTCACCATTTTAGTTCAGAGACTGCTACTCAGGCTCAGATAGACGCCTTTCAGAAACAAGTCCACGACTTACAACTCTAACAAGCTGCTAAATGTGAGTTATGTCATGGCGCTCACGACACCCGCGACTGCCCGCTCGCCTCTGCTAAGCAGGTAGATTACATTGGCAACCCACCCCAGTTCGGTAATTCGTTTTAGTCCGGAGGAGGAGCAGTCATAATTCAGGATGGAGGGATGGAGGTAACCCAGCAGGTTTTCAACCGAGATATAATCAAAGTGGTGGGGGAAATGAGGGGCCAAGCATGAAGGAGGTTATGGAGTTGTTCACGAACTAGACCCAGATTCTGCAGCAGCTTGTCGCGAGAGATGAGGTGACCCATAAAAAATTGATGGAGCATGATAAACTTTTGAGATATCAACATGCAGCTTTTCTGGATTTGCAGAGATCGGTGGGTGATATAGCTAAACATGTCAAAGAGTTGGCTAGTGTGCTGTGAGGTGTATATAAAAATATAGCAGTTTTAATGACACCTTTTGTTGCATTAAGCTTTTAAATTTATAAAACACGATTAACTCGCAACTACTATTTCACCACATAACACGGGCAAGTGCACCCATTGTGGAGCAGTATAGTATTGGTAATTTGACCGAGATCGTTCAAGGAAAGAAGGAAAATGAGAGCTCTTGATACTTTATCTTAGTTAACGTCTAATCAAATCTATTAAGTATAAAAATGTTTAATTAAACTAAACTAAAAATAAGAAAAGAAAATAAAGATAAAATAAGATGGTGTTTTGAGTTTTGTAAATCGAAGTTAATATTACTTAGGAGAACGTACCAGTGGTTGAAAAAGATTGAATGAGTGTTTATAACCTTTCTTAAGATTATTCACTAGCATACAACTAGACTGCCTCTCAGCCTCAAATCTAGTATCACTACTCTCCCGGGTGATCGTCTGCGAGGAGTACGGACCCTGGGGAATTGTATTGCTAGTGAACAAATGTAGTGGTGTAATGCCATTTAGTTATGGGGCCCCTTCTCGGGCCAACACACCATACTCGACAAGCCGTCATAAACCAGCAGGGAAACAACCCTGCGTGCCGGATTACTTTATTATGAAAATGATCTTTTTAAGAGACTAAGACCTGTCTCTTCCACATATCGCTCTCGTGCATATGTGTTAGTTGTAATCAGAGCCAAGTTCACCAACACATACCTTTCGGCTTCTGTGAGGTGACAAATATTACCAACCCCCTTTCCCAACCACATACTTTCAGCCCGCACACGCGTGTTCAGCCGGGTTTGCTTACATAGACATAAGGACCCCAAACGTATCATGTAGCATGGGGCGTAACTCATTTTCTAGCCCAAGATATGCTTCCGCGAAGTTTAGGGCATTTCCTGACCGCACCGGTGTCTTTTAGCAGTTGTGCTCCAGGGTGTGGTTGAGTCTTGGGGTTACCACTTTGTCTTGACTCGAGAGGAGGTCGTATAAGGGCACCATGTCCATCCTGCAAGGTCATAGCTTGGTTCTTGACACAAAATCACGAAGTCTGGATATTTTCTTCATTTTTGAGCGTTTTTTTACTTCTTTTGTGATTTTCACCTAGATCACACTGAAAAACTAAAAAGAAAACAATATAATACCATTTTGATAATAGTTAGTCAGATATAGTCCAAAATGTGAGGAACATTTGATATAAAAGTATGTTTAATTTAGCGCACATCATGGCTAGTAGGGGGGGCAGTTTTCTGGGAGCACATATAAAATCCCCAATGCCAATGTTAATTCCATCACCACACGGAGTGGTCGAGTGGTTGAGAGTCCATCACCAATGGTAGTAGAGGAGGAGGCAGTCGATGAGGATATTGAGTTGGAGACGCCTGACAGGAGGGTGCATGAGAGCCGGAGTCCAGCAAGTACCGCACCAAACGTCGAGGCTAATGTAGTGAAGGAGCCAGTTAGAGAAAAAAATGTGGAGAAGCAGAAGAAGAGAGTCCGATTTGAAGAGAGACTGATCACTGCTGAAGACCTGAAACGTGTGCCATATCCTGCTCAATTGATTCAACAAAAATATGCACAAGAGTATGGTCAATTTCTTGAGCTTCTTAAGCAACTTAGAATCACGTTGCCTTTCACTGAAATTTTACAACAAATGCCTAAGTATGCTAAATTCCTTAAGGATATGTTAACTAATAAAAAGAAGCTAGAGGCCCTTTTTGAAGTTACATTTGATGTTGAATGTTCTGCAATTGTACACAATAAATTACCCGAGAAATTAAACGCGGGACATTTACAATTACTTTCATATTTGGTAGTTCTTCTGTTACACATGCTTTGGCTGATCTCGGTGCCTCCATGAATGTGATGCCTTTTTCTGTTTTCTAGCACTTAGGATTAGAAGATTTAGCCCTAACTTGCATGAACATATCTTTAGCCGATCGATCCATTGTAAGACCCAAAGGAATAGTAGAAAATGTGCTAGTTAAAATTGATAAATTGTTGTTCCCTATTGACTTTGTGGTGGTTGATACTGATTATGATGCTAGATGACCTCTCATTCTAGTTAGACCTTTCCTTAGGACTGCTAGAGCCTTAGTGGATGTTTTTGAGGTACAATTACTCTAAGGGTCGATATGGAAAGTGTAACATTTAAGGTGGGTAGATCGGGTGATAGTGGTAAAGAATATGTGTGTCTCTTAGAATCAGTTTTCTCTTACATAGATCTAATTGTGGTTGGTAATAGGCTGGAAGGTGAGGATGAAATTGAGAATAAGTGTGGGGAAGATCCCGGGGGTTAGCTGATTTGGTTGATATAGTTGAATTAGATGACCCAATAGGAGAACCTGGTGAGGTGGCTGATTGTGAGGATGAAGGTGAGGCAGTGACTGAGAGTGGAAGCGAGGTTGTGGTGGTTGAAATGGAGAGTAGGAAAGCCACACTTGGGGATCTAGTTAAAGTTAGTGAGGACCCTGAGTTTAGCCCAAGTGTGGGGAGGATTGTGGTAAGTGTTTGTGAGAACTACCCAAAATTGGGTTTTCTATGACGAAGTAGTTTTCTTCCGGGTAGATACAAGCATTGGAAAGTTAAAAGCTTGTTGGATGTGGTGAGTTTTAGTGGTTTGGTAGTTGTGAAAGTAGGCTTGGGGCATGAAAGGATAAATCGGGTAGTTACCGGTAGTTGTTTACTAAAAGATGTGAAATCTAAGCCTTCAGATGGTGTGATTGGAGGTTGGTTATTAGGAGCTGAATGCATATTGCTTGGGTTGTAAAGTATGTAACTTTATTTTTACTTTTTGCAATTTTTGTTTTTGTGTGTTTTTCGGTGTATGCAGGGATTTCAGGAGCTCACAATCATGGGAAGGTGTTAGAAAGATTTCCAGGTTTGTTTTGAGGTTAAGAGTGCAGGTTGGTGGAAAAATTTTTGTCATAGTGCTCACTGGAGGAAAAGGAGATAGAAAATTTTTTGGCCAAAATTCAAGTTTTTCCCTCAAAATTTCGATTTAGGTGTATCGCCCGGGCTAAGCCTTTCTCCAGGCGATATGCATGGATGGGATATTTAAGTGCCGACTATATTTCTATCTTAGGTGTATCGCTTAGATCTTCCTGGTTGTTAGGCGATACGCCTAGAGGTGGTAAGGAGGTAATTTTTTTAAGTTTTATTTTTTATTTTGTTCACTAATTTCGTTCCAAGCCGGTTGCAATATATTTCTTGAATCATCGAGGTTCCAGGTAATCATGTTTCATCTTGTTTTATTTTATTTTTATTCTTATTTATTTTTAATTTTCGTGATTAACCATTTGTGTCGAGTCTTTGTGTTTCGTGTCTTTTGTTGCAGGTTCGATGATATTCACGCGTTGACGATTATGAAGATCCAATAGATGACATGGGAACCAAACTCGCCTTCAATTATCCAAATCAATTTCAGGGGAGTTTGTTCCGATTTATTTTCCATTTTTATTTTCCGTTTGCATTTTTTTATTTTTATTTTAGTGTGCTTTAGTTTTATTTTTATTTTTATTCTCATCTCACATTAGGGACAATGTGTCGTTTAAGTGTGGGGATGGGAAAAATTGCGTCTTATTTTTATTTTTGGTGTGTTTTTGAAAAGAAAAATATAAAAAAATAAAAAATTCAAAAAAATGTTCTTAATTTATGCTGCAATTAAATGAAAAATGATAATCAGGGTTCAATGTTCTAGTAGATGTGTTAAATTGTTAAATATTAAATATAAGTAGTTGATTAGCTAGTTTCAATGTATTGGTAGGACCAGCCGATCTAAAAGCTTAAAAATCCCTATGTGTTAATTTTAAATAAATTAATCTTTAAATTAATAAAATCAGATGCTTTAGTGGGTTCCCGCCTTAATTTGATCGATGTAACTGAAACTGTTAAAAATTGAAGGTAGGTACCTTAGTATTTTTATATGTATATGTCTTTTAAATATTAGCACATCCTTATTATTTTACGAGAGTAAATTCGATATTGGTGGCGCTTGCATATATCCATGTTCCATTTCCACTTATTTTGAGCTTTTTGTTAGTTTAATAGATACCGAAGCCTATGTGTTTCCCTTCGGATCGCGACTTGAAGGATACACCTCTAGGTTAGGTAAATGACTTGATGTTTACATACTACCCATTGGGATCACGACTCGGTGGATGCATCCATGGGCGGAAATTCTAAATTTTTGAAAAAAATTGCTCAATTTCATACATCCATTTCCATTATTTTTTAGACATATATATATTTAAATACTATGGTAGGAAAACCTATATGGTTAAACCTAGGCCTTGATGTCTTGAGACGGGATTGGGGTAAAATTGTGATTTTGAGTGTGGGACCCATTAGGTTGAATGATGCTACATAAATAAATAATACTAATTGATGCATTTTGGGCTAAAGGTCGGTGATTGGGTTTAACCAGACCGAAATACCAGTAATCAAGCTAGGCTATCGTTAATTGTTAATTGAATCGGAAATCAGATAATTTGTAAGATAGGAATTGATTCCCTAGTTCTGATTCTAATTGTTAATTGAATCGGAAATCAGATAATTTGTAAGATAGAAATTGATTCCCTAGTTCTGATTCTATTTGTAGTATTTTTCGAGGACGAAAAAATAGTAAGTGTGGGGTTGTTTGATGTGTTGCAAACACATCCTATATTTCCTTGTAATTTATACATTATTTGAGTTAGTTTTAAGTCTATATTGAGTCATTTTGGGTGCTTTTAGCTAATTGTAGTTATTAAGTCTTAATTAGGTTTTTATTGTGTTTTTATATGTAAAAGATGATTTCCCGAGGCCAAATGATAATTAAAGAAATGTGGAGAAGAAATAAAAGAGAAAAATAAAGAATTGCTGAAAAATCATTCTAGGCATATCGCCTAGACCGAAGGGACTCCTAAGCGATACGGGTGTCCAAGAGAAGGTCAAAGTCGGTTAGTGAGCGTTGACCCGACTAATTTGTCGTGTAATACGCTCGCCTGCCACATTTAGACCTCCAAGCGATACGCTCGGAGGCCTAAAACCTGCAAAACAAGTTAATTCGATATTAATTCGAAAGTTAGGGTTTAATTCGATATCAATCGACTAGTAGCCGGTTCTAGGAGCTTTTTAGACAAAAATCAGAGATAGAGAGGGGCTGGAATTAAGGGGAAATGACTAGAGTCCAATTATCCATCATCAATTCTTAATCAGATTCTCTGTTTTCTTCTAAATTATTGTTTCTACATAGACTATATCATGATTTCTGGCAAAGACTCAACTTTCATGGTGTTTTCTGTCATAAACATTATTGTAGGCTAAATTGCTTGTATCGCCTAGACCATAAGGATGATTGATTGATGTTTTGATTTTATCCGGTTATGTAATATGAATGATGTTTGGACAATTCTTTAAATCCCATTATTTACAGAAAAATATGAGTATTAAAGTTGCTATCTTGACTATTAGTTCATTCATGTTTGGCTTGCGAATGTCTTCCGGTTTGAGCTAGATGTTCTAGTAGTGGGTCATGTGCTTGTTATTGGTTATGTGTTGCTAGTTAGTAATCATAGAGTTAAGTAATTATCAATATTGTGATCTTAATATTCTGCCTATCTTGAGACTAAAAAAGTAATGGATTGTCGGGTAGTCGGGTTGGTCAGTTACTTAGGATAAAATTGCGCCGAAAGGAAATTCCCTAGGCTGATTGGTTAAGTTGCTATTCCGTGTCAATTTAGGTAAATAGTGGTACCTCCTGCTAGAATAGGGTGCCCGAGGTTTGATTCGGAGGGGGTTTTGAAGTAGGAAGTACTTAAAAGGTGAACTCTTGTACGGGCATAAAATTGTCAGTTAAGAAGGACTTAAAAGGTGAACTAACTGCCATCAGAGTTGTCATAACCGAGTAAAGTTGCTAGCATTATGATATGCATCAAATTATACATATTTTTCCATCAAATACCCTCCACATTTCGATTTAATTCTGACTAACTAACAGCAAAACAAAGCCATTTTGTCTTCTTTTTAGTTTTTCAGGTTAAATAAAGTCAAAATCACAAAAGGGGCTGAAAATTGACCAAAAGAGATAAAAGTTTCCCAGTTCAAGAATTTTTTACTTTAGCACGATCCCGTGTCTACCTCAGCATGACCCGGTGCCCATCCTCAAGAAGATTCCTTTAGGGCTGACTCATGTTCCTGATATGCACGACCCGTGCCATTGACTCAACACGACCCCGTGTGTGACACCTCGTCCAAAAGTCTAGGTCAAACCTCTGTACTTTGACTTTTAATTGAGTATTAAGGTGCATTAACCGATCTGATTACTGTTTAAACTGTTAATTTATGTGCCTGACTTTTAACTGATGACGTAAACCTAATCCCGCGTTTGTACTTGAAGCGTATACCCGTAAATTTCAATAACAAGAAAAATAAATATAAAATGTATTTTTATATTTTATCTTGAACTGGAACTGGTGTCGAACGTTTATATAACCGACACTGCAAACTGATAAGTGATCGTATGTTTAAAACTATTCGGTTTTAAACAATCTGGACGGTCGAGCTTAAAACTGTTGCGAACTGACAAAACTGAAAACGTAAACCGTAACCTGTGTACAAAACTGAAAACTATATCCGATTTCTGAAAAACTGTTATAACCGACTCGAACTATTGTTTTTACGAAATAAAAACATCACAAACCGAAATCGTTGTCAAAACTTAAGCCAAATCCTAAATCGTTAACCCCGTTGGGCCCAACTAGGCCCAATAGGCCCAATGAGCCGAAAACAATTAAACCGAGCCCGAAACCTTGATCCATTACATAATCTTGATATACCGAATGATCGTGGCGATCCGTAAACCCAACCGATGCACAACGGGCCCGGGCCTCGAACCGGTGCCCCGTTTGGACCCGTACGACCCATAACCGACGAACCGTCCAATTACGTCTTTTCTTTAAACACTTAGGCCCAATATAAATCACAAACCCAATGGATTATTTTATATAATATTGGTCCATCAACTTTGCAATTTTTATAAAAGTTGTTACCACTTATTATTTTATAATAATTTGTCATGAACTTGTATACTTTTATACAATGATTAAATATAAAAGTGGTGGATTATTTCGCCTTAAATAATTATAAGTTTTATAAAACTTTACACTCCACAAACCTATTATATAAAATATGACAAGTTTATAAGAAAATTTATCACCACCTTTTATAATTTTTATACTTGTGAGTTTTATAAAAAGGGTGATTTTAATCATCACCCTCCTTTTTATATTTTATAAACTTACACCTACTATGCTACATTTTAATAAAAACATGGCATTTTTTTTTATCTAAAAGTCACCTACTCAAGGGTTGGGAGATGTTTTATTTTTATAAAAATTGTGATGATAATGTGACCACATCACACTCTCCCCCACCACACTCTTCACCAACCTACCCACTTACTTACACACACAAACCCAACACTCAAGTCCCTCCTTCTCCCTCTCTTTCTGCTGAGATTCACGACCAGCCTCCACCCTCCCCTTTCTTTCTTTTCCGGCCAAACACACCCCCACCACCTCCGTTGGCTGCTGCCACAATCACCACCACAAACCACCTTTCTCCCTCCCTCAAGACACAGCCGACAGCCCTCTCTCCCATCCTCTTTCTGTTGCTCGAGAAACATCAACCGCCACCACCTCCTTGCAGCTGCCACCGGCCGAGGCTGCTGCTGTGTGCACCACTGCTGCCCGTAACCACCACCATCACCCTTAGCCACCATCATGGACCACCACTCTTCTCCTTCCTTTTCTTTTACGGGAACCAACAACCACCGCCACCTCCTTCCCTTCTTTCTCTCGGCATCTAAGCAACCACGCACCACCTCTGCTGCGCTGCCTGCTGTTTCCCGTCGCCACTGCCACTGCCGGACTGCCACCACCATGTTAGGCCGCAGCTGCTGCCGGAGCAGCCCTGCGCCACTGCTGCCGCTGTTGTGAACCACCCCCCATCGCCACTGTCTCCTCTCCTCCTTTCCCTTTCTCTCGGCATCCCCACAAACCGTCTCCACCATCGCGACCCGCCCTGCTTCCGGTCACCTCTTGCAGCTGCTGTTTACCGCCACCCGCAGCCGGAGCTACCCGCAACCGGAGCTGCTGCTGTGAGCCGACACCGTGAGCCACCGAGCACCGTGGTGCAACCCGCCACTTTTCTTCTTTTATCTCGGTTTAAACTCCTCACCGTTGTGAGTCTTTTTAACCGTTTTTATTTACGTTCTTATGCGTTATTAACGTCCCGAATGATTCCCCGAGTCTTGACAACTAAACCGTAAAACCCAATCTTTTAAATGATCGTAACCACCGAGCTATTTTTTTTTACTATCACAAATATCTTAGTGTTCTTGTTTACAACTAAAACCTATAGATTAAATTATAAATTTAATGGTTTAAGTTTAATCATTTGATGATCTTATGATGTAACATATTTTGCATGGTTAAATTTTGATATTATCATGTGTTAATATGTTATAAAAGAATATAATTGTTATTTGTGATTTTAATTATTAATCATATTGTCTATGAATTAATATATACTAATAACAATTATCATGGATTAATATAGTGTTTAAAAACACTCATGGACTTTGTTGGACAATAGGAAGTGTTACTTAAATTTTGGACATAGAATGATAACTTAATAACATTTAAATGAAATTTTATGGTTAAATAATAGGAAAATTGGAAATTAATAATCCAAGTTATTGGGTATTGGAGGATAATAATCCGAGTTCCAATATTGGCCTACAATAATCCCAATTATTTGGGTCTTGGAATTCATTGGGCCGACGTTAATTTTTCACTAACTCCGTTAGTTGTGTGCTGACGTGGCACATGCCACGTCAGCAAGTATGATGCCACATCACCTGCAACGTCAACAAAAATGATGCCACATCACCTGCCACGTCAGCAAGTACTAGCAGAGTTAGTGAAAAATTAACGGCGGTCCAATAAATCCCAAGACCCAAATAATTGGGATTATTGTAGGCCAATATTGGAACTCGGATTATTATCCGCCAATACCCAATAACTTGGATTATTTAATTCCAATTTTCCTAAATAATAACTTAGTAATTTTATAAAAATTACTAGAACCATAAGAGTTAAGCCATAGAAATTGTTATATAAAATGGCCACGTTTTATAGAAATATAAATTCTAAAAGACAAGTTTGAAAGACTTGTTTAGATTTTATAAAAGAAATAAAATGGATAAAATATATATATAGATATATTTTATGTTCAAAAATGATAAAATATCATATTTTTGAACAATTGACAAAATGTGTAAACTTTGGATTTTATACCAAAAAATGGGAACATTTTATGTTGAAGAATTTCTATAAAAAGTCTTAAAAATTAAAACCCTAACTTTATTGGATAAATAAAGTTATTTATAATGATTTTATAAAAATAAAATCAAAAGACTTATAGAAACTATGAAAAACATATTTTTGATTATTTTAAATAAATCAAAATAATCAAAACGTTTTAAGCGGACCAAATGTTTTAATTTTAAGCGTTTGGGACTGAAATGAAATCTTTAAACGTTTTATAAACGTTTTGCGACGTATCGAAACGTAAATAATTGTTTTCGACAAATAATTATTCGTATGAGTTTTAGAAACCCTAATTTGATTTAAACTCATCATGATTGTTAATATTAATTATTCTAATAATAATTGTATTTATATTAACATGGAAACCCTAATTTCCCCTAACATGAGTTTAATATTAAAATAACCATTAATATTTAACCTACTTGTGTTCATTCATAAAATCGTTAACTTGTTATAATTTGATAAATTATTCCAACAAGTTAGAATAATTACTCGATAATAATTATCAACTCTAGTTATATATATTATAACTGAACGCGATAAAATATTCAATCGAGCGAACGAACTTAAAAATAATAATAAATATTATTATTTAAAATAATATTCAAGACTTGATTGAACTGGCCTTCATGATACGTGATCACATGCTCATTTCTTGTATTCAATTTACATAAATGCCTTCATACGTGAACATTGACCGGGATTATACGTCAAGACTTGACCGGTATCATTTGGGTAACGTTCGTTACTCAAATGATTATGTGGACCCTTATGCATATTGTCTTATGTTTTATTAGGACTTTACTTGCTAGTTGCCACTCGGTAATCCATCATCATCACTGAATCAAGTGAGTTTCACGGCCCATTTTCTTTACAACTGTTTTACGCTTATGGGGGAGAAATCATGAACTGATAAAATGCTTTTTACTTAATGTTATGGTTTACCTGTTAGCCGTATGACTACATGTTCCATTCCGTATCCCAAACAACTAGTACTTTATCGTTATAAACGTTAGTACAACTGAATCCCACTATTAATTGAATTCGATTAATTCTGCTCGAAACGATAACTAGTGAATAGATCTATTTGGGTTGACAACCCTGCCCAGATTGGTAGCTCCAATCCTGACTTCATACATTGTCAAGGGGTACACGTCAGTTATTCTTGCATGTTCGGTATTCTTGGGATAGAATGCTATGAGTGGGTAATCCGTTAGTATTCGAATTTGAGGTTCATGGTAGGATCTTACAACCACGACAGTAAACCAACGTAACATTTAAGTATGCCGTAAACTGTTATCCCAACATGCCGTAAACTGTTATTCCAACATACCGTAAACTGTTATTCCAACACACTGTAAACTGTTTTTACAAACTTACCATAGAATCATAAACCTGTGGTGCTCACCAACTTTATGTTGACCTTTTAAAACTCATGATTTGTCAGGTATCTAAGCTTATCATGGAAGACGTGCAAATGGGGCTTCACTTTAACTTTCGACCCTGCTTCACTGGAGTCGTAGTCCCGACCTATTTTAAATAAACTGATTTATGATTTCAATATCAATCCAAGACTTTTATTCAAATGTAAGACATTATCATTTCACCACAACTTTCCGCTGTAACATAAATGGTGTTATGTTTTAAATGACGTTTGAATTTAGTAGAAGTTGTTCTGTATATCTGCGACTATGATTCCATCTCGCTCGCACCCAAATCCGTTGACCGGGGTGTGACACCGTGCCTTGCCTCTTGACAACACGACCCCGTGCCACTGACATGGCACAGACTGTGTCCTATGATAGACGAAGGTTTTCTCTCTTCTCTGACCAGCCCGAGCTCGTTCCCTGACATGGCACGACCCCGTGCCCAACCCCAAATATGCCTATAAAAGGAGCTCATCTCAAGCAGTTCAACTTGCTTAGAGATTTGCTCATTTCTTTCTTCCTTCTTGTATTTCTTTGAGCCATTTGGCGTTTTTATTTTTTGTAATCAAGTTTATAAGAACATTAACTTAAGTAAGATTTTGCAAGTTTTTCTCTATGAATTCTTCTCTTTCCCTTAAGCAAATCTTTAAAGCCATGATTGGCTAAACTCTTATACTTACTTAGGAAGTAATAAAACTTTCGTGGGTTGGTGAACGAATTTATAAACTTGTCTAAGGTGTGTTTAATGACTTTATGAAAACCCTTTTTATTGAAAGTTTATTATTAACCTTTTTGAACAAACATGCTCTACGTATCACAGACCATTTGAGGAGTCAAAATCTCATCAACCGGATTTGTGAAACCCGGTTAGAGGACGATGCATGATCCTTCGGGTGACTCGCGTCCCATGATACATGATACGTTCGGGTCCTTATGTCTATGTAAGCGAACCCAGTTGACCGCATGTGTGCGGGCTGGAAGTATCTGGTTGGGAAAGGGGGTTGGTAATATTTTGTCACCTCACGGAAGCCGAAAGGTATGTGTTGGTGAACTTGGCTCTTATTACGACTAACGCATATGCGCGAGAGCGGTATGTGGAAGAGACGAGTCTTAGTCCCTTAAAAATATCATTTTCATAATAAAATAATTCGGCACACAGGGTTGTTTCCTTGCTGTTCATGACGGTGTGTCGAGTGTAACGATTTCTCGACCAAAGAGCCCTACAACTAAGTGGCATTACACCACTACATTAGTTTGCTGACGGCACAGTTCCCCGGTGTTCGTACCTCGCATGGACGATCACCTGGGGGAGTAGTGATACTAGATTTGAGACTGGGAGATGGTCTAGTTGTTTGTCAGTAAATAATCTTAAGCAAGATTATAAATGATTGCTTCACCTTCTTTAACCACTGGTACGTTCTACCAAGTAATACTAACTTTGATTTGCATTACATAAAAACCCTATCTTATTAGTAATTAGACTTATTTTTATTTTATTTAGAATTAACTTATTAACTAAAAGATTAGATCTGGTTAGATGATAACAACGGACTAAGTACCCAGAGACCTCACTTTTCATTGTGCCATTGAACGATCCCGATTCAACTTTCCCCTACTATACTACTCCACGATGGGTGCACTTGCCCGTATCATGTGGTGAAATAGTAGCCGTCAAGTAAATCATGTTTCGAAATTTAAAAGATTAAATTGCTGAAAAGGTATCGATAATATTGCTAAATTTTATATACACTTCAGCACACACCACATTAATCAGGAATCTAGGTCTAGGTGGTACCTGTCTCCGATCTTGAATTTCTCCTAAGTTTCTTGTTTTCGATTGTTAGTTGATTAGTTAGTTAAATTAGTTAATTTCTCTTTTCACAACCCAATTTACTCAATTTTCCCATTAATTAGGTCCTAGGTCAAGTCTTGTCTCATTAGTGTCTCTAGGATTCGATATCCCGGTCTTCCATAAGCTATACCAACCAAATAGGTATACTTGCCTTAGGGTTCGGTTAAGTTTTAAGAATTTCGGTAAAATTAGGTGTGTCTAGGTCTAGGATAAACTAGTTATTTTTTGTAATCATTTCGAACACATCACCAACTAGGAGGTAAAGAAGTGGGAACAACAAAATATCTTTAAACTGTTGTAGCAGTTGCTCAATAGCTATTAGAGAATTACCTTCATTTGAGATTGAAGGATAAGGAAAAGCATCAACATCTCCTGTAGCTGACCACATAGTTGACCTTGTATGACATGACCATCTTTTTTCATCATGGCATCTAAATTCTCCATTAAACATAGGGTAACACCCTTAGAACCACAACCCTTAAGATCAAAAGAATTGCCTCCTACTTTAAACTACATAGTTAATTGCTTGAAATTCCCGACTATGTCATCTAAAGTCTGCAACCATTTAATGCCTAACACAATATCATAATTGCTCAAAGGAATCAGAAGCATATCAGCTTTAAACCAGCTACCCTGCATGAGCCATTAGAAATCAGGACAGACTTGCATACAAGAGAGAGTATTACCATATGCAATGCTGACTTGCATATTCATAATGTTTTTCAGTGGACAATTCAACTTAGTAGCTAGTTTGTCATCTACAAAATTATGTGTAGATCCACTATCAATCAGGATATGTAACTGCTTAGTACCAATGGTGCCTCTAACCTTCATAGTAGAGAATGAAAGTATACCAGTTAAGGCATGAAGTGAATATGGGGATCCGGATCAACCGGTGGTGCTTCAAACACTTCTTCATCATCCACTATTTCCAGCAGAAATAGTTTCTTGTTGTTACTACACTTATGACTTGGAGTGAACTTATCATTGCACAAGAATCATTCTCCCTTAGCTCTTTTATCATCAAATTCCTTACTAGATAATCTCTTAGTTTGATTGGCCTTTTGGACTGCTAAGGGAAAGGAATTTGTGGGAGTAGTTAAAAAAGGTAATTTGGCTGTATTAGTCAATGTATTGGTTTGCACAATTGATTTGGAGGTAGAGGCAAATGATTTTGGTTGGAAACTGGATTTAGATTGACTTAAGGTATCATTGGCTTTATCTTGCAACCTAGGTAATGAATAAACATCCTTAAGAACCTTAGGCTTAAACAACCTAACATGACAACCAATTTATGGTTTTAATCCTTCAAGAAACAAACTTATTGCATACTCTTTGCAAATGGTTACCTTATTAAGCAGTAAATCGAATTGATCACAATAATCCTCCAATGAACCATTCTGATTAAGAGCCTTCAATGCTCCCATAGCGTCTTCGATTAATGTGGTTGCAAATCTGACAAAAATTAATCGAACATAATCTGGCCAAGGCAATTCTATCAAGTTTGTCTTCAATGTCTTGATATAAGATTGATGCCATTAAAGTGCTCAACCTTCTAAATGCACTACTGCGTATCTCGATTTTAACCTCTCTTGTGTATCATT
>JBCNJP010000023.1:16313084-16370435 GCA_039602395.1 Deinandra increscens subsp. villosa
CAGAACTGACTAACTCTCTCTAACATGAACTATTTATAGTTACTTAGTCATAAGCCAGCGGATCACCAGCAGACCATCTGATCCGCCGTATCAACTGGTCCGGCGGATCATGTGATCCGGCCAGATGACTAACTAACTCACACAGACGCTCTTGTCTAGATACAATACACGAGACACAACGTTAGCATAGGAATATGCTCTAACATTAAAAAAAATAAAAAAGAAAACATTGGGTGTAAGACCCCACCCTGCTTTCACGTGTATTTAAGTGATAAAAACATGGATTTGAAAGTTTCATTATTTGGGTAATTCAAAAACCTGATATTAACCGATCAACATGTCACACCCTATAATTTCTGTGTCAGGCGTGAACGAGATGGAATCACAGTCAAGGTTACACAAAATGATCTTTGGATTGTTAAACAACTAGAGCCGTTTTAAGGAGTCGAAAACATTTCATTTCAGATTTAGCAGTGGAAAATAATAATAATATGTTTCATTTGTTCCATAGTTTACAAAACAAGTATTAAAATATTTAAAGACATGACACCGTTAGGTGTTATGTAGTGAAATCTCCAAAAGGCTAGTGTGACCATGACTCCAGATGATAATAAGGATCCTAATGATAGTGCACAAAAGAGGTATTCCAAACAAGCAAGCGGCCAATCAAGTACCTTCATATACTAAAACGGTCAACATAAAGTTGGTGAGTTCACAGGTTTAAGTAAAAATAGAACTGTGATTGACAACAAGGTTTGATATCAGTTTTATCACCCATTTGATAATATGTTTAGATGCTGTAAACTATTATTACCACAAACCTTGAACTCTGAAACTAATTGATTACCCACTCATGGTATTCTGTCCAGGATTACTGAACAGTGATTATAACATTGATTACTGAACAGTGATTATAACATTGTGTACCCTATTGACTGAACATGAGAGTCAGGATTGGAGCTACCAATCAGGGCAGGGGCGTTAACCCAATAGATCTATTCACGTGTCATCGTTTCGTTGAAATTAATCGGATTCAATTAATAGTGGGGCTTTTGATCATAACACGAATCAACATGAATACGACAAGGTGGACGAATAGTTCATGTAATTAATAATGGTAACAGATTATCTAATTATCAGGCATGATATAAGTTATAAGAATTCTCCCCCAAAAGCATATTCAAAACAGTTTAAAAGAGGGGCCGTGAAGACTCACAGAAATCAGGCAGTGTCTGAATGATGTAACGGCAGATAACAGGCAACCTAGTTAAGTCACTCTCTAAATGATGGTCAAATCTTGATGTTATGATGACCCAGGTGATTGTTGATAACGGACAGACTTTAGGAATGATTTATTCTCAATAAATAATTTAATATCGATAACATTCTGGAAAAAAAAAATAAGGTTATATATATTCTCAAAATATTTAAAGATTTTTCTATGTTATAAAATGATTTAGGCCAATATTTATTTTAATGAATATTAGTTTGAAAAATGAGCTCAATTTTATTTACAAAAACAGTTTGTAGCAAAAGCCTGGAATACTCCGGGTTTCCACCGGTATTTATCAACTCGCGTTATTTTCCAATATTTCTAGAAATAGAATTATAAATAATAAAAATATTCCTATTTTTATTAATGCCAGAGAATATAATTTTAGGGTTTGAAATCCTAAAGTGTCGGGTTTGCCGGTACGCGCCCGGTTTTGACAGTTTTGTCCCTGCGACTAGTTTTAAGGCCCAATAAACTATCCAAACACTTTGTAAAGGTAACCTAAGTCATGATAGGTCCTAATAAGTGTTCTAAATCAGTTCAAACAATATTTGACATAACTTTACAAAAACGAGGTTTCTGGGTCCGTTAAAAGTCCGTTTTAAAGCCGGTTTTGACCTAGTTTTAGCTCAAATCAAAAGGGATCTTTTTAGAAACTTTTTATAGCTCATTTAAGGGTCTAAGTTTACTGTTGGAAGGTATAAAAATTCTGAAAAATTCGGAGATGGCCCGAGGGGTCGTTTTTAGGGTTTTCCGGCTTATGTTTTGTAATTTAGGGGTACTTAGGGTCATTTCCAAGAAAACTGCCTTCACGAAAGTTGTTCCAAAAGTGTCAAAATGAGTCCCTAAGGGTTCGGATCTGTCCAAAACGGATCTTGAGTTTTTGGCTAAAAATCTAGTAAAGTTATGATCTTTAAACACAGTTTAATGTGTGTTTAGCATTCCTAAGCCATGGGTTCAAGTGTTTAAGCATTCTAACACAATCTAACATAATCTAAGGCACAAATCACCATCAAAATCGTGGAGGCATGTTCATGTGGCAAAGATGAATAGTAAACTAAACAATATTAACAAAGATTAGCAAGGATTAAGTGATTCCTAGACTTTTATCAACCAAAGATCATCAAAATCATCAAGACTTGTCATAGGAGTGGATAGATCATGGAAATGAACATGGAAACATGATCAAACAAGATGAACTTGAAAGAAAACTCATAAAGCTTACTTGATCTAGAAAGATTTTCAAGAAAAAGGGATGAAATGGTGAAGATGATGCTTGGAAATGCCTTTGATCTTCTCTCCTTGTTCCTTGGCCGAAAATCTAGAGGGAGAGTAGAGAGAGGGTCGTGAGGTAGAGGGAGGGAGATGTGGTGAGTGGTGTTCTTGGATTAGGGTTTCACAAATGAGGAGGAGTGTGTTATGATGTTTATATATGGGAGAAAGAAAAGAGTTAAGGAGGGTGTTTGGGTTGGGGGTTCGAAACCGGTTCAAGGGGAGCGAGGGTTACGCATTTGGGAAAAAGAAAAGGGTAAGTGTGTTTGAGTGTTTGCTTGATAAGAGAATAAGTGTAGTGTGTGTGTATGTGTGTGTGTATGTGTGTGTGTGTGTGTGTGTGTGTGTGTGTTCTCGTGAATCCGTAAGGGAGAGGGGAGGGGCCGGTTTTTCGGTCAAGGGGGGTGAGGGAGGGATGGTCTTGAGGTGAGGGTGAGGTGATGGTGGTTGATAGACTAGGTAAGGTGGTGGAGTGTTTGGTGAGTGATTGAAATTGTAAGTCCCGAAAACGGTCCTAACACGATATCTAACCTCGATTGAAAGTGCAGAATCTAAACAATCGAGTGATTCAAGTATAATCGAAAAGTAGTAAAGAAACGATGGAATCAAGATGAAAACACAAACCGTAATGAAAATAACACTTGATTAATCACCTTGGTTTCAACACCAATCTCGAAATTCTTTAGGGAGAATTTCGTGGACACCTTCTCACAAAAACACCAAAATCAGCAACCTATTAATGCGGGGAGGGTTTCCTTTTTATAGGGATTCTCCATCTTGGAGAACAAGTCACCCTAAAAACCCTAAATCCCCACTAATTTCCGGATTTGACTAAACATGCCTACTAAACTCCCCCTAAACACATTCTAATTGAGCCCAAACACATTTAAAATGGCCCAATGACCTAATATACTCATAACCAGGGGCGGAACTAGAAAAGTTTTTTAGGGGGTCCACAATTTTGTTTACGGAGTCACTAGTTTTAGATGACTGGTTACAGACGCGCGTTGCAGCACGACATTGTGAGTAAATAAAAATAACCGATTAAAAAAATTCTACATGATTTGATAAAAAATATTTATGTGCCGTAACATTGACAATGATATAATAGCAAAAAAAATATACTAGTAAATGGCTAAAAATGAAGAGAAAACAAAAAGTAGCGCGTGAAAAAAAATAATATGACAAAATTTTGCCTATTAATAAAAATCTATATTTTTATATATTGTAATATTGCATTATAAAAAAGGTCTATAATAAATGTATTTGAAAAAAACAAGGACTATAATGAAAGTAAATAAAAAAGAGGTGGAAAATAAAGTATCATCATTTACTCTCCTCATTTATAGTACTAAAATTAATAAAGAAAGCTGAGAAAAATGAAAAAAGGTTGAGCACAAGATTTGAACTTGCACCCCTTCAAAATTAAACAAGGGATCTTACCACTAGGCTGATTGCTTCCTTTGTTTTATTTTCACAAACTGGGTATTATATAACTCCTCTTCACAAATTTTTTTTAATAAAAAAACCGTTCACATAATTTTCACTTTGCGTACGAGGTTGAGGGGGTCCACGGGGACCCCCTGGGCCTACATTAGGTCCGCCCCTGCTCATAACCCATCTAATTTTCACCTATTCTAACATATAGGCCTTCAAAATAATCCGTCAAAGGATAATTTAATACATAAGCCACAAATTATTCCCTTACAATCTTCCCCTTGGATTGTGATATTAAATGTCTTCTACTTTCAATCTTCATACTTGCAGTCTTCTCCTTGGCTTGAGCATGGGTTGGTGAAGATTCTTTACCTTGGACAATCTTCATTGGTCAATAACGAAAATGTTCTCTCAATCAGCATCAGCTTGGACTTCTAAGGATGAATAAGTAATGGGAGGAGGATTCTCAAATACTTGCATCTTCTTGAAAAATATGGATTCCTTGCTGAAGCATTAGTAACTGTCTTGACTTGCCATTAACTTCAGAGGATAAATTTTGATAAACCTCTATCTTGGCATCCTTGATTGTAGATCTTGAACTGATGACATTTTAGCTTCCCCTCAACATATGAACAGAATCTTCTCAAATCTTTGGAAGCTTTTTTTGAACCAACAAACTTCCCCTGAGCATAGGGTAAGTCCTTTTCCGGCTGGTTCTTCAACTTGATCAGCAGCAGAGTTCTTGCTTTGGTCAACTGAGTCCTTGACTTTCTTGTCCATGAGTTGTCTTTTTCTGACTTAACCTGTAAAGCACAACATGGAACAAACACTAACCAGACAATGATGACTGGTTATCGAGTTAGCATTATTTAACCAAAAACCCTAACATAGGTTACAGGTTTCCCATAAATACTTCCCCTAAACCCGAGGACTCTTCACATTATCTCCCCCTGAGATTCTGGAGGGGTGATACTTTCTTGCATAAAACCCATAAAAACTTATTAAAACCTTTAAGTTAACATGGCCACGGTTGAAAATATAAACAATAAAAACTTAAGATAACACAAGAGAAAAATAAAAACAAACATACCAAATTACTAAACGAGAAGGTTTCTATGGGATCAAACCGTATGAATCTGACTGAGGAACCATTTTCAGCTTCTGTTACTCGAACATGTCCAGGTGATTGCTAATATACTGATCTACTTTAAACTCAAACCCGTTTCTTAGTCAGGCTGTTTGTCACTTTATTATCTTTTAAGATGCATTAAATTATGAACAACAAGTAGGTTTCAACAAATCCTAGGTACATGTTATTGCACACTATCAAGCACATAAATTCCCTACCACATATTTTCACAACCTGAACCACAAGTTTTAAACTGAGCTCGACACTTGGTTGAGAAGAGAAAGAATAGATCACATAGATTTTTTTTGGTATAATATACAAAGTCAACTGAATTTTTGAAACATTTTTAATAATGCTCTCATCAGTGACAAAGGCTGAGGGTTTTGGACTCTTGAGGGTCTCTTTTAGTTGTACACATAGGCATCTTTTGGGTGCATACATGCAATTTTTTTTTTTTTGATAAATATTATTTTTGGTGATCTAGAAGCATGTATGTATGGACAAATCTAGGTCATTGCTCACGCAAAGCAGAGGAGAGCCTTACATACACGTGAAGCATCCCCAGGTCTTTGCTTAGCAAAACAGAGGGGACGCCGACTTTTTGAGCTCAATTTCACACTCTTGGAGACAAGCGTGTGTATCGGGAACTTGAACATGCAGTCAAATAGAAATGCAATTAACCTAAGTGCTGTTACCCAACAAACTGTCATACGTTATCTTTAAGTGTGTAACGCATACCTTTTCAGATCAAAGAGCTGAGCCTACCAGCATATCACTATGGATCATGTCTTTCACATCTGCCTTACACGTGTCAGCCATCTCCAAAACGGAAATTTATTTCACTTCCCACCTTCTCAAATACACAAACAAAAAATTAAAAAGCACAATTTTTGAGGGGTCAACTATTTCATCTTTTCTATTCTTCCCCTTGCTTTTTGATTTTTAATAATAGCAACAAATTTATTATTATTTATTTTTTTAATTTTTTTTATTTTATTTTTTTTACACACTCACACACTATAAGACAAAATTGGCCAAGCTAACCTTCAAAGTTTATCATTTGAGAACTTTTATTATAAATGGGTTTTATCTTATGCAGAACCATACCTTACAGCAATTTATCAAGAAACAACCAATTCAGACAGTACCTTGCTGATTTTTTAGAGTTACCTCTCATCAGAAGAACATCCCTACTATTGAGAATTTGCATGTCATGTCATGGAGAGATGCCTCTTATCCTATGTTGGGAACAATCACTATCACAAACAAACAAGGTTAATGAAAGTCCTCCTTGATTGTTCCTGCACAAGGTGAGAGATCAATTAGCCATAAGTACCCAGGCCATTGTTGTTCTAGGTATACCTGATGAGTCGGTGAAAGTTATCTCTTTGAAGCACATTGCCTTTGTGACATCAGGGATTGGGGGTGTGGCTGCCTTGGTGTTGGGTTTTACCTGGTCATCTTTGGGAACATCTTTGTTCTTAACCTTCCAGGTTTGGTGGTTCAATTTTTCTTTTACCTGAGGACTTTTGGGTGGATTCTTCTGAACATTTTGATTTTTAATTTTAACATTTTGAAATTGTCTGGAGTGTTTTTTATACACCCCTTTAGGCTGGTAATTCTTGTTTACCACCTTTGACTCATTCCACATCTCTTCCTCACTCCTCACATTTGTTTTTGAATAACCGACTGGTTTCAGAAAACTGGCAGGTTCCGGAAAAAGGGCTTGTTTTGTAAAACTGACTGGTTTTGATTTGGAATGAAAGACATTATCAGTTTTAAAAACATTTTTCATTGTTTTTTGAGGTGACTTAGACTTTTGATTCACCTTTTGGACCTTTGGTTGCTGAGTTACAGACTTCTGCACCTGCAAACTGCACCTTTAGTTTTGCAGGTGCAGGCTTTTTCTTTGAACCACCATTTGGTTGGGCGTTTGGGACAGGTTTCTGATGAACCCTCTTAGGGTAATAAGGTTCATATGGTCGGTGCAAACAATTTCTCGCCAAGTGTCCAGATTTTCCACACACGTGGCAAGATTGTTTCTTGGGATACGCGGGAGCCTGCGGTTGGTTTCGCCCAGTGGATATCCAAGTTGGTTTTGAGAAGTTCTTGTGTATCCAATGGGTTTTTCCATTTGGCTTAGTGGTCAAGATGTACTCCCGCTATAGCGGTCTGTACTGGTCATATGCAGAATTGACTTCTGGATACGGGACGAAATCATGAGGTTTGGCGTCCCGAACTTTCTGCACATTTCTCACAACATTTTCATTTTTAACTTCACTATTTTTCACACCATCAGTTGAGGGTTTGGGGCCAACAATCTGTGTTCCCGTACCTCTTCTCAAGATTTTCACAGTTCTTGATGGTTTCAATGGCTTTGCATCACACTTGCCAAAGTTAAAAGCACCACACAGAAGTTTTGTTTAGGACCGCATACTCAGACAATTTTAAGCTACACCCAATCACATGAATTTTAAGTTTATCCCAATCCACATTTTCAAAAGGTGAACTTATTTGACTTTTAAGACTCTCATTTTCAGCCTTTATCTCTTCCTCTTTGCTACCTTTAGTTGCACAACAAGTAGAATTATCAGTAGTGTTAGAAACAGGAGCAGATATTTTAATAGGACAAGCAGCAAGTTTTCTATCAATTTCTATCTTAACTTATAAGGTGATCTTAGAAATTTCATGATCAGGAATCATTTCATGCATTAAAGGCATTGGGACAGAGTGCATGGATTTTTCATTGTTATCATCAACACCAAACCCTAACACCGTGTTCCCTTTAACATGTCTCATTCTAGTGTCTGTATTGTAAAACATCGAACTTGCCTTTAGCATCTCAGACACAATCTTATCATTGCGTTCAATTTTATTTTGTGATATTCCTAATTTGGCTTTAAGTTCTTCAACCTCCGAGGTTAATGCGTCAATTTTTGAGTTAGCAATTCTAAGGTATGCAGTTTTATCACTTAATTGACTTTGAAGACTTGTAATATCTAATTTGGCTGCTTCTAGTTTGTCTCTAAATATTTTACTCTTATCTTTATACTCCCTAAGGTCTCTGGCAGATAATTCATGATTTAGGGTTTCATTAATGAACTTTCATTCCCAATCTTTACATCCTTTTAGAACTGCCTGACACTGAGAATATGAACATACCTCATTGATGTTGGTAGATACCGTGGTACCTGGTAGAATGGGTGCCATCATCTTCTTTGGATGAATATCTAGCGCAAATTCGAACCGGAAAGTCTTGACTGGATCGAAAAGGGGTGGATCGAAAAGTGTGATTTTGGATAAAAAAGTCAAGTTTTGGATCAGAAAGTGGAGTTTTTGATCAAAAAGTGGACTTTTTGATCGAACGTTGACTTTTTGATCGAAAAGTGGACTTTTTTATCGAAAAGTGGACTTTTTGAACGAAAAGTGGACTTTTTGATCGAAAAGTGGACTTTCTGATCGAAAAGTGGACTTTTTGATCGAAGGTGGACTTTTTGATCGAAAAGTGTACACTGATCGAAAAGTCACGAAAGGGACTTTCCGATCGAAAGGCGAAGCTGATCGAAAATTCACGAAGGGACTTTCCGATCGATATGCGGAGCTGATCAAAAAGTCACGAAGGGACTTTCCGATCGAAAGGCGGAGCTGATCGAAAAGTCACGAAGGGACTTTCCGATTGAAACGAAGCTGATCGAAAAGTCATGAAGGGACTTTCCGATCGAAACGGGGCTGATCGAAAAGTTACGAAGGGACTTTCCGATCGAAAAGTAGGGAACCAAGAAGTACTTTTTGATCGAGAAGTCGATCGGAAAGTATAAAAACGGGTCGAAAAGCTTGTGAAAACCTAGCAGTCCGCTTCTATCCTATGTAAAACCTGCAAAAACACTTCCGTTTCGTGCTAAAAGCCAAAAATCACCAACAAAACTCAAATCGTTAGTTCACCAAAACTTGAATTTGATAACGTGAGAGCCTCGAAACTTGCGTTTCTTGGCTCTGATACCAATTGTAAGTCCCGAAAATGATCCTAACACGATATCTAACCTCGATTGAAAGTGCGGAATCCAAACAATCGAGTGATTCAAGTATAATCGAAAAGTAGTAAAGAAACGATGGAATCAAGATGAAAACACAAACCTTAATGAAAATAACACTTGATTAATCACCTTGGTTGCAACACCAATCTCGAAATTCTCTAGGGAGAATTTCATGGACACCTTCTCCTAAAAACACCAAAATCAGCAACCTATTAATCTGTGGAGGGTTTCCTTTTTATAGAGATTCTCCATCTTGGAGAACAAGTCACCCTAAAAACCCTAAATCCCCACTAATTTCCGGATTTGACTAAACAACCCACTAAACTCCCCCTAAACACATTCTAATTGAGCCCAAACACGTCTAAAATGGCCCAATGACCTAATATACTCATAACCCATCTTTTTCACTTATTCTAACACATAGGCCTTCAAAATAATTTGCCAAATGATAATTCAATACACAAGTCACAAATTATTCTCTTACAAAGTGTTTAGCTGATGACACTCTCATAGTTCCATTAGAAGAGCTACAAATCGATGAACAACTACGATTCATTGAACAACCCGTGGAAATCATGGGACGTGAGGAGAAAAAATTGAAACGAAGTAAAATTCTCATCGTCAAAGTGAGATGGCAATCTAAACGTGGACCGGAGTTCACGTGGGAACGAGAAGATCAGATGAGAAAGAAATATCCTCACCTATTTGTGCAAACCTCAAAATCTAATTACGGTATGAGTTAAATTTTGGGACAAAATTTCCTTAACAAGGGGACGAGCACTACACATGAGTCTAGACGTCGGTGGACCAACTCGAATGTATATAATATATAATTTTATATATATTATATTTTATGATTTCATGAAAACGTTTTGTGATTCTATGTGACAATTATATTTATTAATTTTTTGTGTTATATACGTATATATACGCATGTCATTTACGATTTTATGTGACGATTCGTCACTGTAGAGGCTAGATTATGAGGCTTGTAATATTAAATAAGTTGGGTTGGGCTTAGAGGGTTTAATTAGAATCATAGGCTAGTTTGATTATTGTTTAGGCTAGTTTATGATTGAGCTTGGGTTTACTATTGGGTTTATGATCCAAAAGGGGCCCAATAGTAAACCCAATGGTGGTCTATATATAGACCACTTGACCTCCTCATTTAGGGCGGGAGTTTACGATTTCCAGAGGAGGAGTGCTGATTACGATCATAAACAGAGAGAGATTGAGTTTACGATTGAAAGATTTTGTACCCGACAAGTTTTCTTGTGTGCAAAGATCAAGCTTTTATCGTTTAATCATCGTTTTCTTGTGTTCTCTTCATCTTTATTCTTGAATCGGTCTTGTACAAGGATTCCGCACTTGTACTAGATTAAAATATCGTGATTAGTTGTTATTTCAGGACCTACAATTGGTATCAGAGCCAAGAATCTTAGATTCGAGGTTCTCACGATATAGATTCAAGTGTTTTCTGGGTTTACGACTGTTGCTGCTGCTGTGTTCTTCGAGTTCTGGGTGTTTACGATTGAGTTTTCTGGGTTTTCAGAGTGATTACGACTGAGTTGCTTGAAGATCTTCATCATCGGTGTGTTTACGACTTCAAGATCACATTTTTAGGTGTTTACGACTCGGAGAAAAGAGATTACGACTGTACTTGTATATCGTAAACGAGTTTACGATTTGGTTGGATCGCAAACACTGTTTACGACGTTGCAGCATCGGGAACAGGAGTTTACGACTCCGGTGGTCGTAATCGAGTATCGTAATCTGAGTTTACGATTTTTAAAGGCGGTTAATAGTTTACGATCAGGAGTTTACGATCCACGGTGATTACGATCGTAAACAGGGTTTACGATCGGAAACAGGGTTTGCGGCAAAAAGTCAGTTTTTCACACTTTCACGGAAACGGGCGTAACTTTTGACTCGTTTGGAGTTAAAAGCTCAAATTTGAACACGACGTTCGTGACATCAAGCCCCAGAATTACCCTGGACTAACGTCCAGGGGAGCTCGTTTGGACCCCCAAATTCCACTCCGAAGGCCTCCGTTTTTCAGTTTTAAGTTTTTGACACAATTTTTTTAATAGTACTTTTGCCGATTTTGCAGATTTTTCAAGATTTTCAGAAGCTGCATAATGAGTTCAGTGGTTGAAGAAAAGAATATATTTGAGGACGAAGATGCTGAGATATGCCCCAATCCTACTTGTGCTCGTATAATTCCTGAACTTAAGCAAATGTGTAGAAATTTTCAGTCAGAATTGTTTGAGACAAAATGCGAGAAGAGCTCATTTAAGGGTAGATGGCAAAAGAACGAAGAGAAGGCTAAAGCTCAAAAATTAGATATAACAAAATATAGAACCTTGCAACTGAGAACGCCTATTTGTATGACAACGCTAAGTTAGAGATAGCTGAGCTAAGTAAGCAGATAGATGACCTGAAGCATAAGAACAATGAGATGCAGGTTAAGCTTGATATGAATCAAATGAGGAGCAAAAGAATGCTTGAAGCTGGAAAGGAATTGTCACATGCTGTGGTGACTGGTCAAGTTGGGAAACACACACCTGGATTTGGATCAGAAAAGACTGATAAGGCCTTGGCTGCAAATAGCATTATTCCTCCACCAGTTCCCAGAGACATTATAGGAATACTTCTTAGTGAGGATCAAGTTGAACGAACCAAGTCAGATTATAAAGAAGCTGCTCCTCCTATTGATAGTGTCTTGGTTGGAACTACACCATTGACTCAAGAGGAAATAGACAACGAGGCAAACATGACATATGGTGAAGGGAGAATAGAGGACGTATCAAGAGATGATGCTGAGTGCCAGGAGTATAACAGATGTCATAATTCCAAGTCTGATGATGTTGGGGTAGAGTTGAAACCATACCCTAAAATTGAAACCCCATGCTTCAAGGTTGTTGACGAAGTCAAAAGGGAAAAGGTGATCTTGACAACACGGCCTGAGGGGAAGATCTTTATGACATCTGAATCTATGTTTGACCAAGAACCAGATGTTAGGTATGACTTACCATCATTCTCCTCCAAGTTCAAGGGAATAACTGATGGAGTGGTCGGTGAAGCCAAAGTTGAGAAGCCAAAGATCACCATTAAGCATCCAAGTGTGAAGTTAACAACTGTGGTGAAGAATGAAAAACTCAAGGGAGTGGCTGTGTCTCCCATTTCTTCAGTTGGATCATGCAGTTGTTGTTGTAATTGCAAGAATGGTGCTTCAACGTCAACGAATCAAGGAAGCACAAAGACGGTTAAGATAGGTTCAACACAGGCTTCGAGGAACCAGCCAAGAGTCAATCTTGGATCAGCAAATGGACCAAGGAGGAAGACACAGAGCAAACCAGCTCCATATCAGCCACCAAAGACAAATGGGTACACGTCTGACTTCTATCTAAAGAAGCAGACTTGCTTTAATTGTGGCATCGCTGGTCATATTGCTAGAAACTGTCTTTATCGCCCCTATGAACTCTACTTTCCAAAAAGTCAAAGGGTTTCATCTCAGGAGTCTGTGAAGTCTAAGCCGATGATGGTGCAGAAACCTAAGGCAATGAAGACTGTTACTCCTAAGGTTAAACCCTCTGATCAACATTGGGGCGCTGCCAAAGCTGAAAGAAAATCTTTAAATCAAAACCACAGCTTTCCAAGTTACCAAAATTTTCAAAAACAGGTGAGGAAACCATTTTCAAAGCAATCAAAACTTGAAAAACCTAAAGTTACCCCTCCCAAGGTAACTAAAACTGTTTTGAAAAATATTTCTAAAATGCAGAAGGTTGAAATACCTAAAGTCACAACTCAAAAGGTGACTAAAACAAAAACTGTGTTGAAAAGTGAACTAAAAACGAAGAAGGTTGAAACACCTAAAGTCACAACTCCAAAAGTGACTAAAACAAATGTTAAATCACCTGGAATTTGGAAGCCAAAAGTCAAGGCAGCTACAACTGAATCATCCCAACTTCCTGATCTTTCAAAAGGAATGTTTTTAAAAGAAATTTCATTCATTGATTCCTCAGGAGTACCCAGAAAAACAATGGCCTGTGTACTATTAGCTAACTAATCTCTCACTGTGTGCAGGAACGATCAAGGAGGATTATCACTAACATTTTTTTTAAGTTGTTTGTTGGTAAGTGATTGTTCCAGGCACATTTTAGTAGACGTATCTTCATGTCATGACAAGATATCTATACAATGAAAGGTATGTCTCTTTGAGAGGTAAAATGTCAAAATCAGCACGAAAGGTACTGTTCTTAACTTGGTTGTGTGAATGAAGCGGCAAAGGGTGTTTTGAGTCAAACCAAATTCCCTAAAATTTTCAATTGATTGATTAAGTGTTTGACTTCAAATGCAATGAAGTGTGCATGTCATGAAACCCTATTTTCTAAAAAATTTCAAATCATTACTTTGAAAGTTAGCTTGGCCAGATGTGTGTAAAGTCATTTAATTTGTTTGTGTGTTTGTGTGTTTTATTTTGTTAAAAAAAACAAAAAAAAAATGATGATGCTCACAAAATTGTGACATTAAAAATCAAAAAGCAAGGGGAAGAAATGTAAAGAAGATGAAAATGTTGACCCCTAAAAAATAGTGTGCTTTTCAATTTTTAATTGTTTCTTGTTTTTGAGAAGTTTAGGGGAAGTCAAATGAATGTTCGGGTTGGAGATGGCTGACACGCGTAAGGCGGAAGTGAAAGGCAAGCTCCACGGTGATATGCTCGGTAGGCTCGACCTAAACTTATGACCTCCAATGAAAGTGCAGTGAACTTAAAAGATATATATGTTTAGCTTCCCATCCTAGGTTGCATAGTTTAAAAGACTGAGTCCCGACAAAAACGGGTTGAGAGTGGTAATTATACCTAGTATTCACTCTCTCACACGCCATGTTTATGCTATCTTGACAACACCACAGAGCAAAAGAAAATGAAAAAGAAAGGAAAAAGAAAAAGAAAAGAAAAAGAAAATGAAAAAGAAAAGAGAATAAATAATCACTCAGTTGGTCTTCTTTGCGTGCTTAGCGGCCGACCTGATCACCAACTGATGGTTAATGAAAATAAGTGGTAGTCATAGCGGTGATGCATGGTTCCTCAAGTTGGGGGTTTGTGAATCCTCAATAAACTCTGAGGTTGGGTAGGTTTTGCTGTGTACGCTTGGGTGTGGGGACAATTAGACATGACGGTAATAATGTACTATATTAAGCATGACGCATTCGGTTGGGATTAAACGGGTTTGAGTTTAAAGCGGACAAACATACCGGCAATCACCTGGACTAGTCAAGTAACTGAAGCTGAAAAGGGTTCCTCAGTCAGATTCATACGGTTTGATCCCGTGTAAACTTTCTCATGTTTGGTTTGGTAAGTATTTTTTTAGTTTATATCTTTCGTGTGTGAGTCGTTAAGTTCTTTTTGGTGTGTTTTCGTCTTGGCCAGGTTGATTTGAGAAGTCAAAATATGTTTTTCAAGGGTTTTAATGCATGACAATATGCCCCCGACAGATCTTGCCAAATTTTTAGGGGAAGGAGTATGGGATAATAAGTATTATCCGAAGGGAACTCGAGGATGATACTTATTATCTAATGGAAAAGACTTCCTCCGACAGATCTTGACAAATTTTTAGGGGAAGGAGTATGGGATAATAAGTATTATCCGAAGGGAACTCGAGGATGATACTTATTATCCGAAAAGACTTTTATAATACATAGTATCCGAAGGGAACACGAGGATAATATGTCTTATCTCAGGGGAAGTCCTTAGCTGAGGGGAAGTAATCAGCTAAGGGGAAGTCTTTAAAGGTCTTTGGGTTCAGGGGAAGTTTTATAGAAAACCCGTAATCTATATTAGGGTTTTTGGTTAAAATTATGTTAATTTGAATCAACTGAACAGATGATAATTACCTCCTAACCCAAAGACCAGTCATCACATGTCTGGTAGTGTATATTTTTTCAAATGTGTGTCAGACAGGTTGATGATAGAAAGATGTTGCTGCTGCTCAAGTTAAAGAACCAACCGGACAAGACTTCCATCTGAAAAGCAACTGTTCAGGGGAAGTTGTTGGTATCTTTACAAGTATCCAAAAGCTTCAAAAGTTTTTTTTCAAAGAAAATGCTCACAAGTTTAGGGGAAGCTGAAGATTTCAAGTCAATCTTTGAAAAAGAAAGTGATGCAGAGAACAGTCAGAGATCATGAAGATCCAAGTTCAACAATCAAGTTCTTCAAAGTTAGGAGGTTTTCAAAATTTACCCTCTAATTTTTGGAGATTCAAGACAGTTACCGAAGATTCAGCAAGAACCAGTTCTTTCAAAAGAAGCAAGTCAATGAGAGTCCTCCATTTCATTGCTTGTTCATTTCAAGAAGTTCGAGCTGATGCTGATCAAGAGAAAGTCCCAAGTGCCCGTCACGAAACCCAATGAAGATTTTTGCGGAAAGAATCTTCATCAGCATCTATGCCAGTCACTCAAGAAGAAGAATTTCAAAGATCGAAGACATTTAATATCACAAGCCTAAGGGAAGATTGTAGAGGCTAGATTATGAGGCTTGTAATATTAAATAAATTGGGCTGGGCTTAGAGGGTTTAATTAGAATCATAGGCTAGTTTGATTATTGTTTAGGCTAGTTTATGATTGAGCTTGGGTTTACTATTGGGTTTATGATCCAAAAGGGGCCCAATAGTAAACCCAATGGTGGTCTATATATAGACCACTTGACCTCCTCATTTAGGGCGGGAGTTTACGATTTCCAGAGGAGGAGTGCTGATTACGATCATAAACAGAGAGAGATTGAGTTTACGATTGAAAGATTTTGTACCCGACAAGTTTTCTTGTGTGCAAAGATCAAGCTTTTATCGTTTAATCATCGTTTTCTTGTGTTCTCTTCATCTTTATTCTTGAATCGGTCTTGTACAAGGATTCCGCACTTGTACTAGATTAAAATATCGTGATTAGTTGTTATTTCAGGACCTACAGTCACGTAATCGCACGAAACGTTTCTCTAATCTTATGGGAATTTAAAAACATGCAGTCATGGGTTGTAACTATGTTTTTAGGTGAAATATATATAAGTTTATATTTTATAAACGTCGTCCTTTAAAATATACTTTGGCTTACACTTGGGTATTCACCTTCGAGTTACCTCCATTAACTTTGTTAGAGAGTTCGTCAGACGTTTCTAAACTTTGAGGGACCCAACTTGTAATTTCTGAAACTTGTTTTATTAAATAAAACGCTAAGGGACTGAAATTGCCAATCAAGCAAACTTGATTATGACTAAATGAGAATTAATGCCGACAGTCGATCGTTCCGTAACCGGCGACTTCTCTATGATCGTTGCATTAAGTTATACACCGGTTACGTCTGATTCATACCATCGGTTGCTAGACATCGAATCATCAATCATCACCATCCTCATTCACTCTCTCCCTCACTGGTTCCACACAAAAACACGTATCGCTCATCTCTCGTTTCTTTTAGTTTTCCGGAGAACTCAAAGATTTCGGCCAACCAAGCACCGTTTCACCACCATTCGCACATCACGGTGGTCGCCACCCTCTGCCAAGAAACCCCGTAGCAACGATTTTGGGAATGGAGCACTATCGGGTGGTACGAGTCAAGATTTTTTGGTTTCTTTTCGGCATCTAAAACGCATCATAACTCAATTTTGATTCGAGGTAACCACTTTATTATGTTAATCGCATGATTCCTGGGTCAATTTAGGCGTTTTCACGATTTTCTGGTGACCGGAAATAAAACTCTGGCCACCGGAGTTTTGGGGAAGAAGGGGATGACGGGCCGGATCATTACAAATATTTATTGTGCTGGTACATAACGCGATTGAGTATTTAGCGCAGCTGGTTGGCGCACCCGCTGAAGACCGAGAGGTCTCGGGTTCGAACCTCCCCAGTTGCATTTCTTTTTCTGATTTGCTCCACTATCCGGTTCTGCTGTCATCGCGCACATATAATCCTTGCCAGCCAATCCAGTTAACAATCTCGGTTCCATCCTAGTGGTTGGGTCGTTCACTTGCAAGCCAGAGGTCCCAGGTTCGAACCTGGTGACCTCCGGTTATTCTCTCTATTTTTTTATTACTCGTTCCATTGATTGTTTGACTCAAAAACCTTCCACCAATCGCCCCCCCCCCCTACGTTATCTTAGACCCGAAGGTTCTCGTAGAATTTTTATAGTATGAAAACGTACTGATTTTAATGGGAAAAAAAATTGATGGTGTCTTTAATACTAATATAAATTAATTTTAAACATAGAAAAGTAGATATATTTGATTACTGTCATGCGAACGTTTTAATGATTTTCTTTAATCTCCTATAAATTTTGACAGGGCATATAAATATATATTTAGGACGTTTTATTTTTCACATTTTGACGACACCTCGATATTTATATTTATGAGCACATATATGTTTACCCGATCACCTCTACATTTATTATTTGGAATAACATAAATACATTTATTTTCGTAAATCTTGTTGTCCTTGGATTAACGTCATCTCTGACTGTTTTCGAACAAGCGATTTCTATCACGTATTGAAATTGTTACCCACGTCATACTTGATATAATACTGTCGTCTAGGCTAGGTCACGCATGTTCGAACACGCACTTACGTATGTTAATACAATAGGTGCTCGGTAGTTACGCAAGACTCGGAGTCTTACTAAATTTGTAGCAGCGCACCCTAAGGTGAGTTACACAACCTTTTACGTTACGTCCGGGTTTGGACGATAAAACATGCAAACACGTTACACCCGGGTTAGGGTGATAAAACGACAACTATTATGTATGATTAAAGTAGAAATCCAATATATATATCACATGTTCACGTAAAATGCTTTATCTTTCAAGTCCTTACTTATCGAACCGTTAATAGCATATAGCGAGGGGATATCGGGTAGTACTACTGGGGTCTGACAAACCCCACTCAGCGGGCACGAGATGCACCACCCGACTGGCGGTCGGACTGAGGAGAATGTCAGCCTAACTTACCGTGATCGAGTAGACACGGGGAAGGCAAAACACGTAAGGAATTATTCCTACAACTAATTGGTCAGCTTCGGTTGCGAACGTTTTAGTGACATGAACTTAGGCTCGCTACCTACGATATGGATTGTACTTGTAATATACATACTTACATACGAATAAAGACTGTTGTATTCGTACTGCATATTTATACTAGTTATACTTATGTGAACTCACCAACATTAGTTGACACATGCTTGTTGTGCATGCTTTGCAGGATGCTAGGAGTATCGGATTTTTGGGCATGTACGTTGGTTAAAACTTCTATTTTTTGGGAACTTTCTTTTAAAACATTTAACTTGAACTATTATTTACTTATCGGGCGCTTGTTTTGCGCAACATAACTTTTATGATCTTCCGCTAAACTTTAACTCTGGTTTTGATATTTCCCGTTTGGAAATATATTTACATTTTGAACCCTTAACTTATATTTGATGTAACTAATTACTTGGGTCCTGGTCTGGATCACACCCCACACGGTAAAACTCTGTTAGTGGAAATTTGGGGGTGTGACATGCAAAATCAAAAGGGTCAAGTTCAACGACAAAAGAAGCAAATGTGTTTATATCAAGAAATGGTCGTTATTATTCTGGTTGTCCTAAAGTGATCCGAACTATTCACCACGAAGTTCATCTCCCATGTATGATTTTTCCGATGATTCTTTGATTCATATGCTGATGGTTATTTTTGTGGTTACTATGATTATTCTGCTAAGAATCGTCAGCGAAAATTAAAGATTTTTTCTGAACCAAAACAGATTTTTGAAATTACTCTTGATAGCAGTTCACTAAACGTTTTTCAACGTAAGTGTTACACATGTCATAAGCCAGGACATCTTGCTGCTCAATCACGGACGAATGCGAGCACTCATTTTTATGTGAAGAATACTGCTAAATTTGTGGATGAAAATGGTCAAAGTTTTTATGAACCTCAATCACCAAAGTTTAAGTTAACGAGTAAGCCGTCTTGTACAAAGACGTCGGTTGATAAATTTTTCGGTTCATTCCAAAGTTTTCAATCACCATTGATATGGAAACCTCGAGTTGTTTCCAAGGCCAACAAAGATTACGTTGAAGACACCCGGCGACCCAAGGCTGTTGACTCTGGCCGATCCCCAAAATATTAATGTTTATCTGGTGTCTACAAGTTTCTTCATGAAGATCTATCAAGCAAGTGTTGCTGATAATGAAGAATCTGCATAATTTAGTGTTTCAATGCTTTATCATTCTCAAAAAGTCTTTCAAAAGGATTTTTTTTATTAAAATGTGTTTTCAAAACTAAAACTGAAAAGTGTCAGTGTTGATCCATCAATTTTCTTTCTTTCACGTATTTTTACTAGTGGTAGTTGTATATATGTTTAGGGGAGACAATTAAAAAAACCAAAAATAGAGTCTTGCTTTTGGTAAAAATGAAAAATCCAAAAATTGAGTTTTTGATTTTAGGGGGGGAGAAAAAGAGAAATTCAAAAGATAAAAATTAAGAAATTAACCAATGGAAAATGATGGTACATTGGCTAACGTTTCTGACTCACGAAAAGAGTAAGTGAAAAAGCCATAAGCTCATTGCTCGATGTGCTAGGTAGGCTCGGAAAATCAGAAAGTATACGAATGTGATATACATTAAATCTGATGTTTGACCTACTGGACAACATCTTGATGCGTATTTCAAGATAGAAAGGAAAAGATATGTGAAAAGAAAATCAGAAGTCACTGGGTATACATGTGTTTATTTTGCAAAGATTTAAACTTGTTTGATTTTCTATATTTTCTTAAATGATCAGACTATCTCTGCGTTTTCACAAGACCGACTGGATAGTTGTTCATTTAAGGTTCTACTTTATTTTCTTTGGTGTTTTGTATAATTCATCGAACTTTCTCTGCGTGTCCATAAGACCGCGTAGATTGTTGTTGAATTATACAATTTCAACTTGTTTTATTTTCTTATATCCGATGCCTTATCTGCGTATCAAAAGATCGAACTTAAGGTAGATGATTTAACATTCTTATTTCTTTTTGCATGAAACACAATTGATGATATCATGAAATCAAAATACTTAGTGAAATTCACAGGTATAATCACATGAAAAATATGTGAAACTTATTTGAATATCTCTGATAGTATGGGTACACTGGTCAAAGCAAATTAATAATACCTTAACATATCCAGATGTTATGAGTATGATTCTGCCTGAGTTTAAAGTTGAACAAATTATAGCAGCAATTGACATTGCTTGTGTGCTGAAATACTTAAATTGAAGTGTAGTTCAACACGTTGTGTTCAATATGATTCCAGATGGTGATCTATCTCAAATAAAAAACAGAGTGTAATTCAGTATTGCATTTATATTTTCATTTCAGAAAATCCAAAAATATTTTTTAGTGTGTTTTAGTAAAAAGTTGAAAAATCAAAAAGATTTTAGGTGTGTTTTGATCTAAAGTTTGTAAAAGTCAAAAAAAAATTGTTTCTTGTTTGTTTTAGATAGATCGCACACGATGCTAATTTTCAAATCTGATTGTCAAAACAACTTGGTTCTCTTAAAGATATTTTTTTCCAAGATTAACTTATGTTGGCATGAAAATTATAAAACCACGTTTTCGTCTTCTGAAATCACAGGTTCATATGTTTACTGACAAGCATGGAGAAAGGGGGAGTATTGAAGAATCTTTCTTAAGTGGTTCAGTTGACATAGTCCTGTTCCAGCTATGCAAGCTCGACAACTAACATCAGATTATAATTGAAGATCTATTTCCGCAATGTTAAAGATCGAAGGCTTGAAGATTTAAAGTTGAAGTTGTAGATACATCACACGTTAAGGGGGGTCTGTTAGAGCATAAATCTATGTCTTGTGTGTTATATCTAGAATAGAGCTAGATGTGAGTTACGCGTTGAACGAACCAATTCACGAACCAATGGTTCATGAGTCAAGAACCAATGGTTTGTGACTTGGTTCGTTCAACACCTAACTCACATCTAGCTCTATTCTAGATATAACACACAAGACATAGATTTATGCTCTAACAAACCCCCCTTAATGTGTGATGTATCTAAGGCTTGAAGATTTAAAGTTGAAGTTGTAGATACATCACACGTTAAAAGGGGGGGGGGGGTCTGTTAGAGCATAAATCTATATCTTGTGTGTTGTATCTAGAATAGAGCTAGATGTTAGTTAGGCGCTGAACGAACCAAGTCACGAACCAATGGTTCGTGAGCCACGAACCAATGGTTTGTGAGCCACGAACTAATGGTTTGTTGGCAGGACTTGTTCGTTGGGAAGTCAACCTATAAATAGGTTGACAAGTTCATTAGCTGATAACAACTTTGAATCTGGATAGAACTTTTGGTTAGATCTCTTTCTTCTGTGTGTGTTTTCTATGTGCATGTACTAAACCAGTTGTTAATCAATACAATCCTTTGTATTGACATCTTCGTATCATGTTCTCAATCTCGTTAACACTAGATCAGCAGATGATCTATCGCTCCGTGGTTTTACACCTCTTAAGGTTTTTCACCCAAAAACTAAGTTTAAATAACCCTTAACTTTTTCCTTAAGTATCTTATGTCAAACGTTGACTTAAAGTTTTCGAGTTCAAGACTTAAAAAGATTATATTTTCTGTTATATTCGGGTGCGGATTGTCTAAGTCTATCCTGACTTAGATAGATGGTCTATCTTTAATATAGTTAACCTAACCGGTCAACACCAAACGATGCGAACTATCTTGGGCTTTCATCCAAGATCTAGACAGTCCCTATAAATCTGGTCAAAGAATGATCGATGGGTCGATGTGGATCGTCTATTGTTCGAACCTTTAAAACATACCCTAGTTTACATCCTGGACGACCAACGACCTGCATACGGACCGACTGCTACTCCTCAAGCTATTCTAGAAGATCCGTATGTTTACTAGTTTCACAAAACGACAATATAGTCGGGACCCGTAATCTGGTCCTTGCTCCTTCTTCCTAGAAAAGTTTGTATCTAGCTCCTTCTAGATTACTCAATTTGTCTGCTTGTTTTTTACTTGGGTTTTCTTATTCATGGTTATTTTAACTTAGTGGAGTTCCCTTAACACCCCCCGCCCCCCCCCCCCCCAACCCTCTGCAAACACCTATAAACAATCATAACTCTAAATACGCATATAAATCCCTATTGCATGCACAATAAACTTGTACCTCAAGCTTCTAAGAGTTATACTCCGTACTTAAGACAATTTGAGCTTTTTTTCCAAGTCGATAATCACTTTAGATCAACTGATCAAGCTTTGCATGTGCAACCCATGGTGTTGTAATTCAATCAAAACACCAAATCCTTCCCTGTTAAGAGAATTTCTAGTGACTTTTACAATTTTCTCTTCCAATCTGGCGTTGTCAATCTTCTTTGATTAAGGGCATTTTTTTTGCTGGAGCAATTCCTCCCTGTCAATTTTCTCAACTTATTAGTTAAAACGCATAGCAAATTACAAGGAGATAGAAGGCAAACGGGCAACAAGTTGTGTCGCTAAACCTTTTTGTATAGCAAAACCAAGCCGTTTAAAAACTACGTTCATAGATCTAGGTGTCATGACATTACTATGCATAACACGTTGGACCCTGCCAAGTAGCTCGACGCCCTAAAGTGCGAGAAAGCCAAAGGTATCAAAAGCAAATGGTATAAACATGTGTTGGTTGTCAAGACATGCCCTCTCATGTTTGGCCATTCTGCATGAAGCGACTTTCAAAATAGCCTACCCAGCTGTGAAAGTACCACACCCTAAGCTCACGAGGGGACATTTAATTATTAATTACAACGCTTGCAAGTTCCAACTAAATTAATTGAAATTACATTACAGTTACAAAGGCTGGGTGGTGCTTTTTTGAGTTTTTATATGAGCAGGGATTGCTTCCTTGGGTTTTAGGTCCATTCCAGTTTTATTTTCGGATTTGTTTTGTTTCCTTTTGTTATTTGAACTCTTGTATTTTGTTATTTGAACTCTTGTATTGTTGTGCTAGTTGCTGGTTAGCTTTGTTTGTGTTCTTTAATTTCAATTGCCGTTTAAAAAAAAAATTAGAGTTGCAGGTTCCATTGAAATCATGTGAATTGATTCTAGTTAAAATAGTAAATTAGCTAGCAAATTTGTCTTTTAACTTCTCAAAACAGTAGAGGGACTATCATCACTCATCAGAGCCGGCCCTGGGCCTGGGCCAGCTGGGCTACAGCCCAGGGCATCAATCTTCAAGGGGGCAACAGTTTTTTAGTTAGCCCAATAGTAGTATTTTTAGCCCACTTAGTTTTAGGTTAGCCCAATGGATTAAATTATTGGCTGATTAAAAAAAAATACGTATACACGGACGATCAGGAGGAGGCAGGAGCAGCGACGATTCATTCTCTTCTCCAATCTCACGATAGTCGATTCAGCGATTCTTTCTCCACTTTTCCAGGCCACCTTCAAGAATCACGATTCACGAATCAAAGAGGGCCGACGATCGGAGACCTTGTGAAGGATAAGAAGTTGCACGATGGTTGGGACGACGAACTCCAATGCTACATCATCAACGAAGATCTCGTAAGTTCCTAAATTCTCCTTCTGAATTAACATGTGCTTATACTCGATTGATGTATTTGATACTTTTACTCGCAATCGTTTGTGGAATTTTGCTATCAGTTAGTTACTGATGATTTGGTTTTTACGATTTGATAACTGTGAATCTACATGTTTGGGGATTAGGTATAACTGATTAGGTTTAATTGATTAGGTGAGATTGTAGTTTTTCAGTTTATTGTAGTTTTTCAGTTTACTGTTTCCGTTTGTTTGTGGTGCTTGTTGATCTAATTGATATGTGTGAAGTTAGGGGTGTTTGGGGATAAGGATTGCTTATTGCCTATTGAAATAAACAGTTGGGAATGAGGATTATTGGTATTTTTTTAGCATCGGCAGAGCGGAGTTTTTCAAATTTAAAGTTACTGAAGACTTATTTGCGGAGTACCATGACTCAAGAGCGGTTAAATGAGTTAGCAATTTTAAGTATGAAAATAGTTTTTTAGCTAATGTTGATTATGACAAACTAATTGAGGTTTTTGCATAAAAAAATGCACGTAGACATCATTTTAGATGATTTATATGTTGTAATTTCGAAACTTTTTATTTAGTTAATAAAATCGACGTGGGGATGAGCCGCCTAGCTTGACTAGGTTCCAAACCCTTAAAACTTTGTGTTGTACTATTTAAACTTTTTAACAGGGGCAAATTTTCGACTCGCGCCCTGGGCATCTAAATTCTCAGGACCGGCCCTGTCACTCATCAGGAATGGCGTTAGTCTAATTTTACAGGAGTCACAAGACAAAAGTGAAATTTTACAAGTATATAGAAATGCATGTATGACATTTTCAAGTGAGAACGATGTTTATTTCACGGTGAGTCCATTAGTTTAAAAATAATGGAGTTGAAAGAAGAAAAAAAAATAGAAATAAAAGGAGCTTGGTGATTGGAGTTATGCTCTAAAAGTGAAGAAAGGAGGAGATAACACCGTTAGGACCGTTAGGTAACTTGGGTTAAAACCGTTAAAATGGATTTTAGAGGTAAATACAACTGGATTTTTAAAGAAAGATTTAATATTAGTTATAGGAAGTGACGGATGTACCATAAATGAAAATTATAGATCGTTGGATTTTAATCTTGCTTGGATAGATGAAAATTTTGCTGCCTTAAAAACGAGTGGTAGATATAGATTATAGCTAAGGACACAAACAGTCAAAAAGACCACACAAATATTATAAGAGGAGGCTTTACATAGGCAAAAAATAACTATTTTTTTTAACGGTAATTTTTGGCTCAGCGGTGTATCGAGACTGGTTATCTTGGACCTACCCACTGTCTCGAGTCCGAACCTCATAGCGAGGGAACCCGGGAGTGCCCCCCATTTGCATCATCGGGCGGGAACCAGACAAGCCCGTAAACCCTCTCTTGTGACTCAGGATTAAACACAAGGCCCAATCCTTCATTGTCCACCAATATCTCATAAAGTGGTGTAAGTGAGACTAGAACTTGGGTCTTCTCAACCACAAGTTTAAAATTTTAACCACTACACCAACTTTGCTTAATCCAAAAAAACTAAATAATATATTAATTTCTATATTGTCTTTATGTTTATATTATTACTAGTTTGTTTACATAGTACTAGTTATTATATTTTTTTAGTAGGAGCTGTAAATTTATTTTATAAAATAAAGATTGTTTTCTTAATCTATCCAATAACATTTTAAAACTTATATTTTACAACAGCTTATATTGAGAATGATGACTTCGAAATATGCAAATATATGACCTTGTTAACTCTTTTAGCGACATGATTCAACCCGAACCGACTCAAATACTTTTACATCTACATCTGCTTCTATTTTATTTGAGTTTTTAAAAGATAGTGACTCTATACGAATAAATACTGAATCCGTTCCCGGAGACTATGCAATCAAAAATTTGATAGTAACTTAATAAAGATGATCTTGTTATAGTTAATGATAATGAAAGCAAAAATGAGTTTTAATTGCAATTTTCGTTTTATTGCTAGTATTTTTAGACCAAGTACTCATTCAATTATTTACTTACATTGAGGTTTTTTAATTATACAAGTCTAGTTTCGAAAGCCTTTTTCTCGTAGTGAGTAGCTTTTAAAGCTAATTGCCATTCAAGGTTTCGTGGAGTTGTCATTGGAGTCTAAAAAGTTAGTAAATCAATTTTTTTTAATTGTTGTGGTTGGTTCCCATATGTTTTGGATGAATTAGTTTTATCATTTTTTAAAGGTGAATTTATCATACTTTTACTCCTAAACTATTTTATAAACCAAATTATCTCAATGACATCATTGTGAACCCAAGAGCTTCAGCTATGAGGACAAAACCTCTATCAAATTGGCTATCCCACATTGCCTATACCTATATAGTTGTAAAATTATCATTTGACATTCTAAACCGTTTTGACTAGTTCATTTTTTCTCATTTTGACTGGGTAACTTTTTACCTCGATGACAAAAAATCTTGAATCCACCGTTATATATTAACAACTCTTTTTTTCTTTTTTTTTAACTTTTTATCTTCTAAATTAAGAGTATTATAATTGGACATTAAAACTCCAACCGAAAAGTTAAATTTTGATTCATTTGGACTTTTACCGTAAGATTATGAGCTGCTTTAGGCTATATATTATCTTCAATGTGATTAATGTTTTTTTTTTTTTGGAACGAAAGAAAATATATAAAGACACGGGTTAAGAATCCTAACCTGGAAAGAAAAGGAAGTTACATAAATAGGAGAGGGTTTTGTAACCACTCGGTCCAAGTTATTTTAAGTTTTCTATTTCTACTCACAATCCACATAACCGAAAACTGTATGATCGACTCTATAATAAGCTCCTTTTTTAAATCACTAGCTTTAAAAATGGCCTCATTACGCATCTTCCAAATTACCCAACACGAGATAATGAGAATACCTTCAATGAGGTCTTTTTTTCGCTTCTCAATATGAAGGACCGATCTCCAAGAGAGCAAGCCATGCGGATTTGCGATGTACATGACCTGAAGGTTAAGCCAAATCGAAACACTACGCCACACTTCATTAGCCACACAACATGTCCCAAACAAATGATCCACAGATTCAACCTAAGACGAACAAAAAGGGTATAAAATTGATGGGATATCTAAGCCTCGATCACAAAGATATACCCTGGTAGGAAGTCTATCAAGTAGCATCTGCCAAGCAAAAATATTAGTCTTTTTAGGTAAATCTCTATTCCAACGTGTAGAAATCGAGGCACTTGGTAACGTCTTCTTCTCTATGCTTTTCCGTACCCATTTCACACAAAATTGAGATTGATTATTGAAATCCCTTAGCCAAAAATCAGCATCGCTGCAGCAATTAATACTATTAAGAAGATTGATCAAACATTGCATCTGAATCTCCTCAACACCGCCTCTGAGAACGCGACGCCAACCCCATTGCCACTCCTCTGTCGATATTCTAGAAGAAATTAAACACTCCTTCTTCGTTTCCAGAGCATAAAGACGAGGAAACCGAAAAACAAGAAGCAAGAGTAAAATTTCCAATCCAAATATCATTCCAAAAAGAAGTTGAATCACCCGAGCTTACCATTTTACGAAAGGCTGAATACGGTATATAATTCTTATCATTTAACATTGCAATGCATTTCACAATACGTTTCCAAGTAGCACCTCTTTTAACCACCTCTGATAAAGAAAACGGGTTATCTTTATAAATAGAATTCATAATATTAACCCATAAAGATTTTGGACATGAGATAACGCCACTTTCATTTTAGCAAGAGAGCCATATTAAGTGTTTTCCTACCAATCCCCAACCCACCTTTTTCTTTGTCCACGATAACGAGATCCCATTTCACCCAATGAAGTTTCCTCGAGTCTTCTTTCCCTCCCAAAAAATTTTGATTGAAGCCCCTCAAGAGAATCATTAACATTTTTTGGCATAAGATGGAGGGAGAAAATATGTTGGTAACGAACCACGCACCGCTGAAACGAGAGAAGCCCTACCCCCGATAGATACAGTTCTAAAACAAATTCACAAACACTTGTATTCGTAGTTTTTTAATCCATAACCATTAGGTTAGAAGTCGTAATATGTATCACCAAACTGCACCTTAAAAATTAGTTGGAAATGGGAAAGAAGGGGGTGTTCTAGTAAGTATCTAAAAATCTAATTACAGTTTTTATTATTTTGTGAAAATCACGAGACTTGTTATTCACGATACTAGTCATAAAGGGTTTTTGATTATCTTCACGGATCTTAGGGTATGTTTGGTAGAACTTATTTGGGTGAAAAAGTACTTTTACGTAAAATGACTTATTGACTTTTAACTTTTTCAAAAGGAGTTTTTAGAAAAATGTTTCGATTAGCTTTTTATGATGAGATTGCTTATTTTTATGTAAAATGACTAAAAATGGGTTATATGGATATAATATTAGGTGAATAATAAGGTTAAATAAGGGTATTGTGGTAATTACAATATTAAAAAGTCAAAAGCACTTAAAAAAAAGTTTTTATGACTTTTTTAAAACTTCTTATTAACCCTTTACAAAAAACAAAAATTAAAAGTGCTTTTGAGTTTGCCAAACACTATTTTTGACTTATATAGAATTTTTAAAAAGCCAATAAGTTATTTTCAAATGATTAGCCAAACATGCCTCAGATACACTAGATACACTAGGGAAATTAGTATGTTCTATATTGATCGGAGTTTGGTGATAGAGGTTTTGCTGTAGAAAAGAAAAAAGAAAAAAGGTAGAAGAAGGAAGATAGGAGGATATAACATCTTTGGGTTAAAAGGGATTTTAAAAGGAAAATTTAATGGAGTATTACTTTTAGGAAGTGACGAATGTACCATGAATGAAAATTGGATAAATGAAAGTTTTGCTGCCTTAAAAACGGATGGTAGATATACACTATAGCTAAGGGCACCAATAAAAAAACGAGTGGTAAATATACACTGTAGCTAAGGGCACCTATATTCAATAAGAGCACACAAATATTGAAACACGGGGTTTACATAAAAGTTACATAGCCAACAAAAAAACTAATGATATATTGATTTTATTTTGTCTTTTTGTTTATATTAGTTTGTCAGTTTATTTACATTGTACTTGTTGCTTTCTTTTTTATTTCTTAGTAGAAGACTAGAAGCTGTGAAACTTATATATATATAAAAGAAAGACTGTTTTTTTTTTAATCTACCCCATAACATTTTAAAGTCTATATTTTAAAACGACTTGTAGCAGTGACGGAGTTTGAGTTTTTTGATGGGTGACCGAAAGTTATGTAATAAAAAAAAAAATCTATCGCTATGTTTCGAAGTCTATGTTCGGATCGACGGTCTAGTTCGGGTCGGGTCGGGTCACACAATAAAAACTATAAATATCGAATTCGAGTCGGGCCAAATAATAAAAACTATAAATATCGAATTTGGGTCTGGTTAAACAATAAAAACCATAAATGGTGAGTACCTGAAAGAAGAATTATAGCTCAGCTTGACGACCTTTGATAGCTTTGTATTCATCAATTATGTTGTCCGAATCAAACTTGTCAGCATTTTCTTTCTCCGCGTAAATCACCAAGCTATCCGCGAGATACGCAATCAACATTCATTTCAAGCTAAATGTCTAAATACATCAACAAACATTCAATGATTATGAACAATCATCAACATTCAAGCTAATTTCAAGCTAAATGCCTAAATACTCAAACATTCAATGAATTATGAACTAATCATCAACATTCAATCTATAATTTCAAGTTAATTGCCTAAATACATCAATAAACATTCAATGAATTATGAACAATCATCAACACTCAAGCTAATTTCAAGCTAAATGCCTAAATACATCAACAAACATTCAATGAATTATGAACCAATCATCAATATTCATGCTAATTTTAAGCTAAATGTCTAAATACATCAACAAACTTGAACCGGAACAACCAAACAAACCTCAAAAACTTGAGGACTTGAGGTCGAACAAACCTGGTCCCTGCTGAGTGCTGATTGCTCCTCGCCAGAGTCCCGGACGCCGGAAAAACCTTGAGGTCGCTGTAGTCAATTGCTCGCCAGTGGCAGTCGCAAGTCGCCCTCCCTCAATCCCTCCCCGCGCCTGTCGCCTCCCGTTCCCAATTCCAAGCCCTAAAAATTCTACTTTTTAAGGCTTTTAACATTTAACTTAAATGATTTAAGTGTCAAATATAACCCTTTAGTCCTTCATCTTACTAACATATCAAATATAACCCTCCCTTAATTTACCCTTTTTCTTTAAACAAACTATCAAATATAACCTTCATCTTAAATTTTTTATAATAAATGACATAAAAGTTTATATATAGTTTTTAAATGGGGACCAACTAATTGACTAAATATATATACATAAATTTATTTTTAGTGGTGACCGATAAAATACATAAAAAAAATTATATAGTGACCAGCTCATACATATAACTTTTTTACCGAATTACACGTAATATCAACACTTCTGGGTAAAAAATATGTAACGACCGGGGTCGCTACGAGCCAACTCAATACATATAACTTTTTTTGTCGGATTTCGGATATGTAAATTTATGAGCTTGTTAACTATTTATAGTTAATGATATGACCAACCCAAAAAAATTTTATATCTACTTCTTCAAATTAATTTGAGGATTTAAAGAAATAGTAACTTCATAAGAATAAGAGCAAATGTGAGCAAATGTCCAAATCAAACCCTGGGGACTATGCAATTAGATTTGATAGTAATTTAGTAAAGGTGATCTTTCTTTCTAGAGTAAATTATACAGAAGGTCCTTTATGTTTTACTTAAATTTCGGATTAGGTCCTTTAAGTAAAGTTGTTATACCAGACATCCTTTATGTTTTAAACATGTTTCATTGAAGGTCCTTTATCACTAACGGTGTTAAAAACTATAGTTAAGTTAGGGGTAGTTTAGTCTTTTTATAAAATCTTTTAACTGAATCAGTAAAATAAAAAAATCCCATCTAATCAAATCTTAAAGGATCTTCCATGAAAGAATCAGATCGTCTCTTCACACCAGAAAACAACCAGGTCGTTATTTCCGGCGAGAAATCATGTTATCTCTAGTTTCTTATTATATATAATTCAGATATATAATCGAGACGTTCTGACGATCTAATCTCCCCAATTTTGTTCTTATTTTTCGTGTAATTCACACCCTACGTCGGAGCTCAACGTTCACCTCCTCCTCCTCCAGGATCCCTCTATAACAGTAACTTCAACCCTTCCATTATCACCATAATCGTCATCCTCCTAACAGCTGTGTTTCTAATGGCGTTTTTCTCAATTTATATCCGCCACGCCAGCGACGACGACGAAGGTAGCATCCGTGCAGCTCTCTCCATGCGTCGTGCTACGGCGGCATCACGCGGCCTCGCTTCCTCCGTGATAGAGACGTACCAGATCCGGCGACAGAAACAGAAACACTGAACCGGAACCAGAGCATTAAACCGAGTCGGCCACCTATGTTCCCCGAATTGTTCGGCAAGGCCAGATCTCATTGAACCGGACACTCGCTAGTTCAACCGGGAGAGAATCTGGACCGGTTTACGTTATGGTTGTCTAAAGAACACGGTGAGGATGGTCGGAGAAGGTAGTGAAAAGTCTTACAAACGACTAGAGAGCTTAGACCGGGTGGCGGTGAGGTCTGAACGATGGGTTTTGCCGAGTGCGCCCGTCGTTTTTGGCTCGGGCGTTCACGATTGGATCGCCGAGAGTTTTGTCCGACAACGGCGGGAGAGGACTGATTCCATTGAAGATGGGATTTTTATTTTAATGTTTTAATTAAAATGGGATTTTTTTTACGTTTTAAACAAAAAAAAAGATGAGATAATTTAATTTTAATGCTTTAATTAAAAGATTTTGTAAAAGGACGAAAGTGTCCCTGACTTAACGATGGTTTTTAAACCCGTTAGTGATAAAGGACTTTCCATGAAACATATTTAAAACATAAAGGATGTCGGGTGTAACAACTTTACTTAAAGGACCTAATCCGAAATTTAAGTAAAACATAAAGGACCTTCTGTGTAATTTACTCTTCTTTCTATAGATAATGATAATTGAAATAAAATGAGTGTTAATTGCTGTTGTTTTTGGACACCAACCAGTCAAGTACTCATTCAATTGTTTACCTGCATTGAACTTCTTAATTATCGAAGTCTAGTTTCGAAAGCATATTTCTCGTAGTGAGTAGCTTTTGGAGCCCATTGGCATTCAAGGTTTCGTGGAGTTGTCACGAGTTTAAAAAGGTTAGCAAATTGATTTTTTTTTTAGTTAGAGTAAATTATAAATATTGTCCTTTATGTTTATATGAAATTATGGAACGTGTCCTTTAAGTTCAGAAATTACACTCATTATTCTTTTTTATTAAATCGACTTACAGTTATTGTCATTTTCACTAACAAATGTTAAATATTTAAGTTAGTTAGAGATAAAATGACCATTTTGCCTCTGAAACCTTAAAGAACAAAAAATGTAATTCTTTCAATTTCTTTTCTTTTATATTATGTTTTAGTTACTTTAATATTTTGTTTTCCTTTTTTCGTTTTCACCACTTTTATTAATTTTAATATTTCATAATATTTCTTTGATTAATTAAAAAGTTTTAAAGTTTCTAAGAAATATATATAAAACTTTAACGGCTATTTCTGTAACCTCTTTTTTTCTTTTAGTTACATTAATATATTTTTTTTGTTTTAACTTTTATTAATTTTTGTATATCATAATATTTTTTTAGTTACTTTTATGAAATTTTAAATTTTTAAAAATAAAAAAACTTTAACGGCTATTTTTCTAACCCTATTTTTTCTTTTTGTTTTAATTATTTCTTTGTTTTAGTTACTTAATCTAGCATATTCCAATACATATACATATACATATATATATATATATATATATATATATATATATATACATATATATAGGGCAAGGAATATATATTAACCCATGTTTGATGGAATAACCCATTAACCTCCATCTAATGGTTCAAAAAAATCAGATTTAACTAGATCATGCCACTTGTCTTCTTTTTTCTTTTTAATTCAAAAGGGTAAATCTGTCAATTGACATAATCACATAAAAACCCCCATTTATTTTAAAAAGTCCATAACTTTTTTATGCCTTGTCGGATTTTTATAAAAGTTGCACCATTAAACTCGTCGCATTTTTATCTTTAATTCCATTATAGTCTTGACGTTTTTTATTATCATTTTCTCAGATGTACAATGTAGCACTAGTGTTACAACTACTAACATCAATGTCATAACTACTAACAATGAAAAATATTGCATCCATACACTCATAACCAGTAGCATCGATGTTTATATATATATATGCACATATATATACACACACACATTTTTTTATAAACAATATTTATTCTTTATTTTTTTTGTTGCAATCATATAAATATTGTTTTCTCCTCAATTTTTTTTCTAGTGTATATATATTTTTTAAAACCGTGTTATTGCCGACTATTTCTCTAAAAATATCAAAAAATAGTAGATGTTATAATCTTGGTTCCAGTCTTCTAATAATATAAACGTAAACCAAACCGGTCGCGATTTTGTTGGTTTGTTATAAACGTAAACCAAACCGGTCGCGATTTTGTTGGTTTCTTATAAACGTAAAGCAAACCGGTCGCGATTTTGATTGTTCGACTTGAAAAAAAAATGTGCGTGTATATGTATATAATTATATATAGGTATATGCCGAATTGAGTAACTAAAACCAAAGAGTAAACTGAACAAAAAGAAAAAATAGAGTTAGAAAAATAGCCATTAAAGTTATATATATTTTTATAAATTTTAAAATTTATTGTTAAAATAACTAAAGAAATATTATGATATACTAAAATTAATAAAAGTGGTTCCAACAAAAAAATATTAATGTAGCTAAAAGAAAAAATAAGGTTACGAAAACAAATATTAAAGTTTTATATATATCTTTTTGATTTTTTTTAAATAATTAAAAAAATATTATGATATACTAAAATTAATAAAAGTGATAGAAAACAAAAAAGGAAAATAAAATATTAAAGTAACTAAAACAAAATATAAAAGAAAAAAATAGAAAGAATTACATTTTTCGTCCTTTAAGTTTCAGGGGCAAAATGATCATTTTACCTCTAACTAACTGAAATACTTAACCTTTGTTAGTGAAAATGGTAATAACTGTAAGTCGAATTAATAAAAAAGGACAACGAGTGCAATTTCTAAACTTAAAGGACACGTTTCATAATTTCCTATAAACATAAAGGGCAATATTTATAATTAACTCTTTTTGTTATTGTTTTAGTAGGTTTGCACATGTTTGGATGAATTATTTTTAACATTTTAGATCGTGGCTTTTTATATATATAGTCGTAAAACTATCATTTGACATTTTGACCTCGGTAGTAAAATATCCTGAATCTACCATTACATATTAACATCTCTTTTTGCTCTGTGTTTTTTATCTTCTGAAAAGTTGTAATATAATTGGACATGAAAAACTCTCGCTCAAAAGTAAAATTTTGATTCATTTAGACTTTAACTAAGATTATGAGCTGCTTTAGGCAATATATTATCTTCGACATGTCTAGTTGGGCAAGCTCAAAATATATTACATGACATGATGGGCAGGAGAAATGTGATTATTTTTTTTTACAGTTCACAAACAAAACTTATATTTATAGGTTTTAAACTCACCAACTTTTGATTAAAATCACAATATGTAATATTATGTATCATCAAACTGCCCCTAGAAGACTAGATGGAAATAGGAAAGAAGCGGTGTTCTAGAAATAATGTGAAAATCTAATTAAATTTCTTATTATTTTTCCAAAATAGTGAGACTTGTTTTTCACAATATTAGTCAATAAATGGTTTTTGATTATCTTCACGAATCTTAGATACACTAGGGAAATTAGTATGTTCTATTTTGGATTTATTGAGTGTTTCAAGCTGATTTGAGTATTGTATATCTATTGTTTGAAGGGAAAAAGACCAAAATGCCCATTTTAAAGAAAAAAGGAATGAAAATGCCCATTTGAAAGTCAACACCCCCAATATGCCCACTGGTGCACGGTCGTCACGACCCTAGTGACGGTCAGACGACCCTAGGTCCATCCAGCCAATCAAAGACAGCCACGTCACCACTGGTGCACGGTCGTCACGACCCTAGTGACGGTCTTGACGACCCTAGTGACGGTCAGACGACCCTAGGTCCATTTCCCCAAAAAAAGACCTGTCATAAAGTCTTGACGACCCTAGTGACGGTCAGACGACCCTGCAGGAAGGTCGGACGACCCTGCAGGAACCTTAAATTTTCAAAATGCAATATCTCTCTCAATTTTCAACGAAAATCACTTCTGCAAATTGCTATGGATTCGTATGAACGAGAAGAACATATCTAGCACCATTGTTGATATGTTTTAAACTGATTTGTAGGTCCGATTTTGAGCTCCTGACCCCCTCTTAGAGATTACATTTGCTAGTCTGTTAGAGATTACAATTTCATAATTCATCTTTTGATTTTCTGATCTGGTCGTTATCCATTTGCTAGTCTGTTAGAGATTACAATTTCATAATTCATCCAATTCATTTTATCAATTTTACAAATCACAGTTCATAACTCTCACCGCTAGTCATCTTCATCCCGTCACCGTGTTCGTATCGGGTTTTTCAAAACGCCACCAAAGTGTATCAACCCACATCTTGTTGGAATCGTATTTCAATTTCGATCACAACGGTATTTTCAATTTCTTATATCGATTAGAATGTCAACAAGATATAATTATTTAAATAAAGCTTGGGTTTTCTAAACAATTCATATGAATGTAGGGGTCGTCCCGACTGTGAACTAGGTCGCCACGACTCTAAATATGGGCATAATGTGGCAGTTGACTTTCAAATGGGCATTTCCGTTACTTTTTGGTTCAATCTGGGCATTTTTCATCTTTTTCCCAATCCCTTGTTTGAAAGTATGAGGTTAGAGCTTTGATGGCAATTTGTAACTACAGTCTTAGTAAATGTATTTTAGTGGTTTGATTTACTCATTTAGAATCATTGATCTTAATTGATATAATTCAACATGTAATTCATAATATCCAAATCAGCATGTTAAAGATTGATTTTCAAGATTTCAACTTCGTGGTCGTGTATTTATTGGATTTATGTTCAAGTAATTTCTCAACAAACTAATTTTCAATTCTAATTGCTTGTAGTACGAAGAATTTTTTTTTACAATCACACTAGATCATAGATAATGTTATGTATAATGATGTTTTATTAAATTGTTTAAGAAGCCATTTGTGTTTAAACAGATAAGGATACATTCCCTTCATGTCGGCTTTCGATTCCCATGTAAATTTGGGATCCCATCAAGCGTCTAACTTCTTTTACTATCACTACTAGAAACACTACTAGAAACAGTGTCTTTCTTGATATGTGAATGATGACACGCTCTAGTTTTATGACGCGTAAAAATATGTGTCATTAAAAAGCTGTCATAAATAGAAAAATCTTAAGAGTGGAGCGTCATAAAATTTTAGTCACAAATTAAAAAAAAACACGAAGTACGCTTATTAAAAGTGCGCCGTCATCCCAATCTGTCGTCCTATACACAAAATTTGATTCTCGATTATTCGATGTTGTTGTCACACCCCAATCGACGGCGGATTTACGTCGGGGCGTGATGATTGTCCAAATGCTCATGACACTAATTAAAGTTTCAATACTTAATTATTACCAAATTCCAAGTCAAACAATAGGTTCAAATACACATAACATAACAAATAGATTAACGTTTGATTTAATAAATCTAGGTCCAAAACATCCTAGATGTGACATCAATCAAGCATGGCTCAAACTGCATTTCCTGTAACATGTATAAAAATAGAGAGTGTCAACTAAAATAGTTGGTGAGTAGACATAGGTATAATTATATATAGTATATTGAAAGCGATTCAAATGTCAAATGTAGACTCAAACACGTATGAATAAACCAATATTGAATTTGAATGTGCATAACCAAACCTTTGTTGACTAGCGCCCTTAACTCGCAAGTTAAGTTAATGAAATAGGTTTCAATCACCCGAATGCCAAACCGGTCAAATTCAGGTGGGTTGTCAGTCCAATGGATCCATCATTGTTACCATAGGCTTATATGTTAATGATTACCCTTGAAAATTGAATTTGCATATAAAACCATAGTTCACCATATAACATGTAATCACACAAAGACATAGAATGAATTCGCATAGTTTGTAAAATGAATAAAGAATTTGATATTTGAATATGTATACATGTTATATCCCAAAACTTGAAAATGAAAAGGGATTATGAATACTCTCATAATCAATAAGCGGAATATGAGAATAGTCCGAGTGATATGAAGATGACCTATCCGTGTCCTAAATTATATAAAGACACCTTAAGGTTTAGTGATATGGGTTAAATATCTAAGTCAACCATTTAGACTAGTCGAGTCCAGTTAAGTGAGTTAACCCGTTAACTGTTGGTGATAATTATTTGTTTTAATAAAAGTATATTTATTCCGTAAATATACGTGTATCTGAATATTCAAGTAAACGTGTTCCCATAAATGCGAGTTATATATCGAGTGAGTTGGATAAATAATATTTTTACCTCAGGTTGGGTCCGTTATTTAAACCATAACGAATATAGATTTATTTCAAAAGAAATATACATATTACTAGTAGTTAACTTTTAATAAGTCTATGTCTCAACTTAGTTAATATAAAAATCCATTGTAGTGAAGTGATAATTATTGAGAGTCTTCACAGGCATAACGGATACCCGTTAGATCTAATATTTAATAAAATTATAATAAATAAATTTGAGTCATGTTTTAATATAACAAAATTTCGTTAATGTTTTATGGAATTAAAATAAAACTATGAATATAAATTTTACTGTAGTAACTTGATTTAGGTGACCGAGGGGTCATTTAATTCCCGTCCCAACTATTTGTTATGAGGTTTATAATTTTTGTGCCATTAAAATACAAGATATTTAACGGTGAAATTGATGACAGAACTCCGAGCAAGAAAAATAAATGAGTATATTTTATTTAAAGATTAATTCACGAGGTGTTTACATTTGAGGAATATAAGTTTAGTTTAATATAAGCTTAGTATTTTCTTTAGAAATTATTGTTAACTCAAAGGCTCGAGTAGTTCAAAATAAATTCATAAAAATAATAATGAACGATTACTCACTTATTATAAGCAAAGAGAATGAATGTAGTATAAAAGTTGAGTCCACACTTGAATCTTTTAATGAGCTTGACGAGTACTTGAAGCTTGATGTTTGAATGTGTTTAAAGTATTTAAAAGTGGGTTTGGGTGTGATGTTTTTACTGGAGAAAATGTGAGCAAGAGAGAAATGTGTGAGCTTGTTTAGTTTGTAACTTTGTATTTTGAAATGATGGTGGAGTGATGGGTTAAATAGATTGGAGGGGGGACATGTATTAGACTTATGGGAGACAATATATTAGAAAGATTACGATTTTGTAACTCATTTTACCCACATCTCAATCTACAGCAAGTGGACCCTTATGGATCAAGATGTAGTAAATATCTAAAAACATGGACGTGGTGCATATTCTCCTCCATTCATTATTTTAGTCTACAAGATAGAATACAATATATTAACTATAGTAGGAAAATATGTAAGAAATTTGGATGTTGGTTGGGTAAGCCGAAAAAAAGAACAAGAAACAAAGTGGAGGTTAGTTTCTTTTTATTATTATTATTTTTTTTCATGAGTTAAAAAATAAAAACTAAAAGAAAATATAAGAATGTGTTTACTTTTGTTAATGAGTGGAGAGGTAGAGAGATATGATAGGTGTAACGAGATGGTTTTTAGATTAAAAACGTACATGCAACCAAATTACCTCAAAAATGATAATAGCTCGTTTATCTTTATAAATCTTTAATTTATAAAAGAATATATGTATAAAATTATAAAAGTTTAACTTTAATAATCTTTAATATTTTACCACCATCACTGTGTAATTATTTGAGTTAACAAATAGTATTACCGTTTATCTTCGATTGGGTTGACTCGGATATGACTCTATCATGAATAATAGTGTGGTATGTGTGTGTGTGTGTGTATAATGTAACAAGGGTGACAATAATAAAATATTATCGTAAATCCCCACGGGAACACGTATTCAAAGAATGAAGCATTCCTTGATTCCATGATAGTGCCTTCCTGTATATCGGGATTTTTCGAGTCATGGACAAGAAACCGATATGCAGTACTGTTTTGTGCGTATCCAATGAAAACGCAGTCCACAGTTTTGGGTCCTATCCTTTGCACCTTAGGCAAAGGCGCTAACACTTTAGCTAGGCACCCCCACACTTTCAAGTATTTGTAGCTAGGCTTTATGCCCGACCACATCTCATAAGGAGTCTTATCCTTATCTTTGCGGGGTATTTTATTTAAAAGATAATTGGCCGACAAGATGGCGTCCCCCCACATGTTCGCGCTCAACCCGGAACTGATCAACATGGCATTCATCATCTCTTTCAATGTACGGTTCTTTCGTTCCGCAATACCATTTGATTGTGGAGAATAAGGTGCAGTGGTCTCATGGACAATTCCACTTTGTGCACATAAGGCCGCAAATGGTGAAACATATTCACCTCCCCTATCGCTCCGAACAACCTTGATCTTTTTGCGAAGTTGGTTCTCAACTTCATTCTTAAACAAGACAAACTTGTTTATTGCTTCATCCTTACTTTTAAGTAAGTATACATAGCAATATTTTGTACAATCATCAATAAAAGTGATGAAGTACTTGTTTCCACCACGCGTGGGGACCGCTTTTAAGTCACACACGTCGGTGTGAATTAAGTCAAGGGGTTCGGTCTTACGATCGATTGATTTAAAAGGTGATCTCGTAAGTTTGGATTCAACACATGTTTCGCATTTATACTTCGAGTCTATTTGGAATGTTGGAATACATTTTAAATTAATTAAACGACGAATTGATTTAAAATTCACATGTCCTAATCTACCATGCCACATATTAGAATCAGACAATTCAATCAAGTAAGTAGAAGATTTGGCCTTGGCCATTTTATTAACCACCATGGTAGAAAATTTAAACATGGAATTCTGGGCATAGCCCTTTCCAACAAACATTCCAGATTTGGTCAACACGACCTGATCAGACTCGATAACTATGCGAAATCCAAACTTATTCAACAGCCAACCAGACACAAGGTTCTTGCGTATCTCTGGCACGTACAAAACGTTGCTGAGTGTGAGTTCCTTCCCAGAGGTGAACTTCAAGATCACGTCGCCTTCACCCATGATGTCGGCAGTCGCTTTATTCCCCATGTAAAGCTTTTCAGTCCCCGCAGCCTCCTTAAACGTATTAAAGAGGGTCTTGTCACCACAGACATGGCGAGTGGCACCCGTGTCAATGTACCAGCCTGGGTTTTCACCCACAACATTGACTTCAGCGATGAAGGCAGATGCCTCGGTAATCATGGCCACTAGGGGCATATCATCTTCCACCATATGCGCGCGCTCACGCTTTGGGTTGGTGCATTCTTCAGCACGATGACCATGATTGCCACAGTTGTAGCATTTGCCCATGAACTTTTGAGGTTTCTTTTTCACAACCCCTTTTTTAGGCGCTAAATGCTCCACTGCTTTGGCCTTGCCTTTCTTAGCCGCACTATTGCGTTTCCCTCCTTTAGAAGATTGACCATGTTCCACCATATTGACTTTAGCCGAAGCTTGGATATTGGTGGACTTTTGAGCGATCCTATTGTCTTCTTCGATACGAAGACGAACAATAAGGTCCTCGATGGTCATCTCCTTTCGCTTGTGTTTAAGGTAATTCTTAAACTCTAGCCAACTTGGAGGAAGTTTCTCAATCATGGCTGCCACTTGAAAGGTCTCACTAAGGGACATACCCTCGGCGTGGACGTCGTGAAGTATAAGTTGTAACTCTTGGACTTGAGTCATGACCGATTTTGAATCGATCATCTTAAAATCCAAGAAACGGGCTACCACAAATTTCTTTGTGCCAGCATCCTCCGTCTTATACTTCTTGGCTAAGGACTCCCATAAATCTTTGGCAGTCTTTATACCCGAGTACACGTTGTACAACGCGTCCACTAGGCCGTTTAACACATAGTTACGGCACAAATAGTCCGAGTGTTTCCAAGCTTCTACCGCGCTAACGGTTTCCACGTTGGACTCCCCTTCACTAAGAGTGGGAGCGGACTCAGTGAGGAACCTTGCAAGGTTCAAGGTGGTCAAATAGAACAACATCTTTTGTTGCCACCTTTTGAAGTGAAGACCCGAGAACTTCTCGGGTTTCTCAGCCTGATTCGCAATAGTGTTAGGCGTTACGCTCTTTTGGGTGACAACGGATGTCCCCCCACTCGACTTGTCACTAGACTTGTCCTTTGAGCCGTTAGTATCGTTCGTCATTTCTGAAAAATAAACTTAAAGAGTTAATGTCCAGAATTAAAGTGTCAACTTATGACTTTTAACGCGCACGTTTTCTTTTAATACGTTCCAACTAATGGATGTATAGTGTTACTTGGTTGTTTTTAATCGCTTACGTTTAGAAAATAAAACTTGAGGTTTCAACGCGTACTTGTTATAATCTAAGTCCAACTTTGAAATAACACGTACTTGTTTAGACACGAGTTTTAATTACGTCTTTAAGTCGTGTAATTCTAAGTCCAACTTTGAATTAACCACGAGTATAAAAACGTTTTCAAACGTAACGTCCAACGTATGGTCGTTTTAGATTTCCAACTAATGGAGTTAAATGTCCAAGTTTTAACGTTAGAATTAAAGTCCAACTTATGGAAACATGTTCTCAATTTCTTTTAAACTCCAACTTATGGTGAATAAAAGGTATTAAATGAGAGTTTTACACTTCTTTTAAACTCCAACTTATGGTGAATAAAAGGTATTAAATGAGAGTTTAGACTCCAACAAATGGAAGACTAAAAGAGATTGAAACTTCCAATTACTTGAAAGTTATGTATGAAAAACTTGACCAACTAATGGTCGAATTAAAAGAAAATTAAATTCTCTTTATTTTCCAACTTATGGAAATTACAAGAGAATTGAAAGTTTTGAAAAAAAACGACAACTCGTTTTAAAAGAAAAACGAGTTATGGTTTAAATATTTTTTTTGAAAACACTTAATCACTCGAGGTTTCTAAGTCCAACTTTGAAACTCGAGATGAAGAAGTTTTTAGTAAAAACGAACGGTGTTTTTAAAAATTTGTTTTAAGTTTGTAGGACCACCGTTCGTATTTTAAACGATAAAATAAATTTCCACTAGATATTTGATACAATTACAACGGAAAGACAAAATCCCTACACTAATACAATACAAGAAAAAGAAACCTAACTATTACAATACAAAGAAATAAGACAATACAAATAAATGAAATACAATACAAACGAAAATAAGAGAATTACATAAACAAAAGAAAGAACAGTGGGTTGAAAATATTATGTTGATTAAACAATTACTAGATTAATTGGGTTGAAGAAAGGAGTTTTAAATTATGAAAATATAGATTTAAGAAAAGGTTTTAGACGAAGGCATCGGGTAAAACCCGTTTCCCTTAAAACAAATTCCGGGTCCACACAAGATCCCGTTTTGTTTCCCAGGGTACAATCGTCGAAGTCGAGAGTACGACCGGAATAACTCTAGACCCAAAATTACCTTGAAGCTCTTGACCTTGATGATGATCTTTAAGAATGTTGGAAGAAATTCTTGAGATGAAGATGAGAGAGTTTTAAAGAGAAAAGAATTATCTAATTCTTGGTGTGTCTTTCAACCAAGAATTACCTTGGTATTTATAGGTGAGAATGAGTTGTAACAACTCATTCACCATAAACCAAGTTCATAATTCATGGTGTAACACCATTCAACATCATAAATTCAAGTTGAAACATATTCAACAAGAATTATGACACGGATTCAACTCATAAGACTCAATCTCCATTCAATTACTATTTTATTAAATAATATATATATAAATAATATATATATTTTAATAAAGTTCCAACACAAAGTTGCTCGACTGAAATAGAATTAGAATTACCCTTGACAACCTTATTCCTCTTTCCAACCATCACCATCAACATCCCACGGGTAGGGGTGTTCAAAATTGGATACCCGGAATTTCGGATATCCGAATTTCGGGTATCCGAAAATTTCGGATATCAGTTTTCGTTGTCCAATTCCAAGTCCGAAATTTCGGATATCCGAAATTTCGTACTGGACTCGGATAGTTAAAACGGATATCCGAAAATCCAGTTTTTTTTAAAAAAAACACAATTTAACAAAAAAAAAAAACGACAAAACGACAAAACGACAAAACAAATAAACATAGTCCAAGTCTTTAAATACAAATAAACATAAGTTCGACCTAAAAAACGACAAAACATATAAAAATAGTCCAAGTATTCAATAATTTCTTATTTCTTTAATATAAAATTTATTTTAATTTATTTAAATTTTCTTCCAAAAATTTTGTAAATTCTTGTCCAAGTCCAAGTCCGAATTTTCGGATATCCGAGTTTCGGATATCCGAAATTCCGGATATCCAAAATTTTCGGATAATTCGGATACGGAATTTCGGATAATTTGGATACGGATTCGGACTCGGATATTTTTGAACACCCCTACCCCGGGCACCTGAATTTGTTTCTCTCTGATTGTCTGATAATGTTTATCATAACATTGGCAATCATTATTAAAAATGCATACCAAAAAATGTGGTGACAAATTTTGTCTTCAAATATGCAAATGGTTTATTTTCAGACCTCTTAGATTGCAAAGTTAGGGTACACCAACTTATAGGCTCACATATACTCACACTTTTATCTATTCTTATTTTCTTTTTCCACAGAATTAATTGGTATCCTTAAGTAGAGGCTCCAATTGTGGTGAAAGGCCATTTTTCAAATCTGAGTGAGCAAAATGTGAGTATGAATAATAAGTGACTGGTTGGGACATGTGAGTGTTTTTTGTTACAATTTCTCATGGTTAGTTCTCTATGGCTAATTAAACACTGTACGCCTATGGTTTGTGCGAGATGATGTTCTCCACAAACTATTTTCAGAGCTGGCTCACCCATACAAGTGAACACAAAACCTCTTTTGTTTTCAAGTTTTTATTCGATATTAACCATGGTTAAACAATATATTGTTTATGTAGAGAGAGGGCAAGAGGATATACAAATGTGCTTCAAACTTGAATCAGGGTTGGTGATGCAGTCAACAAATAAATGTTGTAATTTGTGTTAGATTTATTATTATAGGTTTATTGTTAAGATACCGGATCCATTTCTAAACTTATGTTAACTTTGTAGCTATATATATTGAGATGCATTATTTTGCTGTAAGTGTATTTATATTTTTTCTATTATTATGTTAATTGTCATTTGTAACACCCCAAATTTTATGACTTAAGCTATATACGTGTACTATATTTGTTAAATAGCTGATATATATGTGATATAATATATATACGTATAATTAGAGAAACATCAAGAGGCGATTTTATAGAATATGGTAGATAACGAAAACTAAAGACCGTGGGCGCAGACGGATCTTAAATCCGAGTTATAACGAAGCGGGAAAACGCAAAATAGTGATTTGGGCCCGGTTTGTAATAAACCGTTTTTAAGCACGAACACAACTAAAATAATACCGAGACGAAGGTAGAATATCAGGTAATGTTAAATACTTGATTTATAATCGTTATAAAATATAATTGCGATGTTCGGCACGGAAAACGATGAAATCGGTAACCGGTGCTGTTACGCGATAATAACCAAAATCAATTCGGTTAGCCGTTCGAGATTATTTTAGTGACTCGGCAAAGCATAAATAATTATTATAATAATAATTAAGTATTACAGTCAAGGAACCATATTCGGTCTGTGAAAGAGTCGTGATCGCTACACCGATTGGACACGCGCTTGTACCGTATAGTTAAATAAACGTTCACCGGTTTACGTTATGAGCGAAGGATAAATATAAAAGTTATATTTATTGAATTCCCGTAATATTTCAGAGGTTCAGGAATTTTTATATTCCGTTTGCTAAATATCAAACTATTTAGCGGGTTCAAAATATGTGGTGTTATACCTACTTATTAATACTGCACCACACAATATAACATAAATTAACTTGACTTGCTCCTTACTCTTTAAATGGTTACTCACAATAATATGTGTCGAATATCTCACTGATTCATCAAATGAAAGGAATTGTCATCGAACATACGTGTATAAATTTTATGGGTTTATTTTTACCTATAAATACATGCATAAAGTGAAAGAAATGAAATCACAAACACACACATTTCAAATACAGCTTACGACAAAAAAAATGAATGAAAGAATAAGAGAGAGAGAGAGAAGTAAGGCCGGCCATACTCTCCCCCTCTCCCTCCGTTCAAAACCGGCAACCCGGCGCCCTCTCTCTCTCGAATTACCGGCGACAAAAACCCAGCCGTGCTCCTTCCGGCGGCAGCCTCCGGCGAGAACCAAGACGAAGCAGTAGCAGCTCCCTCGTTTTTCCGATGAACCCAGCGGCAGTAGCACAGAACCGCAAACCCGGCAAGCTCCTCCCTTCGCTCGACAGGTTCCGATTACCCGACGACCACTCGCCTCCTATCCCGTCATTTTAAACCGGCAGCAGCACCACACCCAGCTCCGCCTCCTTCCTCGTTTGTTTTTCCGGCGACGCAACCCAGCTCCGACAACAGCCCCACCCTTCGGCGTAACCCAGTTCGAACCCAAACTCAGCCACGAACCTTCGAGTCTCGTTGATGATAGATGATGAGGGTGATGATCGTGACCGATGACGACGGTGAGCCACCGGAACGGGGTCAGTGGCGGTAGAAGGTGGTGGAAGATAAAGGTGACGGTGGTTGTTTATCACTTGTTTGAAACAACAAACCGACAACGGGGAAATGCTCGTGGCGAGAAAATAGTCGGGAAGGACTATTCGTTTGTCAAAAACGGACAACTTTATTATTCGGTTATTTTGAACTCGTTTCACGACCCGTCAAGAAGGTAATCACGTTATATATTTGTTATTATTACAAATATTATTGTTAAGTTAAAGTTTATATAATAGAACGAGATAAATGATATAAATATATATTTAAGACGAATAAATATATATTATTACTAATCAGTTTTATTTAATTAAAATTGATTAAAAGGATATTGTATTTAAATATTAAATATATATAAATATATATATTTAATATAAAGGTTAACGATAATGATCAAGTAATTATCGAATTAAAGAATACGTTTAATATATATTAAAACATATTTAAAATATATATGTAAGGAGCATAATGTTGAAATTAGGGTTTTCTACACACTGTCTGTTAAACCCGAGTAAACGATAATGAACTAAGCTTTGAAATTTTAAAGCATGTTATAAAATGTTATAACGGATAATACCCGAAGTCAGTTTTGAATAAAAATGAGTTTTGATAAAGAAATGAGAATAATGAGAAATTAGGGTTTCCAAATATGATTATTTAATATAAAAATAATCCGAAGGGTATGGAGAATTGATTTTTGACATGGAACTATGTTTACATATATAATAAGTATATATGAAGTTAAAATGGATAAATAATAAAGTATTTCAAATACCGAGTTAATCGGATATTTAGAAGTTCACGCGGACCGGAAGGGTAAACGCCTGTACACCGGGGTTTCTGGCAAAAGCGAGGGTGTCGCATAAATCCCAACTAGGAACTGGCATCCCTCACTGGGCGATCCCGGAGTGAGCGTTTACTTATAGGAATGCGTGTCTTCATATTATCAACAAAGGAAAAGGATAATGGCCTAAAGGGCATTTTGGTCATTTTGACCTTTAAAAGAAATAAACTTAATAACTAAGTATTATTAAGTTTGATTGGAAGGCATAGCGAAGGTTTTCTCTGAATTAACTGCTTAAGAGAATAAGGTGAGTTCTATGAGCCCACTTTTTAATGTTTTAAATGTTTTAATGTTTTCGGGCTGATATACATGCAATGATATATATTCAACTGTTCACTTGAAAATTATTTGAGATGCCTTACTTGTTTTATGTTGATACACATACATGGAAAAGTTATAATACTTATAACTGTTTTAAAGTTATTATTTACTGTTATTACTCTTTTCGAAAAGGTTATAATAAACGGATAATGTAAAGGATGAACATTTATATAAAGCTTTGAGAAATGGAAAATGTGAATGTTTGGTCTAAGCCTATGTATATGAATAAGTGTCGGGTAAATATGATCTTATTAGCCTTGTTATGCAAGACCCATAACATTATATATATGAAACGCTTATTTCCATATACGGGTAATGGACTGGTGTTGAAACGGTTATGAGTCCAAATACAAGAGTTATTTAAATGGACTTTCGAAAAGGATGAAAATGTTTAAAAGGTTGAAAAGGTTTTAATCTAAGCAGATTTTGTCTAGTGAAAAGGGAAAAGGTGGTTGTGCAACTAGAAGCGGGGAATGACGGTTCCCCGGGGTAACGACGGTTACTCTATGAAAGGTTTCGGGTGGCGACGGTTGCCCGAGGAGCTAACGTGGTTCCAATAGACAATGCTTAGTAGAATGAATGATTAAATGTTTTGGTATAATTTTGTTATGTCTTATACCTGATAAAGGATAAATGATTAAATGTATTGGTATAACCCTGTTATATTTTATACCTGATAAATGTTTATAAGGAAGAGATCGTTAGGCCCAAATGTTTAAGGTAAACCTTTAAAGGAAAGGTAAAAGTTTTAAATACTTAGAACTCACCAGCGTAAGCTGACTTTTAAAAGCATGTATATCAGGTATCGGTGATGTTTAAAGTAGCAAGAGAAGGGCTCTAGCAAGGGCAGATTAGATGGGCAAGCTATCAGGAAAGACTCGGTAGTAGACTGGCATAGCTATAGATAATATCTAGTTATAGATTATGTTATTATCTTCCTTACTATTGTAACTCGTTATATATATAAATGAAAAGTTTTTAATTTCCGCTGTTTAGTTATCTCTGTTGTACCATGTGTTCATGAGTAAATCCGACACGTGACCCCTCCTGGAGCCAAGACTGGGAGTGGGCGTCACAAGTTGGTATCAGAGCCTTGGTTTAAGAGATTTAGATACTAGCACGGTATCTAGACTTAAACTAGGACTCTTGGTAAACAAAGTAAAGTAAGATAAGGAATATAAATGCCAGTCAGGATAGTCATGCCCATAGGAAAAATGTTGCACAAGGAACATAGGAGGTAGGACTTAGGGTATGCAAGTACGGAGACTACCCGATTGCAATTAGCTACTGCAATTTGGTATTTTACCCAAACGAACATATCATAGGTTCTAACTGTTGTGTGGCCTAGTGCGGGGTAGGTTATTTGACAGTGAGATATGTGGTCAATAACTTGTAAAGAATGCCTAGAGAAAGGTAGTTTTAAGGAACCGGTTTTAAAATTACCGGTAAATGATAAAAGGAATAGTACAAACACCAGGGATGACTGTGATAAGAATAACTGGGTTTTGAACGCATCATAATTATATAAGGGCATGTATATAATTATCATGAATTCAAGATTTGGAGACTTCACGTCACATGAGTTCTAAAGTGTCAGACTATTTTGATCGTAAGATCAGAAGATTAGAAATCATAGTCATGATAGGAATGTGAATAGGACATCCGATACGAAATCTGATGTCAGTAAAGACAAATACCGTTATGTTATAAATAGTGGTAGAAGCATTGAAGTTTACGTTGCTATTGATTGTTAATAAACTTCCGGAAACTTTGACGAGAAGAATGTCCAATAAAGCGACCACTTGTAGAGCTGGTCCCGAGGAAGCTTTTGGTAGAAATAGATTCTCGATGAAAGGCAAACGGAAATGGTACGAGGATGAAGAAGGTCTTGAAGACATTGACGGAAAATTCCATGAGAAGGCTAAAGGAGCTTCTAAAGCCGATATGCTAGATGTGCGAGAAACATCATCATAGGAATTGCAGGTGGAGAACTCAGGAATCGTTGAAGATGAAAAGAGGTGTAGACAAGCCTAGAATGTCGCCTTAAAGAAAGGTAACTATAGACGTGATAGACGCTATCACGATAAAGAAGAAATGAAAGTTACTATGGCAAAAATAGTGGAAACAACGTTCCAAGCTACGTTTCTACCTTCAAGAAGACCATCACTATAAGTGATTGGTCGGAAGGCTCAAAGCAAAAGCTAGCAGTTTAGGATGGCTCAAAGAGAGATGACGAAGGTTACCACAAGTTGGATCGAGAATCCACAAGCTTAGGAGTATGGAGATCCAGAGTAGGCCAAGAAGAACTTACGGATGTTGTTTCTTCAAATGGCAGGATGAAAGCACGCGATGATTGGATGAGCTACACGAAGAAGAATTCCAACATAAGGAGAGGAAAAACATTGTCAAGGAATCCCGTAGTCAAGCTACCTTAGAAAGCTTAAGATTACGTATTCCTTAGGACAAATGCAAAGACGTCAAGATAAATGACCTCAAGACGAATGTTGATACGCAGACGAGCCTGATGATTCGAAATTAGCAGCAATGGCAAACTTAGAGGTTTGAATTCGATATTAGGAATTGTCACACAGTGTATTACAACGATGCGAGTAAATGATCAGTATTTGACAAATGTTCTTCTTAAGATCAATTCCCAGCTGAGGTTAATGATAAAGTAAATTTAGATGTTGAATGAATTGACTCGCGAGATGCTACGCGCAAACTATCTGTAACCAGAAGAAGGCTCGACTTCATATGTAGGGATCGTGATGACTTAGCAGTAAAGATTACAAAACGTGGAAGTACATGGGTCAAGAGGTAAGTCATACTCGATGTATGCCATTGACTCAGAGGTAAAACCAAGAAGCCGAAGAACGTACCAGTGAATCCAATTAGCAACTCGTCAGATCAAGAAATGGGGTTCCACAATTAACTCGACACTGAAAGCAACGCCAGAAGCAGCAACACCAAAAGCAACCAAGAGCAACGCTAGAAGCAACAACGCCAGAAGTAGAAACACCGTACCAGTTATCTCCAACAGAAGCCAGAAGATTTCTTTAGACCAAATATATCGCCTTAGGATACTCCACCAATGTCAAGAAAAAAGACGGAAGCCAAGGATATGCATAGACTGCAAGACGATAAAGAAGCTGCCAGTGAGAAGTAGATATCCTTTGTTAAGGATCAACAAACTATTCAAACAACTACAAGGAGCAAGACGATTCCTCAAGAAGGATCTGAAACCAGATTAGCACCAGCCAAAGAAGTAAGAATGAGACGATAAGAGGATGGCTTTTTGGAAGCAAAATAATCATTACAAGTGATTAGTAGTGTTGACTTGAATGACGAACGCTCCTTCAATCCCAGAAATCTTGTAACTGAGCATGCTGATACATGACTTCTCGAAGATGGTGAAGAATGCGTAAGGCATTGGAAGGAAGTAGTAAACGGATTAACTCAGCCATCGGTAAGATCATTACCAATTAGGCCTAGTGAAGAGAGAAATTGCATCAGTAGTATTTACCTCTCAAGAGATGCAAACATTAAACGAGGTTGTACGCAAGATGTCCAAACTAGTTATTTAAGTAAGTAATATATAGGCATGAATTATGTTGATTTGGTTATGGTTAGAATAGTAATATTGTCCTGCACCAGACGTGGCACTAGAATTAGTCTCGTGCAGGTAGATATTACGGGCCACTGTGGAAAACGAATCAGTAGCATTCATGAATATATATCACTTACTAACAAGTGACTGAGGGACTGTTGATGTCCAGAAGAGAAGTTCAAAATCCTATAGCAAACAAATAAATGTTTAACGTATGCAGAAGGTTAAAACGGAATGGCAGAAGCTTCGCGACAAATTTCAACTTTAGGAATTTCGAAGCATATTCCGGTAGAATTCATAATCAGGCTACCCTATACGTAGTTAAAGAATTATGAAACCACCTAGATAGTATGTAATTGATAAAAGGAAGAGTTCCTTTATTTTGAGAAACGTATTCTCCTAAATCGTTAGCTAGACTGTTCGTTAGGGATACTGTTGCGTCCCAGAATCCCGGGGTAGGATTGTCGGAGGTTAGCTACACGAGGATGGGTCTTGCGAAGGTTCCTGCAAAACAGAAACACCGTTAGCCTTGACACGAAGGGCCCCGAAGGGGGTCTTCGTGACAACACTCCGGCGTGAGAGTAAGTGTTTGTTTGAGGAGAGTAATTGAGCAAGTAAGGAAAGTGTTCGAGAGAAATCGGATCCTTTACCCGTTTGGCTAAGTAACCTTTATATAGTGGCTCGCGAGGGCGAAATGGTCATTTCCCCTTTTACGTCTCCTTTCCTAGCATTAAATGTCTGATGGAGCTGTAGGGGCTTCGAGCGCCGAGAAACAGGCTGGATTGGCAGAGATGCTATTCACATCACCTGTCGCATCGTACCTCCTCGTACTTGCCTGTCCTTCTTGTCGGCTAGATCCCCTACACTCGCTTGCTTATTCTCTTTGCCGAGTTTATCTTTATCCCTTCCGCCATGGCGATACCCGAGGTGGTATCCTTGGCCCGTCATCGAGACCAAGGGCTTCTTCGTAGCCCGTCGTCTCGGGAGGTGCTTCTATATAGACCTTCTATTTTTGGAGACCATTATGAATGGCCTTCTGGGGGTATAGCCTAATAAGTCCCCCCAAGTCCAGCCCTTTTGAGATCCTAAGTGAAAAAAGGGTTGGGCTAAATTTGCTTAACCCTAATCCGGCCCAATTTTCACTAAAAGATGCTTCAATAAGTAGCTATCCTGTCGCCGCATGCAGGTTTTACTGTTTTACCCTCGGGCAGTTACAGCTGGACCCACGTTTTGTGGCTAGGACTTTACCGCACATCACATCCGTCACGTGGCAGTTTCTGCCGTAACTTTCGGCCTGCTTAACTTCTCTTAAATTCGAGATTGCACTTGATTACAATCTCTTCCCCTTTTCTAAACTGCTGCCGGTTGGGTTTTTTCACTATTATCGCCCTCATACGTTGCAGGTTAGCTTCCTTTTCTTCTTCTCTGCTTTTTTCATGGCTCGGGTAGATCTTTTATCTGTCCCTTCTGTAATGACGACCGATGATCTAAGCACCTTTATTGCTGATTTTGGTATTCCCAATCGCTTAAACCCAAGATTGCCCCTGACGGAGGAGCGGGCCGTTGTCGTTGCCGATCGAGTGACCATTTATACGGCCACTTTCCGGCAGTGTAACGTTCGATATCCGCTATCTTCCTTTCTTGTGTCTGTTCTTCGATACTACAAGTGCCATTTTTCACAGGTTCATCCTCTTGCCTTTCTCAAAATTGTTCACTTTGAGGTGGCATGCAAGGCTGTTGCCGGCGATCCGTCGGTGCCCCTTTTCCGGCGGTTCTATAAGTTCCAGCGTGATGGCAGTTGGTTAACCTTTGAGAAGCGTCGTGCTCCTAAGTACCCATCCTGCACCGATTCTATACTTAACTGCCTTCACAATTGGAAGGATAGTTATTTTTTCGTTTCTTCTGACTTTCTTCCTGAGGTGCTTCCCCTTCTTCCCGATGACACGCTTATCAATGACCCGCCCCCTAAGACCGGCTTTGATGCTGGGCTGCTCAAACGTCTTTCCGACCATCCCACTCCCTGTAAAACTGATAACGGTTTGTCAGGCCGTTTCAAATCCCCAACCTAGATTAATTTTGTAGTAGTGGAAGTTAGGGTTATCGAACCTAGGGAATATGTGGAAATTGATTAATTGACTACTAAATTAACCTAAATTACTGATTAACCTAAAATTATCTAAGATTGCCACTTGGCTGTTTTGAGTTGTTGAGGTGAATTAACTAACTTTAAACTAGAAAATTAATTGAATTATCAAATGAGACAAAGCTAACCACTTTTGGATCCTGGTTGGTTACCGATCTAGGCAAAACCTAATTACTTAACTGTGACACATAGACATGCCCCCTAGTTGCTTCCTTGACCTAATAACCTAAATTTCTAATGGGCTGATTAGTCCTGCCGCAAGAAAGTGCTAGATCATTAAACAGTGGACCACTAAAACCCTAGGTTACTAGTTAGATTAAACAATTTAACATGCGGGTGTTCAACGGTAGCAAGTATTCCGGAACAACTAGTTAAGCAATTGATTAAGAATAGAATGATTTCACCAACCAATCACCAAAAGCGGTTAGTGGTGATTAGCCAGACATAGCTAATGAAACAAACAAAGACATAATGGAAAATTGCATAAAATTAAGTTACCGAATGATTGAAAAACTTCAAGATCCTCAACAATGGTGGAAAAGTCGAAAACCTAAAGCTCTGGTCGCACAATGTGAACAAGATATCTCTAATAACTTCACAAACAAGTTTAAATAACAAAACCCTAATTTTCTTCAGTCGGCCAATTCGGGGCGTACCGCCCCAAATTGTGGGATTCTGGGCGTACCGCCCAGATTTCTTCTTCCGGCTGCTTTCTACACTTTAGGGCGTACCGCCCTGGTTTCTTCTCTTTTGGGCGTACCGCCCAGATCTGGATCTCAGGAACTTTTCTTCAACTTCTTCTAAGTCTTCACTCGTTCCCGCTCGATTCTCGATCCCTGTACCAGTCAGCTTCCAGTTCTTCATAAAAACCCAGACTTCAGCTCTTTAAGCTCTTGGCACATCAAAACATAAAACCCGTGAAAATGCAACGTAATCCAACCATTATTATAATTAAATAAGACAAATTAAGCATAATAATGACGACACATTGGACTAACATCACATCCCCACACTTGACTTTTTCCGTCTCGGAAAAACTGCCATGGAATCATAATTGGGAAATCAACTCAAAATCATTTAACATTTTCATATCTATCAACCTTTTTCAATCCACATTCCAACATGTAATCATATATACTAATTGCAATTGCCGATATTTCTATCCGACTAAACCCAACCACTGATCTTTGAGCCCCCAAGGTGTATATATAGTTTTACCGATCATTTGTATCAACCTGCCAATATGTCCCACATTCAGAAAGTCCTAGCTTAATCTAATCCCGACTCATATTCGGTCAAAGTAAAGGGTAATAAAGATGTATTATTTATATTTTCCCCACCCTAGTTAAACCAGATACTCATATATCCCAAGAATGATGAATTTAAATGGATGAATGAAGTTGTTGAGCATTTATTTCTCTACTATTTTTTTTCTTTTCTTTTTCTCTCTCTTTTTTTTTTAATTTTTTTTCATTTTTTTATAGTTGGTTAATTTTAACTACGATTTACCAACGGACATCATCAGAGGCATTCTTTCACAAGGTCTTACCCCCGAAATCATACGTGAGTGTTTTGCCCGCGAGATCCGGAACATCATCAGAGGCACTTACCACGGGATACTATCCTTAGTTCGTACGTGAGTATTTTGTCCCTTCACTCTAATTTATTAATCAATTAATTACCTAATATGCTCAAATATGGAAAATGGGGCACCGTTATTTCTCGGATTTGCTTTCGCAAAAAGATCATAACGTGCCAGGTATTCTGAGGATATATAAGTTTCTAATCTAAAAAGGTCTCTTTCCTCCTAATCATCAGTTTCAATCTCACTCTAACTCCTAAAATGGGAACCCACTAGCAAGCCGAATTATTTACATATTTATACACAAATAAACACCAAGGGATAATTAAGCTTTACTAAATCAGCTGGGCCTACCGACACATCACAAATTAGCTATATTTTCCATTCTCTCCTTTGCCTACCACTTTCCCTTTTCTTTCTTGACTTATTTCTTAATTTTATTCTGAAAATCGACTCCCAATTGTACTATCATTTTCCATGTACCGGCAATTTTCCCAAAACAGATTTGACTCAACAACTAAAAACTAAAAATGACTAAAAAATTGGAAAATCTTTTTGGATTTTTTTATGTTTTTTACTTTTTTTTCTTTTTTCGAAATAAACACAACTACCTAAAAATTCAAAAAAACTTTAAAATTAAAAATAAAACTGACGTCCTGTCCCCCTCCCCACACTTAAGATCGACATTGCCCTCAATGTGATAGGAAACACGCACATAACGAATATACAGACACGAACGGGGAAATTAAAATAAAAATAAAGATAAATTGCAAAAATAAAAAGAAAATAAATAAAAAGAACAAGTTGGAACACACTCCCCTGATATCATCGTGAAAAGCTCCTCGGAAGTCGTCCAACACCCGCACAGATCGTGAATTCCAGAAATCGGATGGAAGAAGTAATGTATGGATATCACATCTCACCATAATGCGATCGGCAGTAGCAGTGATATCAGCATGAACAGCACCTACTCCTCATCACCTCCAGCGTCATATCCAGCAGCATCAGCATCATTACCTCCCTCAGGCTCCTGAAAGAAATCAGGGATAGGCATACCCTAATGGGTCATCATACAGCGCATCGCCCGCTCTATCCTCTCAAATCAAACATCCACATAATCCAACACCGTCTCCTGAACCATCTCTAACGTCACCTGATCAGCCCTCGGTGGCCTCTCTGGTCTCTCCTCAAAGGCCTCTCAACCTGATGCAAAATCCTATGCTGCCTCGCGGCCCTCGCTGCCTCATCACCAACCACAACCCTATCACGAATAGCCTACCACTACGGGGGATCAGTCATGGTGACCATCTTGGCCAACCTCATATCACCCAGCTCATAATGCGACGTCTCAGCCCCAATAGTCAAATGAGTCTCTAAATACCTCCCAGCATCAAACACACCTAATCTCCTAGCCAACCTAGTCACATAGGGCCCCATACTCAGATGAACGCCCGTCCCAGATGTCCTCCTCCTCGCGAAAGATGAAACTAACACTCCAGCTATGTTGAGGTCATGACCTCCAACAATCGATCGCAGCACCACCAAATCCAACTTCGTGCACTTCTCGACGCCAGAGCGGCGACCGAGAATAGTACACGCGACGATCCTGTGGATATATCTAATAACAGGATCTCGGATCTGCGACTCGATCACACTGTCCAAGTAAGGAAGCGCTCCAATCTCATCCCAAAATGCGGTGAGCTGCAAGTCAGTAACCCCCTGCGGGTGTGCTCGGCTGAAAACCCCACGTGGCAGCTCCGCAAACTCAGGCGCCTCAGCCTCCTCCTGGGTGTACAACCCTGACAAGACCGCGAACGCTGGAATACTCATGTGATGAGTCCGACGGCCTAAAGCGAATGTCAGGGCGTTCCCGTCGCCAAACTTCCCCGGACCCACCTGGAAAGTAGATAAGAACTCCACAGTAAGCTCGACATACTGGTGGTCATCCGGGTTCAACGCCCTCCTCCACCTCTCAGTAACTAACCCCCTAATCCGCTCCAGCTGCCCAATCCGAGCCAACAAACCCCAGTCGATCGTCCTATGGTGCAACAACGGCATCGCCACGAATCTCCGCATCTGTCGCTCCTCGTGCGACCCGTGCTCGAACCTCAGCAGCGAGTGGTGCTGATGGTTCCTCCTCGCGACCGGCGGTGCCGGAACGTCCGCCTCCGGAAGAATCTCCGGCCCCCAGTAACCTATGATCCTCCGTCTGAATGGGGGGACCGGAACCGCTGCATCAGGATCTCCACGGCGCCTCCTCTTGGGACCGCGTGTCCCGGAACTAGACCCTTGCGGGTGCGATATCCTGAAATCAAGCAAGTCAGCACAAGATAACAATAATCATATAAACCGGGCCTTCCTGCAATTGATTGTCACATTCACCAACTATTTTTGGATTTTTCGATTTTTTAATTTTTTTGGTTTTTTCAAAATTTTATAAAGAAAAACAAAAATTAAACTAAAAAGAAAAGTAAAACTGAACGTGGAAAGCAAAAACGACAAAAATTGGAATTTTTGGGAAAATATTAAAAATTCTGTGAAATCTCTCCCAGGGCGTACCGCCCAGAAATGGTGCAATTGGGGCGGTACGCCGCCCAATTAATCTGCAGAAACCCTAATATCAATTGGGCCGTACCGCCCTAAATGTTGGCGCGATAGGCGGTACGCCGCCCAATTCTGATCGCAAAAAAACAAAATCGGTCTTAACCGATCAATCCGCACCATCAATACTCTCAGACAACCTCATCTCACACTGTAATCGGTTCGTAACTGGAATCATTTAATCGAAAACTAGAAAAAAAACTAACCTAAAACTGCTACCCGATCTACTCGACTCAAATTAATGAACCAAAGTAAAATAAAAACCTGGAACGAGCTCGGAATGACTTAGTGGTGCTCGGTGGTCGTGCAAGCAACCGGCGGTGGCGTGCGGCGGTGCGAATCGGTGGTAGCAGCGACAAGGGGTGTGGAGCGGTGGTCGGAGTGTGTGTGTGGTGTGAAGGTTGGTGGTGGTGGTGTCGTGGTCGTCGGTGGTGGTAGTGGGTAGTGGTGGGTCGGCGGTGGTGGTTGGTGGTTGTTGTGGTGGGTCGCGGTCGGGAGAGAAAGGAGAAGCGGAAGCGGTGGCGGTGGGTTGTGGATAACGACCGCCCACCGATCGTTTTGTATATTTTTTTTTCTCGTCCACAATCCGGGCGTACCGCCCAAAGTTTCATG
>JBCNJP010000023.1:16370935-16417845 GCA_039602395.1 Deinandra increscens subsp. villosa
AAACACTCGGTCCTTATGCATTAATCAGCTGTTCAGTACAACTAACTGATGGAGTTACATTTAGGAAGAGGTAGAGGATGCAAGAACAGATGAAAGTCCTGTGATAGGGCTTTGGGGTGGAATCATTTGGCTAGCTGGAATGACAGCTGTCATTGCATTGTTGTCTGAATATTTGGTAGACACTATTGAGGTATTAGGTTTGTTGTTAGATTTGTGGTTCCTACTTGTTTTTTAAATTTATTAATAGATTATTTGAATTAAATTTTATTAAACAGGCTGCGTCAACTTCATGGGGAGTGCCATTGAGCTTCATTAGTATCATCTTGCTACCAATTGTAGGAAATGCATCTGAACATGCTGGAGCCATCATCTTTGCTCTTAAGGATAAGCTGGTATGTGAGATGAGAAACTCGGTTTCTAATTTCATACTAGAAAATCAATATATATTAAAATGTGAATTTTATGAATGCAGGATATAACTTTGGGGGTGGCACTTGGTTCTGCAACTCAAATTGCTGTTTTTGTGGTGAGTTTTTGTTGTTCATTCTTTTCGGGATTCTTTTTTATTTTGTCTAGCGAATAAAATTCTAAAGTAAGACGAATGTGAGTCAAGCCAAAGCACAGCTACATGAGCCAAACTATAAAAGATGAGCCAAAACTCAAGCTTTAGATGAACCTGAGCATGAGCTTTTCAAGCTTTGTAAAGCCACAATCCAAGTTTGATCTATCTAATCAATATTTCAACCTAGAGTTCAAAGGGACAATGTTTATATTTTATTGCTAATAGAGGGTTGATTTTAACCGGGTTTGGTGGCAATGGGTCAATTTGAATTATATTTTATTGCTAATAGGTCAAATGGACCAATTTTTTTTTACTGTGAGAACTTCACATAAACTTACGAGACCACCAACACAGCTTGCACTGAACTGGTGGCCTTGAACGTGAGACCTACTCACATGCTAACCAATGTGCCACACCCTTGAAGGCCCAAATGGACAATGTACTATTAACTAAAATGGAAATGGGCCAAATCTTTTAAAAGTCATGTGAATCATATTCAAGTGTTGGAAGCCTCTAAAATTGCTTTATTTAAAAGTTTGGATCCTTATCTTAGCAATAGTTTTATATAATATATTAATTGTTCATATAATAAAGAAAATGCCAGCAGTTCAACCAATACAACGGGTCCTAAAAACTTACCTATGTTAACTCGTTACCCAAACCACATATCTTGCTACCTATACTCGATTTTCATCCGCTAGCATGAATGAGAAGGGGCAAACCAGGAAATGGTCTCATGTAAAGGTGGCAATTACGGTCCATATGTATTTTTAGCGCATATTACCACCTAAACTGTTATTCATAGATTAAGTTGTTATTGTAATAATATAGTTTTTGTGATACCATCTAAAACATTAATGTATTTCAAAAGAAATAAACATAAGTAGCATTCCCAGGCCAGCTCAACCCGGCCTTGACCCAACCCGTTTTACCACATTACTTGATACGCTCTTTTTGTCATCTCTAGTCTCCATGTTTCCTCATATGTACTTATGATATGTCACTTTCTTCAGGAAATGTCATTTTAATCATAACTTTTATGTGATTTAGGTCCCACTGAGTGTAATCTTTGCGTGGATTATTGGTACTGACATGGATCTTGATTTTAGCCTTTTTGAAACGGGCTCACTTGCTCTAGGAATTTTGGTCACAGCCTTTGCATTGCATGTAACTCTTTTTTTCATTTAATATTCTATACACTTTATACAGTCTGAATATGTCCTAATGTAATAAAATTCAGGATGGAACTTCTCACTACCTTAAAGGTGTGGTTCTTATGTTATGCTACATTGTGATTGGGGCAAGTTTTTTAATTACGGATTTGCCATTTGGTAAGCTTTGGCAGCACAACTACTAATTCTTTATTCAATTTGCTGTTCTAAATGTTGAAAAATTATAAATTTGTTTCTTGATTTTTTTTGCTAGACAAAAAGAACAACGATGCGGGTGCAGGACATCAATCATCAAATCTACAGATATTAAGAGTCTGAAAGGTAGTTCTGTTAGTTGACGTGGAAAAAAAGTGGCATTTTTGACCCATTTACCTTTAGATGAATTGATTTGGATTATGCTTTATTTTACTATGTCAACCATGTTAAGCAAAAAGTCTAAATAAAAATAAATTCGGTTCCGGTCCAAAGTTATCTACAAAGTGTATTTTAACCGCATAAAACCTCTAATAATAACTTTTAGATACAAACTTTTTCAAGAAATTGTTGATAAAATCATAAAAAACTTGTCCAACCTGGTTTGACCCATTTGGACCAGCACTTAATGTTTTGATATGAACTCTACATAACATGTAACCCAACTCATCTGACCCACCCATACTGCCACCACCAAACAAATTAGTGATGGAGTTCTTTTTGCAGGGTTGAGATCAATCTGGATGCATTCGGTCCGTTCAACGGAAATTTCATTGATATAAATTTAGCATTATGTATGATTTAATTATCTATGATGTTACATTTGTTAAGCGTAGTCATAATCTAATAGAGTAGGGGTAGGGGTCATCTATGTAAATGGGGGGTAAACGAACTTAACTAACATTGGATAAGTCGTTGAGCTCAACTGTTAAAAGAACGGATGATCAATGAATAAACCATCGATGGATTGATGTATTTTGCTCCTGAAATGGCGTAAATTTGTTCATAATGAATGATGTACTTTCAAGATTTGGGCAGCAACAATCAGCATAAAGTCATTCACTGAGACGATAAAGAAAACCATTAGTCGATTATGTAAACTTGAGTTGAGTTTCCCAAGTTTTCGATGGAGAAGAAGTTAGCACACAGTCATTCACTGAGAAGATGAAGAAAACCATTAGTCGATTATGCAAACTTGAGTTTCCCAAGTTTACGATGGAGAAGAAGTTGAGGCTTGTTACACCACTATGATCAGTTCTTTTATGATATGATAGATGAAGCATCAAAACATTTGAAGTTGTGATGAAGCTAGACATCCATTTAGAGGAACTCTGACTTTAGAAAGCTTACAATATGATGTTTTTAGAAGTCCCGGCTCGCTCGTGAATGTGAATATAAGTAGTGTTTTGAACAACAATACAAGAGTTAGAAAAATAATAGAAGAGTTACTTAGACCGCATAGATATCAATGAAAAATAATACAAGAGTTATTGATGCATGACCGAAAATAGCAATCAAATGGCTCAAATACTTAATAAATCAAAAGCTTCAAAAACCTCAAAGACTCTTGATAAATAAGATTCAATATCCAACTGAAACCGACTTTTACTACTAGTACCAAGTCTAGGGATATAACTAAAAACAAATACGTAAAACCCGGAAGTAAGTTACACTGGCAAACTAAGGGCATGTGGTATACATGGTGTTGTGAAATAGTGTTATCATGTCACTGAATGATGATTGGATAACATCATTTGGGTGGTGTGGTGTGGTGTTGTTTTTTATTAGTTTAAATAAAAAAAATTAGGTGGCATCACTTGATTGGTCATCTATCCAATACCTCATCCCCTTCACGTTGTGTGAATCTCCACGACCAAGAACCACGCAACCTCAAAACGCGAAGGGGGGGGGGGGGTGTTCCACGCCGTTGTCCCCTTCAACGCCACCCACAACATAGATATACCAGATGCCCTAATTATTAGACTATAAATATGTCTCAGGTTTATTTTGTATAGTTCTGAAAATATAGGGGTGTCGAGTGTATCTATGTAATCTATATATAGGGCCATTGTATTATTCCTTAAGCAAGGAGATTGATTTATCACAATCTAACATGGTAATCAGAGCAACTTTTCTGGCCCTCTAAACCCTAATCTTCTTTTCGCCGGCCCTACCCTACCCCTCGGCTTCGATTTTTTTCCGGCCATCATCCTTACCGTCGATCATGGCCGATTCCAACCCAAAAACCAACGTCGGCGCAGGGCCTTCGGACCCTCGTCCGCCACCTCTTCACACCGCTTACATGGTGAGCAATATACAAACCCGTATCTAACCCCTTGATGGCAAGATCATCACATACGCCACATGGGTTAAGCTTTTCAAGATCCAGGCGATTGCTCACAAGGTTATGAATCATATTGATGGCACACCACCACCTGCAGCGGACAGCCCCGAACTCGAGCAGTGGAAAGAGATCGATGATCTTGTACTTCAGTGGATCTATTCCACCCTCACCAAGGAGCTTATGGTACGTACGGTTGAAGGTGATACTACCGCTCGTGCCGCATGGGTAAAATTACAAACTATGTTTTTGAATAACAAGGGTTCTCGAGCCCTTCAACTCGAACACGAGTTTACTACGCTCACATTAAATGCTTGTTCATCTCTTGATGATTATTTTCAAAAACTAAAGGAAACCGCCGAGCAATTGGGCGATGTCGAGCGTTCGGTTTCGGACGATCGTTTGATTTTGCAGATGATACGAGGTCTTCCGGCAGAATATGATACCGTTGCGGAAATGATAAACCAAAACTCTTATTCATGGGACCAGGCAAAAGGAATGGTGCAACTTGAGCAACTTCGGTTGCAATCTAGGGCGAACCCATCGGCTCTCTTGGCTAGCCATACCAACCCCTCCAACCCGAACCCGCCCCTCAACCCAGCCCCGTATCGCGTGCCTACTCCCGACCCAGCCCCACAGCAGCAACAGTTCCGCCCCTACGATCCCTCCCAACCGTACCGTGGTCACGGACGTGGTTGGTTTAACGGTTACCGTAACACCGGTCGCGGACGTGGTCGTGGTCGCCAAAACTACTACCCTAACAACTCCTATAACCAATATCCTCCCAACACTTCCTATAATCACTATAACAATCAACCCCCACCCACCTACCGAAACAACCAGCCGCCACCCCCTGCACCTTACCCCACCCAAACTCCTACTTACACTTGGCCCATACCCAACCAACAGGCCCAACAGCCCTACCCCTCTCCATCGCCATTTGTCCCAGCCCAGCAACCTGGCCCAACCGATTACCCTCCTGCCCATCAGTGAATCTTGCCCACAATCCAACCGTCCTTAATGCCATGAATCCGAATGATATTACCGCTGCGATGCATAATGCTAATCAGAATTATCCGGCTGAGCCTTGGTACATGGACTCAGGAGCATCCAACCGCATCACTGTAAATCCAGGTAATATTTTAACTCCAGTGAATTTTTCTGTACCGCCTATATTGGCTGGGAATGGTCAAAGTTTACCAATTTTAGGATCTGGGAATGGCCTTTACTCTCTTCCTAATAAAACCTTTCAACTCCCCAACATTCTCCATTCCCCTACCGTCCTTAAAAACATTTTGTCGGTCCATCAATTTACTCGTGATAATAACGTTTCCATTGAATTTGATCCAAACGGGTTTTCTTTGAAGGACCTACAGAGTGGCAACCTCCTTTCCCGCCACAATAGTACGGGTGACTTATATCCGTTCACAGCACCAACGTCAATAAATGTTGTGGTCACTCAAGAACCGTGGCACAACCGTTTGGGTCATCCTGGCGGCACTATCATTGATTTTCTTTCCCGTAATTTTCTTATTCGTTGTAATAAACACGAGTCATCTTTTGCATGCTCGTCGTGCCAATTATCTAACAGTAAACGTTTACATTTTGTTGATTCTAATTCTATGACATTTGCTCCATTTGATATTATTCATTGTGACTTGTGGACGTCACCCGTTGTCAGTAATAATGGGTATAAAGTTTATATGGTGCTTATAGACAATTTCACTCAATACACATGGGTGTACCCACTGATATTCAAATCTGAAACATTCAACAATTTTGTCAAATTTCATGCATTAATTGAAACTCAATTCAACAGAAAAATTAAGGCTTTTCAATGTGACCTTGGGGGGGGGGGGGGGGGGGAATTTGACAATCACAACTTTAAAAATTTTGCCACCACTCAGGGACTTGTTTTTCGGTTCTCTTGTCCTCAAACCTCGCAACAAAACGGCAAGGCGGAGCGAATGATTCGACGTCTTAACGACATCGTTCGTGCTCTTCTTATTCACGGTCACGTTCCACCCACTTATTGGGTTGAAGCGTTACATGCCGCCGTTCACCTCCATAACATCCTTCCATCTAAACGGCATCGCTTCCTCACACTCGCCTTTTGCCTTTACCAACGACACCCGTCGTATGAACACCTTCGCGTGTTCGGGTGTGCGTGCTACCCAAACCTATTCGCCACTCAGTCTCACAAGCTTGCCCCCCGGTCCGTCTGTTGCATTTTTCTCGGGTACCCCGCTAATTTTCGTGGCTACCGGTACCTTGATCCTCTAACCGGTTGCGTCCACATTTCCCGTCACGTTGTATTTGACGAGACCACCTTTCCCTTTGCTTACCCTGCCTCCACCTCCTCCTATACCTTTATCGAAGACGACACCTCCCCCTATATCACCGACCACTTACATCGCACCGCTCCTACTCACACTCAGCCTACACCTCCAACGGCCCAACACCCGCCTCCTCCTATGCCTCCAGCCCAACCACCGTTGCCACCAGACTCGCCGCAGCCCAATCCCCCTTCCCCCCGCCCATACCCAGCCTCCCCCTCCACCAGCTTCGGCCCAACATCCTCACCCGACGTCCGATCCACCCCAAAGCCCTCCACCATTGAACTAACACCCCATGCGCACTCGGTCCAAGGCTGGGGTCTCCAAGCCAAACCCACGTTATAATCTCAACACATCATCTACCGCTGCCGATGTTTCCCCCGTCCCTACCTCTTACCTAAAGGCCTTACTAGATCCAAATTGGTTACGGGCTATGAACAATGAATTTAGTGCGTTGCAGGAAAATCACACTTGGGAGTTAGTGCCAAGACCGCGGGATAGCCCGATTATTAGAAGCATGTGGCTATTTCGACATAAATTTAAAGTCGATGGCTCATTGGATCGATATAAAGCCCGGCTAGTGTGCAACGGTAAATCTTAAACCGTTGGTATTGACTGTGTGGACACATTTAGCCCGGTTGTTAAACTGGCCACTATTCGAACGGTTTTATCCTTAGCCGTATCCCGGTCTTGGCACATTCACCAAATGGACGTCAAAAATGCGTTTCTGCATGGCAATCTTGAGGAAACAGTTTATATGCATCAACCTCCCGGCTTTGTTGACGGGCGCTTTCCAGATCATGTTTGCAGGTTGAAGAAGTCTCTCTATGGGCTCAAACAAGGCCCACGGGCTTGGTTTAACAGGTTTTCGACGTTTATTACATCAAAGGGGTTTCGAGGCAGTATCTCCGATTCGTCTCTGTTTGTAAATCATAACGGGCCTCACATTGCGTACCTTTTATTGTACGTGGACGATATTATACTAACGGCTTCCGATCCCATTTTCCTCAAGAATATCATCACTACTCTTGTCGGTGAGTTCGCCATTACAGAAATATGGGGGCGTTACATCATTTTTTGGGTATCTCGGTTACTCGCAGCAAACATGGGTTATTTTTGTCTCAACGCCAATATATCAAGGATATTCTTCACAGGGCAAGTATGACTGATTGTAAACCATGCCAGACACCCAGAGACATTGATTCTAAGTTAAGTGCCCTTGATGGCGAGCCTCTCTACGATAGCACTTTCTACCGCAGCCTGGCCGGTGCCTTGCAGTATTTAACGTTCACACGTCCAGACATCACTTATGCTGTTCAACAGGTGTGCCTGTTCATGCATGCTCCTCGCGAGCCACATATGGCGTTTCTCAAACGGATTCTCAGGTACCTTCAAGGAACTCTTGATTATGGCATACACCTGTCTGCATCTTTCGATTTATCCATAACAACATATTCAGATGCCGATTGGGGTGGGTGCCCTGATTCGAGGCGCTCCACCTCGGGCTATTGCGTTTTTCTCGGTGACAACTTGATATCATGGTCCTCTAAACGACAGGCGACTATCTCGCGCTCTAGCACGGAAGCGGAATATCGAGGGGTTGCTAACGCGGTCGCCGAAGTAAGTTGGATTCGAAACTTGTTAACCGAGCTGCGTCTTCCGATTCGTCGGGCGACGGTTGTTTATTGCGACAATGTTTCCGCCGTTTATTTATCTGGGAATCCGGTTCAGCATCAACATACGAAACACGTGGAGATGGATATACATTTCGTACGAGAGAAGGTCCAGATCGGTCACATTCGTGTGCTTCATGTTCCCTCTTCGTCCCAATATGCGGACATCTTCACGAAGGGTCTGCCTCGACAGTTGTTTCAGCATTTTCGCTCCAGTTTGAGCGTCCGGTCTCCTCCCGCTCCAACTGCGGGGGACTATTAGACTATAAATATGTCTCAGGTTTATTTTGTATAGTTCTGAAAGTATAGGGGTGTCGGGTGTATCTATGTAATCTATATATAGGGCCATTGTATTATTCCTTAAGCAAGGAGATTGATTTATCACAATCTAACACTAATAAGCAAAATATAATAAAATATTCAAATATAAACTTAAAGATAATTCATAATCTCCCATTCCGTGCATCCGTAATTTAAATGTACTTCTTAAATCCTAATGTCATTGCATCATAAATGATACGAACGATGATAGTTATCGTCTAAAACCAGGTGATGGCTAGGGCTTAAGATAAAACCTTCAAGATCTTTATTAAATCAAAATTTAATCTTCTTAAAATATGAAATACAATTGTACTTAAATATACAAACAAACAAAAAGGAAACAAACTTAAACTAGAAAACCAAATATTAATAAAATAAGTTTAAATAAACGATAGAATAGGGAAGAAGAAAACCAATAGGGTTCGAATTCCCTGGTTCGCGGATCGAGTCCGGGATCATCCGGATCTGTATCATTCTCCCTTTCTTTAAAAACTCGTTCTCGAGTTTTAATTTCGGATCAAACCCACCAGGATCAGACGCGACATCGTTGCGTCTCTTGTTCTGTACCATCATGACCCAAACCCTCACAACCAACTTTTCATATTTATCTTCGCATGTCACTTCGGTCAGCTTCAAGCAAATACAATGTGGACCAGTGGGTCCCGGGTCTATTAGGTTGGCTGGTCCCTCTGTATCCTTCTCTTCCCCCACCCCCCCTCTTCAAAAGACTCGTCCTCGAGTCTTAAGAACGTCAAGGAGATCAACTCTAATTTTGAAGCGTACACCATCACTAGCCCTATCACTACTATTAATAACTTGATTCTCATGAAAAAAAAAAGTATTCTTCAAATTTGAAAATCCCAACTTGTGTGGAGATCCGAAGAATTCAAACAGAAATCCAAATTTGGGGGATATAAAAAAAATTCAAAAATCAAAACTTACTTAGTTCATTATAATTGTAGTGAACAAGATTTAAGTGGATACTTAAATTAGTTATTTTATTCATGACTCTTAGACTTGAAATAGTCAAGTGAGTTGAACTAATTAAGTGGGTTGAATAAAATTTTGACCCATTTCACTCTTTCTTCCATCAATTTCTATCACAACCCACCAAGATGGATTAATGCGGATGTGACGTTTATGGATCACAATCATTCATTACTTTGTAAACATCTCTTTCAATTGGACATGGATTAACGTGTGAAGTTATTTTTAAAAATAATTAAAGGTTCCGATAGAAAAGAGAGTAAGAAAATGATAAATAAGCGAAGCTTTTGATTTGAGGTTTAACCTATCCTCACATGAGTCTATAATTTGTCATCACTTGATTTCATATTCATATTTGCAGAGATTAATTCTCCTCCATGATTTAATCACACTAACTTTAAACTTTTACGGTAAAATAACCATACACTTTGACTTCAGCTAAAAATGTAGAGATTCCATATGAAATGTAACTTCATCACATGAGAATTTTTTGTCCACGCTTGATTATTCGAATTTAAAGCTCCCATCCATGATTTAACCCTACACATTTTAACTATTTAGAGACCATAACATGCACAAAATGACAATAGGAAATAAACAAAAACTTGTAGAAATTCTTAAAATATGTAAGTTAGGGTCGCAGGTTACAGGTGTAAAACCATCTTCAACGGAGACTCTGGCTAAGGTCGCAACCAGAGATAGCGAACTAGCATAACTTTCTAAGACCGCTTGTTGGGATTAGGAATTTAACAAAAAATAATCAAATATCGCTATCAATAAATAGCGAATTCAGAATATCAGCATTCACATATCGTATCCATATAACAAACTACCCCAGAACCAAATTTACGTTGTCTAAAATCCAAAAACCATTCCATTTCCGATTAATATATAAAACCAAATTGATGTATGTCGTGTAAAATCCAAAAACCATTTCATTTCAAATTAATATATAAAACCAAATTGATGTAACAAACTGTTAGTAAATAGGAATTTGTATAGGCTTTAATTTATTCCTTATTTAATTGTATTAAGTATTGTATGTATTATATATAGATATAATCTCCTCCCTATTTTGTGTGGAGAATTAATTCTCATTCATGGTATCATTCCGCCAGATCCCTTTCTTTTCTCTCTAAATCGTTTCCCTTCCCACCCTCTCTCTACCCCTTTATCCGATCGTTTTCTCTCCATGGCATCCTCATCCGATCAATCTTCTATCTCAAAATTCAATTCATCCCTTCATTCTCTACCCATTCATCTATCTTCCACCAATTATCTGTCATGGAAAAACCTTATGCAGCCCCTGTTCGAATTTCAAGAACTCGCCGGTCATATTGACGGCAGCAGCCCTCCTCCGGCTGAAACTACTGAGGTTGACGGCAAAACGATCCCTAACCCGGAGTTTTCCGTTTGGAAACAGGCTGAACAAAAAGCCGTTATTCTCCTCCATAACTCGTTAACGGAGGAAACATTTCCAGATGTTGTTGGTTATGCCACTGCCCGTGAAAAATGGGATGCTCTTGCTGCTATCTATTCTGATCCATCGGTTGAACGTGCCCAGAATGTCAAGGATCAACTTAATACCATTACCAAAGGATCTCAGACTGTTGCTGAATTTGGTCGCAAGTTTAAACGACTTGTTGATCAGCTTGCTGCCATGGGTCACCCCATGAACGAAACTGATAAGACTCACTGTTTCTACAAGGGCCTTGGTCCTGAGTTTGCAAATTTCTCTATTGCCCTGAAGTCTGCTCAACCTAACATCACATTGCGGGAGTTACAAACCCGTGCTGAAAACACAGAAATCTTCTCCCGAAGCTTACAGGGCGCTGGCTCATCCACCCAGGCAGCCTTCACTGCTCAATCAAACCGTGCTCCTGCCAATCGCAACAACAACCGTGGAAAGGGCTTTAACCGTAACACGTCTCGTGGCAATTTTAGAAGCAATCGTGGAGGCAAAGGGGGTCGTTTCTATCAACCGGACCCTTGTCAGTGGTGTGGAAAACCCGGACACAAGGCTTCCAATTGTTTTGCCTTGTTAAATCTGACCTCTTCGAATAATCAATCGTCTGAAGCTCAGATGGCCCAAGCTTTCAAAGACAAGTGCACGGTCTCTAACACCAAACCCGATTGGTTTGTGGACTCCGGTGCCACCGATCACATGGTTGGCTCTTCGTCTCACACCAACACCACCTCTTCGTTTACTGGTATGTCACGAGTTACGTTTGGTAATGGCAACTCTCTTCCGGTTACTCATCAAGGTTATTCGTATCTAAAACCTAACATCTTACTTCGAGATGTTCTCGTTGTTCCTAATATTACCAAAAACTTAATCTCTATAAGCAAACTAACTCGTGACAATCATATTGATGTTTTGTTCTCATACCCCTCGTTTTTTATTCAGGATCGGTCAACGAAGGCGACTCTAGCCCAGGGTTCATGTGAGAATGGGCTTTACGTCTTAAAGGATCAACCTCAAGCCCTTACTGTTTCTTCCAATAATGTTTCGTTTGAACTATGGCATAGCCGTCTTGGGCATGTCAATTTTGATATTGTTACGTTTCTTAATAAGCTTGGGATGTTGAATGCTACTTCTATTCTTCCTAAACCAAACATATGTGAAGTATGCCAAATGGCAAAAAGTCACAAACTTGCGTTTGATAACAACACTAAACGTGCCGATAAACCATTAGATTTAATTCATTGTGATTTGTGGGGACCGTCCCCGGTTATATCAAACGATGGGTATCGATACTATGTGGCTTTTGTTGACGACCATAGCCGGTTCACTTGGCTCTATCCTTTGCGTGTCAAAACCGATTTTTATGACATCCTTCTTGCATTTATCAAACTTGCTCAAAATCAACTCTCGTCAACCATAAAAGTTTTTCAAAGTGATGGGGGCTCCGAGTTTATCAACAATTATGTTCGCAAAATCTTTGAGGACCATGGCATCCTTCATCGCATGTCATGTCCTTACACCCCCGAACAAAACGGAAGAGTTGAACGCAAACACCGCCATATTGTCGAGACAGGTCTTGCGTTATTATTCAATGGCAAAGTTCCTCCTTCATATTGGGTTGAAGCCTTTAGTAGTGCCACTTACATAATCAACCGTCTTCCATCCAAAGTCACCAACAACAAATCCCCATTCGAAATCCTCAACGGACATCCTCCAAATTATAATAACTTTCGAACGTTTGGATGTCGCGTCTATCCCTATCTTCGAAACTATGCCGATAACAAGCTTGCTCCTCGAGCCTTACCGTGTATTTTTCTTGGTTACCACTCTCAATACAAAGGATATCGATGCTATGACCCAAGTAGCAAGAGAATTTTCATCACTCGACATGCCAAGTTTGATGAAACCCATTTTCCTTTCTCATCTACCACTACTGAGAACCCTCACACTACGATCCCCATCACCAGCTTTTTCGAGCCATCTCTCTCGATGCATGTTGTTCCCAATAACTCTCCCAGTCAAACCTTGCCTAAAAATGGTCCTCCACCTCATACAAAAATCTCGACTGGTGTTAACCCCTGTGCTCTTTGTGATGAGACTCCTTTACTGGCCCAACAACACCAACCACCTGGGCCCTCAACATCGGATGATGAGTCCGATCCTTACGCTAGCTCTTCCTCATCAGGCCCAACTTCCCCTGGCCCATATTCGGCGCAATCCAGCCCAGCTCCAACTCCACCATCCAGCCCTCCTGCTCAGCCTTCCACTCATCCGCCCACTGTTCCTCTCTCGACATCGCCATCCACTGGACACCCTATGATAACTCGTGCCAAAGCAGGTATTTTTAAACCTAAACACCTTGCAAATCTGTCCACATCCAGCCCTGTTATTCGTTCTGTTCTAACAACGACCGACCCTAAATCTCTTAAGGTCGCTTCTCGCTACCCGCATTGGGTGGATGCCATGAATAAAGAATTAAATGCTCTGCATAAAAACAACACCTGGTCTTTAGTTCCACCACCTAAAAATGCTAATATTGTTGGTTCAAAATGGTTGTTTCGTACTAAATTTCATGCAGATGGCTCGCTGGATCGATACAAAGCTCGGTTGGTTGCTCAAGGATACTCTCAGGTTCCCGGACTTGACTTCTCTCATACGTTCAGTCCAGTCGTAAAAGCTACAACAATTCGGACAGTCCTTGCCTTAGCCATGATGTATGGATGGAAGCTTCACCAGTTAGACGTCAACAATGCGTTTCTTCATGGCAAGCTCGATGAAGAGGTCTTCATGTCCCAACCACCAGGCTTCATTAACCCTAAGTTCCCTCATCATGTTTGTCGTTTAAACAAAGCTATCTATGGGCTTAAACAAGCTCCGCGAGCATGGTTTCATCGATTGAGCACATTTCTTTTGGAAAATGGTTTTCAATGCAGTCGTGCTGACCCTTCGTTATTTGTTTTCAAACGTGACGATTGCATTATCTACTTACTTGTTTATGTTGATGATCTCATATTAACAGGGAATAATGAGCAGATCATGCGAGCCTTTGTAACTCGTTTGAACAAAGAATTCGCTATCAAAGACCTGGGTGACCTTAGCTATTTTCTTGGCCTTGAAGTAACTCACACTACCAAAGGGTTGTTCTTAAGTCAAACCAAGTATGCCAAAGAAATACTTATGAAAGCGAATATGTTGGATGCTAAACCTATGCCCACTCCGCTATCACCAAACGTGTCTCTTGTCAAAGAAGGTGACCCTTATCCTGATCCTACATTCTACAGATCTGTGGTTGGAGCTTTGCAGTACTTAACGATCACACGTCCGGATCTATCCTATGCTGTCAATCAAGTCAGCCAATTTCTTCAGTCTCCCACGCATGCTCATGTTCAGCACGTCAAGCGCATCCTTCGTTATGTCAAAGGGACACTTACTCTTGGACTAAATTTTTGTAAACAAAAATCTTCGTCTATCCTTGGATACTCCGATGCTGATTGGGCGAGATGTATTGAGACAAGGAGGTCCACTTATGGCTATTCTGTATATCTGGGTGGCAATCTGGTCTCTTGGAGCGCTAAAAAGCAACACTCTGTTGCCCGGTCTAGTTGCGAATCTGAATACCGTGCTATGGCTAACACTGCTGCAGAAATTGTCTGGCTCACTCATCTTCTGCGTGAACTGCATGCTTTACCGCCTGATCGACCCACGCTTCTTTGTGACAATCAAAGTGCTATCTTTATGACTCAAAATCCTGTCTCTCACAAAAGGACAAAACATGTTGATCTGGACTACCATTTTATCCGTGAACTTGTCTCCTCTGGAAAACTGCTCACGAAATTTATTCCTTCCAAGCTTCAAGTTGCGGACATCTTTACCAAAAGTCTTCCTCGTGCTCAGTTTGAGTCACTTCGCTCTATGCTTTGCCTTGGTCCTGCTCCGTTGCGCTTGAGGGGGGATGTTAGTAAATAGGAATTTGTATAGGCTTTAATTTATTCCTTATTTAATTGTATTAAGTATTGTATGTATTATATATAGATATAATCTCCTCCCTATTTTGTGTGGAGAATTAATTCTCATTCACAAACTACCCCTAAAACCAAACTGATGTCGTCTAAAACTCAAAAACCATTTCAATTCAAATTAATTAATTTATACATAGAATTTTTTGTGAAATAATATTCGTCGTATAATTGCTGTTGACTGAAACTGTTGTTGACGGAAGTGATGTCGGAAGCAGCCAAAGTGAAATCGATCTTTCTGTATCCGATCAAATCCTGCCGGGGCATCTCTGTTTCAGAAGCACCCCTCTCCTCCACCGGTAGCTTCCCCACCCTAATAAATTTCTATTCTCATTTCAATCCATTTATTATATTATTTCTAACTTTCATTATTCATGTCCCTATTGGAAATTACCATCAGTCCGGGATTTGAGTTGTGAATCGGGATGTTATTCTACTTTAGGGGTTTTAGCCTTTAGGTCTTGTTTCTTTGGATGTTATTCGAATCTTCTAAATCATCATGTTTAATTACGGACTCTCGTTATAAATGAGGTCTAGAGCCGCAGCTTCATAATCGAGCTAGGTTGGTTTGAGAGCCTAGAAAAGCCTAGCCTATCATTTTACATGATTTTTGTGTAAAAGGCTGTATTAGGGCATCCGGTATACCCCGCGTTAAAGAGGTTTAGCGTCATTTAGCGCCGTTAAATGGTATCCCGAGCACGCGTGAATGGTTGGCGCCACCTTTGTGCGTTAAATATACAACGCCGTGAATGTATGTGTGATGTTAGGTGGTTTACTTCTTGAAGCCACTCATATAATGACACATGGACAATAACTTTAATGTATTAAATCTAAATGATTATTTTAGATGAAATGTGGTTTTTTCTCACATAACTTTTGCATGCTACATTTAAAAAAAAAAATTTTCGAGGTCTTCATTATTTTTATTTTTTGAACACAACGGTATAAGTTTGAACGAAAAAGGCTTAGTTTTTTTTTTAAGTATTTTTGGTCTCGTGAACGTCATTTGTGGTTGTATAATTCTTTCTAAGTATTTTTAGATTGCAATTTATTCTATGTTTTATGTAAAAAAAATTATCAAGTATTTGTAGTTTTTAAATTTTTCTAATTTTGTAGTCTTCTTTTTTAATTTATATTTTAAGATTAATGTGTTATATATTTATTTTAAAATTAAAAAGAAAAAAAATATTGATAACACAACACCACATAACATGGAGTATACCCATGTGGTGTTATGCGATGTTAAAATCTAGTCAGCGATGACGTGGCATATGTTAAACTTTAACACCCATGGAGTATACCATATGCCCTTAGGAAGATCGGGTATTATATATTATTACTAAATCCAATAATTTTGTTAAACAGGGTTTAGATGGGATAGACAGTGGGTTGTTGTGAATTCCAAAGGCAGAGCTTGTACACAAAGAGTGGATCCAAAGTTAGCTCTAGTTGAAGTAGAGTTACCTAAGGATGCATTTGCATTGGGTTGGAACCCAAACAAGAGCTCTTACTTGGGTAAATAACAATCCCTTATGTTTCTTGGTGATGTAACCCCTGAATTGGGCTTCGTGTTTCCGCCTAGGATTTGGTAGGTTTGGCCCATTAAACCTGATCCGACCCATTAAATGGCTACCCCTCTGTATAAGGGAGGGGAATGTGGGTCGGGTCAGGCTCAATGGGCCGAACCTACCTAAGCCCAATTCAAGGGCCAGTCTATCATTTTTCTACTTTCTTTTTCTTTAATTTCAGTTTAATGTTAAATCATTGATCTTTAACGCGATAATTAGTTATAAGAGCACCGGGGATGGATGAGCTGAAGGTCTCATTGTGTAGACCATCTGAGACATGTGATGGTGTCTCGGTTTGGGAATGGTCAGGATCTGCTTTGGATGAGGGAGATGAAGCATCTAAATGGTTCACTAATTATCTTGGCAAGCCTAGTCGTTTAGTGCGTTTTAATGAAGGTAATAGTGACCTGTTCATTTATCAACTCGTTGATTCGGGTTATGTTTTATCTGTAACATTTGTATAATAAAAGGAAAAACTTCAAAGGAAGTGGATCAAAAGGATCAAAAATGTGTAGTAGTTAGTCCAATAGTATATTGACAACTAAGTTTCAAATTCATATTTGACTCAATAATAATTTGAAAACATCTGGTTAAAAGTCTTTCCACTTGATCCAACCCATATATAAAATGTACTGGTTTTGCTGCCTTTATGATTTTCAGTAACATTTAAAGTATGTTGATACAGAGTCGGAGACTAGACCTGTCGATCCAAATTACGCATCGGGATTCAAAGTTATGTTTTCTGATGGATATCCATTCCTTTTAGCGTCCCAGGTCAGTTTCAAATTTGTTCTGGAATTAAATTTTGTAAATAATTATTAATTATTCTACATTTTCGGCAGGGATCTCTGGATTCATTGAACGAGCGTCTCATGGAACCTGTACCAATAAACCGGTTTAGACCAAAGTATGTAATATGTATTTGTATTTAGAATCTAAATTCATTCAAGGCCTGCAAATAGGTTCATTTGAGTTATATTTATATGCAACAGTTTAAATGGGCAAGTTTTAAAACTTGGCCAATGCTTAGAACCTCTTAAATAGCTTTACTACAATATTATATTATTAGTTTAATAGTTTAGGCTTTGCAATCATATTTACTATTTTGATATTTTGTAAAACAGACATGTTTGCAGGTCCACCCTGCTCATTTTAGCATGTATAAAAACTACCCATTCACTCATTTAAGCAACCTGCCTGATCTTTTTTCAGCATTCTGGTTGATGGCTGTGAACCGTTTTCTGAGGACCTATGGAAGGAAATTAAGATAGAAAACTTTACATTCCATGGTGTCAAGCTTTGCGCCCGCTGTAAGGTAAAACAGTATGGCTGTTAATAAAATCGGCTAATTGGATAAAGAGGTAACTAACTTTAATATGAGGCTTCTTTTAGCCTACCAATATTTTCTTAAGTCGTAAAGAACAATCAAAGTTTTAGACATTTTTATTCAAGGTAACATCAGTTTTCAGAAATCTGATTTTAGGTAATATGACCCGTTTGACAGTCAAAATGATGACTTGCAGACCAGCTTTCAGATATCTGACTTGCAAGATTCCCCTAAATCAAAAGTTTGAAACTTTAATGTTTTTTCAGGGGTAAAAAAAGTGGATACCTGAAACACATATTTGACCAAATTTGGTTACTTTTTTATCCAATTTGCCATATATAATCAGCAATTTGTTCTTAATTCTTATACAATTTCTGCCAATTGTTTTTCAGATACCCACAATTAATCAGGAAAATGCAGTTTCGGCTTCTGAGCCGACTGAAACTCTTGTAAAGTTTCGATCCGGAAAAGTCTTACGTCCCACTCAAACGGGGCAAGGGAAGGTGAAGCTCTTCTCTTGCCTACTAACATCTGTAACTAAATATGATTTGATTTTTTTTTTTTTAATTTGAACCAACATTAATCATGATTATTATAACTAAAATGTATTTGCAGGTGTACTTTGGACAAAATATGGTATGCCATGATCTGCATGAAGGAAATGGGAAGGTTATTAAAGTTGGAGACCCTGTGTTTGTTATCAAAACATTCTCATCATATGATGAGACATCAACTTAAAGCTGTTATTTGCATGTTATATAATCTATAACAGTATTAGTGATCTTGAAAACTTTGTAAGTACCTGGTGGTGGAAATAAGCATCTAATGCACCTAATGTTTGAAAGTTGTGTTATTTGTTTGTGTTACTCACTTGATGTTTCACTATCTAATTGTCATCTAAATCAGCCTATTAGATGTGGTTGGGACCTTCTCAATATGAAAAACATACATTACACATTTGATGGAAATGTAACCCTTGTAACAGAACTGACTATAAAGCAAAATAACCTTCCATTAAATTAAATCCCAAAGAAATAATAATAATAATAATATTCACCACATAACATCATAATTATCTACTAAAACAGTTGTAAACAAAATTCAAAACTAAAAAACTAAAAAGTAACAAGTCATTACTTTAATCTATCAACTGCTAACAGATAGTTTAGGCCATAGAAACCACAATGGGGCTCTTCACATGGTAATGCTTACCATTAGACCACCTCAGTTCCCCAAAAACATAGTCTCTAATTACAGTTGTGCCATCAGCTTTCATTGTCAACTCAAACTTCTTTACTTCACCCTTCTTCCCAAATGCAAGAATATTTGGTTTCACTTCAACTGAAATTCCAACAGGGCTCTTAACACCAACTGTATATATGCCAGGTGGGCCCACATTCGTCAACCTTCTTGTGACGGTTACTGTACCATTAAGTTTATGGACAGTTATGGAAGGGTAGTTAAAATCCAAGATGCTGTTCTTTTCCGGACATTTATAAGGCTGTTCAGAAAACTTCTGAATCACAGTTTCATTGTATCCTCTAGTGCATAGAAAGTCAAGATAATCATTTACAGTTAGATCGTAAACCAGTCCCGGATTCATTGCTCGATTAGGATCAATATGTCCTGCACCACGGCTAAATGGGTTCGCCTCGTTTTTAGTTTCATCCAGCATCAGGTTGCCTGTGTTGTCTTTTACAATAGCTGTACAAAATTACCAATGCATACCAAGATATTAATCAGTTATTAAACTAACATATTAGAGACAACAATTAGTAACTAACTCATGTGGTCAATGTTAAGTTTACCAGTGGTCATGATGGCAGATTTGATGGCAGAAGGGCTCCAGTCAGGGTGGAGACTCTTGAGAAGACCGACAACTCCAGAAACGTGTGGGCAAGACATCGAAGTACCCGACTCTATGTTATATGGTAATACTGGTTTTTCATCTTCTGAGAATGCTGCAATGATATTCACTCCAGGTGCTGTGATATCAGGCTGCACATTTTCATATAATTAAGATGGTTAACTTTCAGTTATTAACAGGCAAACAAAATAACAGTAGGTAGATTAACTGATTAAACACCTTAAGAATCTCGGGTGTGATCGAATTTGGACCCCTGGAAGAGAACCCTGCCATGAATGGAGCAGGCTTTATGTTTATCGCAGCTTCCGGACGGGTTATGTACCCTAATGGTTCACTACATCAACATAACATATATAATGATTAGAGCCTAGAAGTGAAAAAACGGGCCGGGCTGGGCCAGGCTGGGCTGATAGTACTTACTTGGTGGAGTCGAGGTAGGCGTAGAGACGAAGCCCATCAGCATATGTGATGTGGGTTGCGGGTAGAACATGAGGATCAGCTATTATTTCCTCACCACTGGCTTTATCATTGCAAAGAATCATGCCAGCAGCACCAGCAAGTGCAGCTTGTGTGCCTTTATCAACCCTACCATTCCCTCCCCTTAAGCACACCACAATCTTCCCTTGGACCTTCTTCGGGTCAAGTGCACCTTGACCGCAAAGCGTTCTACACACATATATGCACAATCAAGATCAATATATAAAACTGATAGAAACTAAGAAAATGTTTCAAGAAAATCAAGATACTTACGCGTTCATCACGGTTGCGTTTTCTGCTTTAGCATTTGCACCATTAATCAGAGGATAGAATCCGGAATGCGGCAAGGGTTTGGACATGCTTAATCCCTGTTAACAAACACTAGATGTTTATAGCTCAAAAAGGAAACAAGTTAATTGGTAAACTAACTAATAGAGTAAGGATGTTTGTTTGAACCTTTAAGTTAAGTCCACTAGCAAGGTCAACAAAAGATTGGAACTCGCGGTCAATCGTGCTAGCGCCCACGGTTATAACCCAAGGAGCCACATTGGTAACGGTCCCAGGTTGGGGTCCGTCATTCCCTGCAGAAAACACAACAGTAATACCTTTCTGGACAGCATGGAATGAGGCAATGGCTAGACCATCATCCATGTAATCAACAGGGGATCCACCAAGAGAGACCGATATAACATCAACGCCATCATGAATGGCGGTTTCGAACCCTTTGACTATATCTGCATCATCACATTCACCGCCTAGAAAAGTAGGTGGCCAGCAGACCTTGTAAGCCGCCACTCGGGCTCGTGGTGAACCGCCTTTAGCGGTTCCAATCCCGATTCCATTGACACTCACTCCAGGAACAAAGTTACCACCCGCGGTAGATAATGTATGGCTGCCATGTCCTTGATGGTCACGCGGATTGTTCATCGAAGGATCCATTTTTACCATATATGTGGCTTCATAACCTTTGTTATAGTACTTGGCACCAATAAGTTTACTGCAAACATCACCAATATATAAATAACTAATACCATCCTAAAAACATTGATATACTTTAAACAGAAAAGAACAAAGAATTGAAGTAAGATGGCTTACTTGTTGCAATGAACTAATGTGTCATTCTCACATCCACCTTTCCACTTAGACGGAATCGGTCCATAACCTTTAGGGCTGAAGCTTTTCGATTCGGGCCAAACACCTGAAAGATTATGAAGCTATAAGATCAAAGTGTAACACTCTAAATTGGTTAGTAAAACACAAAACAAGTTACCAGTGTCAAGATTGGCAATGATGATGTTTTCCCCAAATCTTGCCTTGGACCACAGAGAAGATGGACCGACAAATCCATTCTTTTCGAGCTTCAAGAAATCCCAGGAATGGGTTGTGTGTAACTTTCTCCCTTTGTTTTGGATCACAGTCACCACATCAGGATGCTCTACATGATTATATAAATGTGAGTTAATTCCAAATCAAAGATTTCCATGCAACATATGAACTAACTGAATGTTGTATATTCCTAAAGCCATCTAAAATCTGACCCAAAAATAGTCAAACGGGTCGTTTCACTTTTTTCAAAAATTAAACGGCTGGTTGACTTTTTCTACAGTATTTGACTTTGAAAAGTCAAAGGTTAATAAATCTAATAGACGTTTGAAAATATTAAAACAGCCATTTGACTTTTTGAGTGGTATGGAATTGAGGATCCTATATATGTAACTGTAATAAACCTGCAATTGTAGCAGCATCTTTTTCGTCGAGCATAGCAGCAAAGCCGTTAAACTGCTTATTGTAAGAGTATATCATGGCCTCATCAGCCCTCTCTTTGCTGTTACAAAACATAATAAGGCAAAAATAAGTCCGGTCGTTTGAACACAGGACGCGTAAAAAATCGTATTTGCAGATTTACTATACCTCCCTAATATCGAAACAAGAAAATCGGAGTGAGAATCTTTGATCTTAGATGCTTCAAGTTCTTGATCTACTCCTCCAAAGTAGACTATATAAGACTGCATGCAAAAAAAACAAAAATTAAGTTACTGAAATAGAAAAGAAAACCATAAATCCTGAGTTTGACCAATTAGTTAATGAGAAAAAGTGTATACCTTTTTGCTATTGGTGGCTAAAGATGACGAGTGGAAGGCGCAGAAAGTGATGAAGAAGGCAAGAAGAAGAAGTCTAAAGGAATTATTCATGGTATGCATTTGTGAACTGATCTGCTGCAATGAATGTGAATGGAGATTTGATTGAGGGATGGAATGGGATGGGATGAATGCATGTATTTATATATATATATATATATATATAGGAGGATTGGTATGGAATGTACGTAGAGGTAGGACTCTTCTTATTAGCTTGATCCAGTTAGTTAAGGATAATTATATTAGGAGTAATTATCCATCTGTTATTCGAATATATGCAATCAATAATATTCAATTTGAGATCTCTGTGAATTCGCCTTCATAATCGCTTTATTTAAACATATTTTCATGTAATGCAAAAATTATGGATAGAGATTATGATAGTTTAAGACGAACGTAATCTGTTATAACTTATTATTTTTATGGTAATTATTTTGTTTAAGTTGATCAAGGAGGTACCGATTAGATTAATAATAATTTTATTGAGTTTAAATTATATTAATTAAGTTGAGTTTTCGCTCGATATATCTATGTTATACAAAACTTGAAATTCAACTTTTTATGGTCAGTAATTTGTTCATTACATGGATTTAAATAGATGAATTTAACTATTTAAGTATAAGTAGTAGATTTTAAGGGATGTGGCTGTTAATAAAAGAATATATAAAATAAAAAAATAAAAAGAGGAAGTACTTGTTTCTTAAGAAATATTTTTAGTTTTAAGGTGGATTCTAAAAGTGGACAATTTTATATATAGTAACCATATTTCTTAGTTTTTACTAAAGTCAGCTTAAATTTTTTCAATTATCTTCTTTAGACTCACTCAACTTTCATTAAATATTTAAATTTTACAAAACGAAATGAGACAATTAAAACATATATAATATAAATATTAGGGTTATATACCCTTGTCTTACACGGAATTAGAAAATAAATAATATAATTAACAATTTTTTCGTATTTAATTATTATAATTTTTAAGCATATAACATTTTTATGATAATTTACTTTTTCGAAACGTATTATGATATTAAAATAAGAAATAAGTTTATAATGCAAATATATAATAGAAAAAAAGAAAAATAGTGCGGGTGAAAATTGGCTTCTCTGAAATTTTAAAAAAAATATATCCAAAAAATATATTTTTTTAACATCATTATTATTTAATATATATATATACTAGTTTTTTATCCCCATGTGTTACACGGTTGACTTTTAAAAAAAACTATAAATACAATCATAATACGACAATTATGTATTTCTATATCTATATAGAAATTCTAAGTAATTATAGGTGGGTCAGAGGTTTACAATAGTGGTATTTAGGCTGTGCGTTTTCTCTATGATGGATGTGCGACACAGAGGGTCTTGGTTATTTGTATGGACTATGGTCATAACGTGTCGTAGGTAACATCGTTTGCAATGATGAGACCCCTAGGTGACCGGATGTTTTTAGTTAAAAAAAGAAATTTAGTCACGAAAAATAAGAATTTTATTTATTATATTAAAATGAAATACTTAGTAAATTTAAATTTAAAATCAATTAAAATAAAAAATTTATAAAATTAAATAGAATAAAATATTTTATATTACATGCATAATATTTAATTAAAATATTATTATGAATAAAGTATTATAAGCGTTATTTTAAAGTATTAAAATATATGTAATAAAATATATTATTTTGATAAAATATAATATATATGCAATAAGAATATTATCTTGAATAAAATATTAACCTTAATATTAAAATTTAGTATTTGGATAATTACAAACTTTAATATAAAAATTTGTATTAATATGGAAATTTAGTATTTGGATAATTATTTTATTATAATTTTGACTTAATCCAAAATTTTATGGTGATGATAAGTGTCTTTTTTACTAATTAAAGTATGACAAAACTGTTTGTTTATTAAATAGTATATATATACATATATTGTTAAATTAAATTGACCATTTAATTGAGAAATTTTAAGAACCATTCTGAACCACTAATTTCAAAAGGGGGCGTTCAAATTCATGGAAAGGGTTCTTCTTATATATAACTAGTGGCTCAAAATGGTTGGTTTTTCAAATGAACATCCACTTATCTGTATCTATATTTATACTATATAATAAGCAAAAAGTTTGATCATACTTTAATTAGAAAAAAAAATAACATTTGTCATCACCACAAAATGTTCTATACTATATAATAAACAAATAGTTTGATCATACTTTAATTAGAAAAAAATGACACTTGTCATCAATATTAAATTTTATATTAAGTCAAATTTTTAATAAGTAATTATCCAAATACTAAATTTCATGTTAAAGTTTATTTTGTTTAAACTTTTAATAAAAAATTTAATAAGTAATCATTCAAATACTAAATTTCCATATTAAGGTTTATTTTGTTTAAACTCATAATAAGTAATTATTTAATATTTTGTTTAAACTTTTAATAAGTAATTATCCAATATTTTGTTTAAACTTTTAATAAGTAATTATCTAAATGCAAAAAAATTATATTAAGGTTAATAAGTATCCAAATACTAAATTTTCATATTAAGGTTTATTTTGTTTAAACTTTTAATAAGTAATTATCCAAATACAAATTTTTTATATAAGTTTTATTTTGTTTTTAACAAATATATTTTAAACTAATCATTAAATAGATTCTATTTATTCGTAATAAGTAATTATCCAAATATATTATATATTATATCTTACTAGCCACTTACCCGGGTAAATACCCGGGGCTGTAACGTAAAAATAAATAATAAAATATAGTATGGAATAAAGAATTGGTAAAACAAAATTCAAAATATAATGTTTGTCAACCGTCTTGAAGTAACAAATGACCCAGATAAATACCCGATGTAATATAAAAAAACATAAAATGAAATATAAGATGAAACTAAATTTGAAATAAAATCTGAAATGATTAATACAAAAAACTAAAAAGGAAATAAATATAAAATAGAGTAGCAAATACAAATGTATATAAAGCGATAATAAATAAGAACATGTGAAAGGCTCCAGTAAATTTGATCTTTAAAGTCGCAGCTCAAACGTTTAATAGATTCATCCCATAAAAACTTAAGAAAATCACACAAAAATCTCCCCTTTTAGCAATTCCGTCATTTCCTTCCCAACAACACGAAAAATCCTTCGCTGAAATAGCATTATAAATTCGTATAAATACAACTACAATTGCACAACCAAAAAAAATGCAATAATGTAAACGATCAACAACCTTTCGAGTAGATTTAGTGAAGAAAATAATATGCAGGAAAATACCCCAAGTAAATAGAAAAAAATAGAACCTTTTTTCAAGCCACGGGGTTGTTACCACTTATTTGAATATGAAAGTCAACCACGCGTTTAACCAGACGAACATATTCATCATATATGATATTTCCTCAGTTATTTACCTGTCATAGTGTCATTAAAACATGTTTAATAGTTAACTTACATGTACATACATTTCACAGATAATCACAAAGATTAACACAATAATACGAAGTCAACTGTGGAAAAGCCAATTATTGAAGTGACAAAGTATAAAGCTATAAACAAAACTGTTTTAACACAGCTTAGGAAAATTAAGCACACTCTCATTTGTCATCATTTTTTTCTAAAGAAAGCAAACATGTCAACTTTATCTTCATTTCATATATTGAACCAAAATTGACTAATTACCTTATGGCCATTATAAAATGGCAATTCGTGAACTTACCAAAAATTATAATTTTACTTTTCTAATTAACTACTTAAGGCTCTTCAGGCATTTGAATGATATGTTCCCTTGATAGTTAATTTACAAAAATAATACTCATCAAACATATTAAGATAAATGGATTGAAGCCGTTAAATGTAGACAAAATGGGTTCATACACCTACCATCAGCACTGCTTTCAGAACTTTGATTTTATAACTCCATTTTAAAATCAATTCATGTGTTCTTAAAATAATATGACGACCAACACCATATCAGTAAAATAATAATCTAAATTTTCTAATTAACTACTTAAGGCTTTCAAGGCATTTGAATGACATGTTCCGTTGACAGTTAATTTCTAAAAAACACTATCCATCAAACATATTAGTATAAATGGATTGAATTTGTAAATGTAGACTAAGTGGGTTCACATACCTGTCATTAGTTGCATTGCTTTTGGAACTTTGATTGAGCATTAGAAGATAAGTTTGCTCTACAATAGAAATCATATATTAAATTGGTTATAAGCCTACAAAATGATCAACCAATTCTGCAGTGTCAAACTTCACCACATATCTAATTGTTCAAATGTGATTATTTGTTCCTAAATACTTAGAACCAAAATCACAAATCACTTTTATGCAAACACTATACAGTGGTCACTGTAAATTCAAGTTGCAATAGGAAGTTCAAACTTGATGATTACTTGATTAGCCAATCTCACTCTTAAAGTTGCAACGATCGCTATGAAAACAACCATAAAGTTGAAAGGTTTCAAGGAATACCTAAGATCCACCATGCTCATCCTAAACACCAAAGAAAAGAGTAGTTAATTACTCGAACTTGGGTTGAGCGTAGACGGTAGATCCACGAAGTTTTGGTTCAGCTTTGAACAAACGCAAAATCAATGTACTCGATTATTCCTGAACAAAGAACAATATAGCAGTAAGTGTGTAAAAGTTATCTCGTACTCACGTTTTCCCTGCAAGGAAAAATAGGGTACTTGAATTTCTGAATATACAAATTTCATGTGTGCATTATTCTGTGATAAATACAAAATACAAAGATTCAGGATAACAAAAACCAACAAAATTCAGGGGTGAGCAGAAAACCCAAATAACAAAACCATAACTTGATTAAATGAAAAAAAAACTGAAGTAATTAACCAATTGAGAAACCGATGGTTTAACTATCGTTTTTTAACAGAAGAATCCTTTTGAAGTTGCGATCAAGGAGAGCAATCGTGATATAAACTCTTTTATTAATTCTAAGACACTTTTACAATAGTTTAATACATTTATCACTACCAGTACTTTAGGAGACCACACCACAAAAATGCAATGAGATTAAATGCTTGTGAATCCCAATTGCAAATAACAATCATCATGACCAAACAACAATCTAGCCAGAAATCGACCAAAAAAATATAGGTTTTATAAAAACAGAGTCATATTATAACTTATCAGTGATCAGAACCATCATTCTTCAACACAAAAAAAAAACCATTTTTTTTCACTTGATCATCCATCATAGACTCAATCCAAACTGCATCACATTGTCAAATGTAAAGAAAAACTCAATCCAAACTGGCAATTATATATTGTTCCTAAAATGGTACATAATTCCCTTTCATGTATAAATTTCAAGTTTGCAGTTACTAACGTGTGAAGATGTACTATAATAACTTTTTAGTTAAGCTTATAATTAACCCTTGTTCACTGGTACCCATATCATTTTAAAATGAGTTAGTTGCACCAAAGTGCATCATACTTTAAAAATACATAAGCGAACATGAGCATTTAGGTACAACTATTTTGAGCGTGTCAAATTTTATAGTTTAGAGAATTTTTGTTTTTTATGATTATTAAAATTTATATTGAATATAGCAACAAAATTTAAAAAGCAAACCTTAAATTGGGGACTCTTCTGGGCATATGTGATTGACTACGGTTAAAAAATCCACCAGCTGCAAACAAACATAAAAGATGAACTATAAATAAAAATTAGCTTAAGCAAAAAGAAATTGCCAAAAAAGTTGTATAAAAGAACTTGTACAAAACGGCTAAGCCATAAAACTGACCGAACATCAAATAAATAGACAGAGAGATGGGAGTGGGGGTGAAGAACTACTTATAATTAAGTAACTGGATTGGGAAAACATTAGTAACAACAATAGCTATTTGCGACGTCTTGTCGATTCTGCTCTTCAAAAGCAGTGATGCTCGTACAGTCCCAGGGTTCACCCTCAAAAACCTATCCATTCACTCCATCTTTTCTCCTCCATCAACCTGTAGACTTCCACACGAAATATTGCAATCATATTGACCAGCTTAAATCGACTTCAAATCATAACAAAATCAAGTAAACTTGCATAATACACTTTTTAAACCCTCAAAATTCTTATAAATTAGACACAATATTATGAAATAAGTAAGCAGAGATGAATATATTATGCATATTTATATGTAAAGCTAACTAATAAGAAAGCTTGAGAGGTTAGGTTACACTTTCACTATGAAATCAGTTCTAATTGTTTAGGTTTAATTGTATTGAAACTGCTCTGAGTTTTATTTAAGTTTGATTTCAGTTTGTGGTTTATTTCACTGAGTTTGATGAACAAAGATTTTATCACAAGAGAAGAACAAAGAATATCATACCTTGTAATCTCCGATTATCAAGAAAAATAGATCATTACTGAAATTATGCATAAAATACATTAAAACGAATGTTGTTCTAATAACATACTCATAAAACTGTTAATACAGCCTGATCAACAACCACCTAATAAATATAAAAAAATGAAGATGAAAGAATTATATCAGCATAAATATAGTTGAATGTAGTTGAGTACTTTGAACATCACATTTTATAGGACCAAACAAAATGTTACTATCAGCATAAATATAGTTGAATGTAGTTGAGTACTTTGAACATCACATTTTATATCATTTTATATGACCAAACAAATTGTTACTCATACCTTTGAACTCTTTAACCTTCATTAAGCATGTGCATCAGTGCATCACCAAGATGAAGTATGGTATGAACATCATCTCATAAATTCGGAATTAATATATTATGTGGAATGCCATAAACCATTATAGCCATCTATCTTGTCTACAACTACTATTTTAGAAACTACATACAATCTAACTTTCAAGTTTCAACTACTTTTAGAACATTGTTCAAAGGAATCCGACATACCGTGTCTCATATGTAGCAGACTGCAGAAGTAGAATCCAATCGAAGTTACCCCTTTAGCAATTTTTAAATTGTGTCTACAACTGCAAAACCAAAAAAGAAAAAAAAAGAAAAAAAAGTATTATTCTTATAGCTAAATTGAATCTTACCATATAGATAACACAAAGATGAAATAATATTTTCTGTGAGGCAATAGATTAGTGTAATTTTCTATGCGAATTAGCAACCAATTGTCTTTATCATGATAATTGCCGTGATAAAACGTTATTAGGAAAACACTATTAGACGAATGATCAATGAACTTACCTTTAATCTTCAAGTTTGAATTTCATTAGGCTTTTGTTTGTTCTAGCGAGGACAACGGATAAGTTTGAAACTCTTTCAATGTAATCTCATAGTATACAAATATTATTGGAGAATAAAGTTATGACTACATGATGTCAACACTAACAAATAAATCTTTGAAGCTACCACCAAATTGGAAATTAGAATCAGGCAATAAAAAGAGGAATAAAAATAGTAGCCAATAATCAGACCTGAGCATTGCATATAAAACCTTTAAAGTCACACAACTATCAAAGATTAGCACCTCACAACTCATTCTAGATGCTACTCATAAAAGCTATCATTTTTGTGCTATCATTTTATCAAGTTGCAGTGTATCCACACCACCCCTTAGACCATCACTAACTGAAAGTTTACTCCTCACAACAGAAATTGGTCTAGAAAGCTCACTATCCAATAGTAATACAACTCAGCTCATTTCACCACCTACACAAACCAACAACTACAGTGACGAAATAACTACCAAGATGAATTATATTCTAGAATGTCAATCAAGCATCCACAGCCCACATTTTTTTTATTAAAACAAACAAAAGGTTTTAGTGATTTAGATTCTCGGTGATGTGTTCTGTGCAACTAAAAGTAAAAAAAGGGGAAAAAAACAGATAAGCATACCTGGTGATTGAATCACCTTCTTGAAAGAATGCAACTGATCCATTATCAACCTGCAGTTTTTACATAGACATTGTGATGACAATGATTACAAAATAATAGTATTATAATTGATGTACATGATCTATAAACAATTATCATCAAATACAGAAGCAACCGTGACTATTTCTATTTCAGTAAACTAATACTATTAGCATTAAACCAATCAAAACACCAATTATTACAGACCAACAGATCTAAGGCATCATGTACTAAGAACACACTTGCAATATATATATAAAATTAAGAACTATGATCCATCCAAGATGAAGATCAGTTTACCGGAAAGCTAAGAACGAACATATGAGATTAAGAAAGATGTGATATTAATTGTACATAAATACAATAGCTTTGAGTGGATCATAGTTCTAAAACAGTGATCGAGATGAAGAATCGAAGAAAAACCCTAGAACATAAAATCGTTAAAAAAAACCTAAAAAACAACGATCGAGATCAAAATCATCAGTCGATATTAACATAATATGAAGATAAGACAGTGTATAATCATGAATTCGATTCCAAACACTTACCTTCTGCTTGTGAGAGAGACGATCCCTAGAAGAACCCTAAAAGATGCAGCGGAATAAAGATACAATGAATAAAGACACTGTTTTTTACGACAGAATAGGAGATGGCTTACCGGAATTCGTCCTTCAACGGAGGAAGGTAGCGGCGGAGATCGAGAGAGGGTTTCCTGAAAACCCTAGTACGCTGGAAACAAATGAGCTCTCTCACGGTTTTTTTGCTTATATAGTCGGGTCAAAAAACCCGAATACCTTGACCCATACCCGCGAGATTTTGTTACGAAACCCAGTTGGTTTTTTTTAATAAAATTCTGGAAAATCAATATAATGACACATAGGATTTAGATTTGGTTAGAGGATGCCATGTCAGCATGTGATGATGTGGACACACTTAATATAAGCCATCTCAACATAATATGTTTTGTTTAATATATAGGTAGATACGAAGAAGATTGGTTAGTATTTAGTAACTTAAATTTAACATTATGAAATTTGTTATTATTTAATTAATTTATTTACTTCACTATTACCCCCATGTTTTAAGTGAATTTAAAATAAAAATAAATCATCGTATACTAATCATGATTCATATATATTTTTTTATTTTTCTTATTTTAACTTTAAAAGCATTTAATATTTATATAAAAAAACAGAAATTGAATTTAATTAATCATAAGTTTTATCAGTTGGTCGACATTAATCTCACATAACAAAATGTTTGTCACCGAGCCCAACTTTCAAACTCTTTTCCCTCATTAATACCAACCTAACAGAACCCTAACGGTGTTAATTTTTTTTAATGTGGCAGTCCAGATGAAATTTTCTTTATTTTTTTTTAATTTTAATGTTTTTCTTTTCAACGACAAATTTGGATCACTGACGGGGACATTACACCACCCACTCGATCCTCTCCAATCCCCATCAGGAGGAAACTCACCACTAATGAGAAAACTCCAATTAATCCCAAGTTTTATCAGTTGGTCGACATTAATTTCACATAACAAAATGTTTGCCACCGAGCCCAACTTTCAAACTATTTGCCCTCATTGATACCAACATAACAGAACCCTAACGGTGTTAATTTTTGCTGATGTGGCAGTCCAGATGACATTTTCTTTATTATTTTTAATTTTAATGTTTTTTTTTCAAGGACAAATTTGGATCACGCTGGGACATTACACCACCCACTAATGAGAGAACTCCCTAGTCCAACTTGTAACCCCCATTTTTTATTGTTTTGTTACGAGTGGGACTTGAACCCAAGACCCCAAGATTAGGAGTCATACACATTTGCCACTAGACTAAGCTAATGGGTGTTTTTAATTTTAATGTGATGTAGCATTTGTGAAGGATCATTTATGAAACTAGAAAAGATGAGGAGTTAATGTGAAAAATGTCACATAAATCACCCAACCCAATATGGTTTATTATTTGTATTTATGACACCATGCTTAACCATGCAATACATTATGCTTTGTTTGTTGTACATCGTATTTATGATTTCACATTTATATATATATATAAAAGTTAAGCAAAGGCACTATTTTGCACCGTCATACATGTGAAATTATAAATGCATTTACTCCTTAAACCAATACTAATTCATTCATAATACATTGACAAAAGAAAAAAAAATTCATTCATATACATTCATCATCCTCATCGTATATACATAATAAAAATAACAATAATGATATAATAATTAATTTAAACCTTCCGAGTTCTTAACCTTCAAATAAATAACATAATAATGATAACCTTTTGAGTTCTTGCAACCCCCACCCCCACCCCCATCCCCCCAACCACCCCCACCCCCTCTCATCCAGACCGTTACTTTTCCTCATCGTCCTCAACTTTGACGACCATAGTCCAGCCATCGATGACACCGATGACGGAGAAAATTAGGGCTTCCAAACGTCCTCCCTGGCAGCAAACAACCGCAAAGAGAATCAAGACTTAGTGATAATCTATTTTCTTAATTTGCAGCCTAGATCAGGTTGTTGTGGTGGATGTGAGCGACAAAATCACGAGTGACAAGCTGCAGATGATTAAAACAACAATGAGATCAATTGTTCTATTGCTTTCATCATCAGATCGACTATCAATTGATGTTTTATCAGTGGCATAGAGAGATAGGAGAGAGAGGTAGAGCGGTGGTTTTGATTCGGATCTAGATTTTTGAGTGGTCGTGGGGATACAATCGATTAGTGAGAAGCACTGTGGTGGTGGCGCTGGAGAAGAGGGTGACGCCAGAGATGGTGGTGGCGGAGGTCGCGGGTGATGATGGTGGTGGCGCCGGAGTAGAGGGGTGACGTCGGAGATGAAGATGGTGGCAGACAATGGGAATGGTGATGGCGGTGGCTTGGAAAAGGTTTTTTTTTCTTAGTTACATAATAGCCCCTCGTCTTTCCATTTTTTATAAATACCTCTCATGTTGCCACATCATATAAAAAAGAGGGTTAAAAAAAACCACTTAGACTGCCGCATCATCAATATATTAACAGAGTTAGTCATCCGTTAGTTTGGGATCAATGAGGGAAAATAGTTTGAAAGTTCGGCACGGTAGCCAACATTTTGTTATGTGAGATTAATACCGACCAACTGATAAAAGTTGTGTTGGGCTATACTTTAGAGGCATGAACATTAGATGTGGGCTTGTTTATTATTGGACTTATGGGCTTAGAATAGATTACGATTTGGGCCATGTGGGCCGGTTTTGTGTTTATGATTGGACTAGGTTTTGTAAGTGGGTAGTATATAAACTCACATAGTTTTTTATTCAAGTAGCTTTTGGATTACGATTTTCAGATCTCTCTTGTGTTTACGATCAGATTCATTAAGCTCAAGAAAGTTGGTGTTTTACATTCAAGATTTGATCTTCTTTGGTTTATCATGTCTCTTTCATCTACTTTCTTCTCGAATCAATCACTAACGAGGTTTCCGCACTCGTTTTTGATAGCAATATCGTGATTTGGTTGTTTTTCTGGACCTACAATTGGTATCAGAGCCAAGAATCACTGATTCGAGGCTCTCACGGTATTGGATTCGAGGTTTTTCTGGAAAAAGGTTCGAGTTTTTGAAGATTTGAAGTGTTCTTCGTGTTTGCGATCGTTGCTGCTGCTGTTTCTGGGTTTGTTTGGGGTTTACGACTGCAAGTGTTTGAAGATCATCATCGGAATCGGGTTTACGAGTTCAAGATTCAATTTTTACGTGTTTACGATCCAAAAGTTGGTGTTTACGACTTTTTCTGATCGGAATCGGGCGTTTACGACTTTGCTTTGCCGGAATCATCAATCGTAATCAGGGTTTACGATTCTCTCGGCCGGAATCGACGTTTACGATCAACTTTCATCGTAATCGGTATTTACGATCGGAGTTTACGACTCGCTGTGGTCTCGATCGTAATCAAGTGTTCTCGATCGTAATCTCACTGTTTGGACATTTGGACTTTAGATTTAAGTTTTCCTACGCTTGCGTTATGGATTTCGAACCAAGTATGTATCAGAAGTTGGATTTTGAGATTTGATCCATCACTCGTCCACCAAGACTCACATCGGCGGATAATTTTCTGGAGTGGAAATATAGGTTTGAAAACCACTTGAAAAGTGTTGATTTAAGACTATGGAGAGCGGTAATTCATGGGCCACACACGCCTACACATTCAGAAGGAACCAATGCGGGTAAAGCTAAAATGGAAGACGAATATGATGATGATGATGATTGGGAAAGATGCAACAAAGCTGAGAGGGCATTTGCTATCATGACTATGGCACTAACACCAGATATTGCACAAGGATTTAAGCACTGCAAGACTGCAAAGCAACTCTGGAATGCTTTGATAGTGGCTTATGAGGGAAATCCAGACATAAAGGCAAGCCGTAAGCAAATGCTGAAGCAGAAGTTCAATCTGTTCAACCACATCTAAGGTGAATCCTTCGAAGCACAGGTGCAAAGGTTCGTGTCTCTGATGGCCGAAATGTCAAGCTATGGTGTTGAACCAGATCTGGAAGATAAGAATATGAAACTGCTGAATAGCTTGCCCAAATCCTGGAATACCAACATCTCCATCATTAAGGACAACAACAAGCTGAGTGAGCTATCTCTTGATGAGATGATCAACAAATTGAAGTCAAAACTTATTGATGACAAGCAGAGAGAATTGAAGCATATAAGCTCCCTTAGTTTGGCGGGAAAATTGAACCAAGCCCTGTTGCCAGAAGAAGTGGATTCTAAACAAGATGGAAAGTCAGCTGGAAGTGGATCGAGCTCTGTCACAAAGTCAACTACTTTTGTGGCACAACCACATGCAAGTTCAAGTGGAGGTGTCAACCCTGATGCTACAAATGATCCCAATTTTGCACTCGGAATGGGATTTATGAACAGCTATCATGCTCTTATGGCCGGAACTTTAGTCCCTACTGAGATGCTGTCAGGTGAGCTGAATCAGATAAATCCAGAAGATGTAGAAATGTTGGATGTCTCTTGGCAGATGGCAATGGCTCTTTTCAGAGCAAAGAAGTTCATGAAAAAAACTGAGAGAAATGTATGGAAGGACCAAGATAAGATCAGGATGGGGTTTGACAAGAGCAAGCTGAGGTGCTACAACTGTGACGAGTATGGGCATTTCGCAAGAGAGTGCACTAAGCCGAGGAGAGAAAGAACAGAAGAAAGGAAAGCAGGTGATAGCAAAGGAAAGGCAAAGTCAAGTGCTTTGGTTGTGCAGGAAGGAGGTGGATATGACTGGACTCCTCAGTTAAAAGAGTTTAGCCTGTCACATGCAATGATTGCTGCTATGGAAAGGGATGATGAGGAAGAGCATGCATTTGTTGTAACTGATGAGAAATTGAAGAGATTCAGATAGAAGACAAGGAATCCTTTGCTGCTGAGGTTGATAACATCAAGGTATGTCCTGATCCCACTTGTGCTCGTATAATTCCTGGACTTAGACAAATATGTAAAAATTATCAGCTAGAACTATTTGAGATAAAATGTGAAAGGAGTTCATTCAAAGGTAGATGACAAAAGAATGAAGAGAAGGTAAAAGCTCAGAAACTAGACATAGTGAAATATCAAAAACTGGCAACTGAGAAAGCTCTTCTGTATGACAACGCTAAGTTAGAAATAGCTGAGCTTAGTAAGCAGATAGATGAACTTAAGCATAAGAACAATGAGTTGCAAGTAAAACTTGATATGAATCATATGAGAAGCAAAAGAATGCTAGAGGCTAGTAAGTCTTTGAACACCTGCATAACTGAGGTTAGAATGGGTAAGGACAAAGGTGGAATAGGAATTAGCTTCTCAGACAAAAACAAGAATGATGTTCCTCAAGATAAGACTAGAGACATAATAGGAATAATCCTTGAGGAGGATCAGGTTGATAGATCTGAATCAGGAACACATGAGATAGGACCTCCCTTAGATAGTGTTCTAGTAGGAGTGACACCTATGACTGATCAGGAATTTGAAAATGAGAAACACATGATCTATGGGTTGGGTAATCAGAATGAAACAATGGCATCCACAAGTATATATATATATATATATATATATATATATATATATATATATATTTGATTTATTGTCATGAAAACGTTTTAAAATTTTCCTTTACACTCTTGAAACTTTGACATGACGTATAAATATATATATTGACGTTTTATTTTTCCACACTATTGACTACGTCCATACATTTATATATAAACTTAAGAACACAGATATGTTTACCCGATCATTTCCACATTTGTTATTTGGAATAATATACTCACGTTAATTTTCGTAAATCCTTGTGTCCTCGATTTAATGACATTCTTTTGACTGCTTTCGAACAAAAGATTTTTATCACGTATTGAAATCTATCACCTACATCACAATTGCAATTACTTGATATCTATATCGTCGTCTAGGCTATGTTACTCATGTTCGGACACACACTTACGTATGAAAAATCGATAGGTGCTCAGTAGTTACGCAAGACTTGAAGTCTTACCAAACTGTAGCAGCGCACCCTAAGGTGAGTTACACAACCTTTTATGTTACGTCCGGTTTTGGACGATAACACACGCAAACACGTTACACCTGGGTTAGGGTGATAACACAACAACTTTTATGTATGATTAAAGTAGAAATCCAATATATATCACATTTCATGTAAAATGCTTTACATTTCAAGTCCTTACTTATCGAACCGTTAATAGCATATAGCGAAGGGATATTGGGTAGTACTACTGGGGTCTGACAAACCCCACTCAGCGGGCACGAGATGCACCACCCGACTGGCGATCGGACTGAGGACAATGTCAGCCTAACTTACCGTGATCATGTAGACACGAAAAAGGCAAAACACGTAAGGAATTATTCCTACAACTAATTGGTCAGCTTCGGTTGCGAACGTTTTAGTGACATGAACTTAGGCTCGCTACCTACGATATGGATTGTACTTGTAATATACATACTTACATACAAATAAGGACTGTTGTATTCGTACTGCATAATTATACTAGATATACTTATGTGCTTATGTGAACTCACCAACATTAGTTGACACTTGCTCTTATGCATGCTTTGCAGGACGCTAGGAGTATCAGAATTTTGGGCACATACGTTGGCTAAAACCTGTTATTTTGGGAATTTGTTTTCAAACCTTATCAACTTGAACTGGTATTTACTTATCGGGCACTTGTTTTGCGCAACATAACTTTTATGAGCTTCCGCTAAACTTTAACTCTGGTTTTGATATTTCTCGTTTGGAAATATATTTACATTTTGAACCCTTAACTTATGTTTAATGTAACTAATGACTCGGGTCCTGGTCTGGTTCACACCCCACACGGTAAAACTCCGTTAGTGAAAATTGGGGGTGTGACAGAATCATAAGTTCAGTTGTCACATAAAATGACAAAACGTTCACATAAAATCATAGAATACAATTACATAAAATCATAGAATATAGTTGTTCAGGTTAACATACCGACATATAGACTCAAGTGTATGCTCGTATAGTGATGGTTACACAAACCCTAACTGCTATGGTCAACACAAGTCAAACACATAAATGTTCACACAATATTTATTATAGTTAAAATAAATGTTCTCACGATATTTATATCAGTTTAAGTTTATTTAAATTAGAAAAAGACCTGAAAAGACGTATTGTCACAGTATCCTCTTGTTGAAGAATTTTCGTCCCGAAAATTGAATATACGTGGTTAACAAGTTGGTCACAAAAGAAAGGAAAAAAAAAATTCTCAGTTGTCACATGTGGAAAATCTCCTTAAGTGAGGTTTAACCTTAAGACCTCAAAATCTTTTCTTTCGTTTATGAAACATGATACACAATATTAACTTCGTTTATGAAACATGAAACACAATATTAACTTGATTACTATTAAATAAAGTTCTTTGTAAGAAGAGAACAAAGGGAAGCCATGAAAAAGTTTTGAAGTTATATGAGGGGAAGCTTTGGGCTTATATTGGTAATGAATTAAGAACAAGAACACAATTCTAAAAGAATTACCAATCCTCAAAATGTTGCAAGCAACATTCTTCTATAGGAACGTTGACAAGGGCGACAAACGGATATTTATACGTAGATTTTGCAATCTATATCTATATCTATATCTATACTATATAATAACACAAGTTTTTTATGTCTAGATGTCACAATTTAAAGTGTACCACCTAGGATTAGCTTATGTGTCATTTTTATAGAATTTTGAATTAAAAAATTAAATGGTATTTACAAAAAGGAAAGATTTTATAATTAAAAATCAAAAAATTAAATTATTTCCATACAAAAGTTATCCATATTTGTTTTACAATACCATAACTTTGATTCATCATATCTTCTTCATTTCTCACTGAAAATTTAATCCGTAAATTGCTTTGGATTTGTAAAAGAAAACCTAACAAAACTAGATCCATATTGCTTAGGTTTCAATCAACGAATGATGGTGAACGAATCAAAAAACAAAGTCGCGACTTTCTAAACCCACCATTGATAAACTTAAACTCCAATTCGATCATTCGTTTAATAGTTAGAAAAAAAAAACTTTCATCTTTTACTTCGTTTAACTTTTTTTTATATCACAGCCTCGGGTATTTACCCAGGACACTAACTAGTCGTGTATTATTGATCACATTCAAATTAAGTAATTTAGGGATATTTAAATCTCTAACCGAATAAGAGAGAATAATTATCAAGAACGAGATATTCATTTATGTGGGAAATTAAATTGTTAAAAATTGTATTTTACTTACCAAATCAGTTCCCTATATATGGGTAAAGTTCAAATACAAACCATTTTTATTGTACAAACTTAAGAACTAATGTAAAAACCATTAAATTTCAATTAAATAAAGGTTATTTAGATATATTTTGCACTTCTTCTTTTTTCCTTCATGTGTGTTATATAGTATAATTATATTAGCATTAGATGCACTACCTAAATATCTAGATATTTCTTGTATCTAGATATTTCTTGTAGGTAGGTATACATTTATTATACTTAGATATTTTGCACATTGTTTAGTATAAATAGGGGTTTCACCCCTTTTGTAATATTATCAGAATAATATAATCAGTTTTTTATCCAAATCAGTTTCATGGTATCAGAGCTTACGGTTTAAGGTCCTGGTACAAAGTCTTTGTCTGTCCTGCTCAGTATAACCAGCCCCGCTGCAGATCAGTTCTTATCAGATCATCAGTTCTCAGTTTCAGATATCAGCTCTGCTCAGTCACCTGCTTATCAGATCAGTTCTCATCAGATCATCAGTTCTCATGTTCAGATATCAGCTCCACTCAGTCACAAGTCACCTGCATTATTAGATCAGTTCTCCATACGTGCCTGCTCTTTTTCGAAGACTCCTTTTCCCGACCGAATTGGAATACACTGCCACCACCAGTGTACTCGCCAGTCTTCGAATTAGGAAACCTCAGAAAACCGCCGTCGTACGCTGCCACACGCCGCCGATCCTCCGCCCGTCTCCGCCACGCGCCGGCGCGTGAGAGCAATTCCGGCCACCGTCGACTATGCGATTCTTCCAGACACATCAGGTTTGCTTGAATTTCTGTTCTGCAATGTTAATTTCGGGTTGGAGGTACTGTTCACATCAGCCCACTTCTGACCATTCTCTATATGTTATTGAAGGAAAGCACTCTAAAATCAACAATATATTATGTTCGAGTGCTTTGCTACTGATTTCGCAACTCAAAGAGCCGGTTAACATCAGCCCATTCATCGGAATCACCCTCCTTACAGTCGAAAACCTGCTGTCACCACTGTTACGTTGCTATGGCTGATGGAAATTCTATTCGCTCACTTAGCCAGGAGGAGTTTATCAAACTTCGACAAATGCTTAACTCAAAAACAATTGTTTCGAGTCCGCAAACTCACTCGACAAACTCAGGTAAATCTTCTAACCTTGACTCATCATGGGTGATTGATTCTGGAGCCACACATCATATGACTGGGAATCGAGGTATTCTTTCTAGCCTCCATGATGTTTCTCACTCGCCCGTTCGACTTGCTGATGGATCCTCATGCCCGGTACTTGGAACCGGATCCATTAGCAATTCGAAAAACCTAAACATGTCATATGTTCTGTTTGTCCCTAAATTCCCTGATAGTCTTTGTTCAATAAGCCAAATTACAAAACAAAATAATTGCTCTGTAACATTTTATCCCACTCATTGTGTCTTTCAGGAACTAGGGACAAACCAGGTAATTGGCACTGGTGTTGAATCAAATGGTCTATATCGTTTGTCCATGTTGTCACGCCCCATGGCAAACATATGTGATTCTAGTATTCGAGAGGCTCATTATCGGTTGGGTCATCCATCTGCAGCAGCTTTAAGGAAAATGAGACCTGACATTTCTGTTCCCTATGATTTTCACTGCGAGTCATGTCAACTCGGTAAACATACTCAACGTCCTTATCCTCCCAAAGTGTCTAGTCGAGCCAGTACACTATTTGAACTGGTACACTCTGATATATGGGGTCCTTGTCCTATGAAAACTCCCTTGGGTTTTCAGTATTTTGTTTCCTTTATCGATGATTATTCACGTGCTACTTGGGTTTATTTACTCAAGTCTCGTAGTGAAGTTTGTTCCATCTTTCGTGAGTTTCATTCATACGTTCAAAATCAGTTTAAAACATCCATCAAAACACTACGCACTGATAATGCAAAAGAATATTTGTCCGCTGAATTTTCTGGTTATCTGAAGACACATGGTATTATTCACGAGTCTTCATGCATGTACACACCTCAACAAAATGGCGTTGCTAAACAGAAAAACCGTCATTTGTTAGACGTTGCACGCTCTATCATGTTTCACTCTCATGTTCCCCATCGATTCTGAGTAGTCGTAGAAAGCGGAACTGGGGGCATACCAGATTCTACCGGATACTACCCAGGCTACACCCATTTATGATCCACCTGGAGCACCATATCCTGATATACCGATAGCTTTCCGCAAAGAGACTAGACAATGCTCCACCCGTTACCCTATTCGGCATCATGTTTCCTATACACATCTCTCAGCGGAATCCCGTGCATACACCACTGCTATTGATTCTTACCCGATTCCCAAGGATGTGATGACAGCTCTTAATCACCCAGGATGGCGAAAGGCTATGGAAGACGAGATAGGGGCACTTCGGGCCAATCATACATGGGATCTTGAGCTGCTTCCTCATGGGAAGCGTGTTATTGGTTGTCGTTGGGTATTCACGGTTAAACTCAACCCTGATGGTTCTTTGCACCGCCTCAAAGCGCGGCTAGTTGCTAAGGGTTATTCACAGGCTTATGGTATTGATTATAATGAGACTTTCTCCCCGGTTGCCAAAATGCCATCTGTCGCATCTGTATTGCTCTTGCTGCCATTAACCATTGGCCGTTCCACCAGCTTGATGTCAAGAACGCCTTTCTTCATTGAGTTCTTGAGGAGGAGGTATATATGGAGCAGCCACCTGGTTTTATCATCGAGGAGGAGGCCTTGAAAGTATGTCGGTTACGTCATTCATTATATGGTCTTAAGCAGTCCCCTAGAGCTTGGTTTGGCAGATTCTCTGGTGTTATGGAAGATTTTGGAATGGTTCGTAGTGCATATGATCATTCTGTATTCTTCAGACACCGTCAAGGCCGAAGAATTATTTTGGTTGTGTATGTGGACGATATCATAATCACAGGGGATGACGAAACCGGTATTTCTGAGCTCAAACAGTTCCTTCAGTCTCAGTTCCAGATCAGCGACTTAGGTCGACTCCGGTACTTCCTTGGCATTGAAGTATCACGTTCTCCACGAGGAATACTTCTATCTCAGCAGAAGTATGTCCTTGATATGTTATCCGAGTATGGTTTACTGGGCTGTAAACCGGTTGATAGCCCAATGCTTCCTACAGGGAAGCTTCTTCCAGGGGATGGGAGCCCGATGAAGGATCCAGAACGGTACAGACGATTGGTTGGAAAACTTAATTATTTGACTGTTACCCGTCCAGATATTTCATTCGCAGTTAGTGTCTTGAGTCAATTCATGGCCACACCATATACTGGACATTGGGATGCTGCCCTTCATGTTTTAAGGTATCTCAAGAACACACCAGGTCTTGGAATTCTGTATTCTGATCAGGGTCACTGTCGTGTGGGCGCTTTTACAGAAGAGGGAGATGGACGGATATCAGGATTCTCTGATGCAGATTGGGCAGGATGTCCTATCTCAAGACGATCTACTACTGGCTATTGTGTGTTTGTTGGCGGAAACCTTGTGTCCTGGAAGAGTAAAAAACAACACACAGTATCTCGATCGAGCGCTGAATCAGAGTATAGAGCCATGGCAGATGTCACCTCGGAGATGATATGGGTTCGTCGTCTTCTAAGAGAACTTGGGGTTATTTCTGATGATCTGATGCGGCTATATTGTGATAATCAATCAGCCATACATATAGCCAAGAATCAAGTATATCATGAAAGGACGAAGCATATTGAAGTTGATTGTCATTTAATCAGAGATCGAGTAGTCGGGACTAAAGTTGATCCTCCATCAATTCAACTCATACATATCAAGACAGAGTTTCAACTTGCAGACATTCTTACTGTGACATCCCACCACCTCTTTAAGTAGGTTTAAGTTTATAAAAGATGACCCAGAAAATTTCTTTATAAACGGGTCCACACTAGACCAAAATAAGCATTAACACCCACTTAGTTCGTTTGTTATTCGTCTTTGGAAGGAAACATCAGAGTACACAGTTTTAAGCTAAACGAAAGTAGAAACGACATGCGTCTATACAAACTTCCCATTGGTGTTCGGTTCTTCATCGGCATGCTCAATCCGGACCCATTTACCCTTCCTACCTGTTACCTGTCATTAACACTAGGTAACGTATTAGTATTAATGGCATTGGGGTAACCAATCAGCACAAACAAATATTTTTTTCTAAAATTTGGACAGATTGCAAAATTCGTAGGCTACCCTGATTTCGTAGCCTACAATTCACCATCTCAATAAAAGACAGCCTTCATAATTCGTAGGCTGCCCTGATTCGTAACCTACGAATTACAGATTATGCCCCCTTCACCCCAAGCTTCCATAAAAAGACAGCTTTCACAATTCGTAGCCTGCCCTGATTCGTAGCCTACGAATCACAGATTCTGCCATCTTCGTCCATACTCCCATAAATCTCCATTTCCATCGCTTCTATATATACCATACAACATGAAATCATTCTATAAAATGAACTTCAACTTCTATTTACACTAAGTCTTGAATAACAAGTCATTCCAACGCGTTTGACCCATTACCCCCACTAGTAACGAGGTAATCATTCATTCCTCCCCCTACCTTGTTTCCCGCTTATTACCCATTGCAATGTATCATATAATTGCAATCTATTAACTTACCTACACCCTAAGGGGTGTATACTTGGAAACATATTCAATATGATTCCCGTCTTACCCGAATGTCATATATATTGGGTCATAGATCTGTTTTCTTACCCAACCTGGTTAGAAATCTCCACTTCCCCAAATGGTCAATCTCACATCTCTTATCATTCATAACTTACCGTTTGGGTGAAATGCCCAAACGGTTAATCCTCAAATTTAATACTTTTCTCAAACAAGACAACAAACTCATATTAATCATTATAATAGCTATACTATCAATAATTAAACACCTCATATGTTACCACCCCTATGACGGTTAGACGATACACTTATTTATATCTCGTCCTCCCGTCCATTTCCCCATTCCCAAGCTATCATTGATCCATTTACCATTATACAATAACCTTGTATAATGGGTGTAAATTAAGCATTACACTTTACGATTACCACACATTCTTTTGTACCTATCTTTTTACCCTAACATAAGATTAAGTTAGGCTCACCCTTCTCACCCAAATGTGCGCATCTTAGAACTATAAGAGTTAGGATTTCATTATTACCCAAACGGGTCATAATACAAATTTGTATAACACATTGGTGTTATCTCATCTTCACCCAAGTGGGTCACATAATACACACTTTGCATACACATATTGGTTCTTTCCCATCTTACCCAAACGGGTGATAATACACACTTTGTATAACACATATCGGTTCTATTTCATCTTACCCAAACGGGTCATAATACACACTTTATATAACACATATTGGTTCTATCCCATCTTACCCAAACGGGTGATAATACACACCTTGTATAACACATATCGGTTCTATTTCATCTTACCCAAACGGGTCATAATACACACTTTATATAACACATATTGGTTTTGTTCTATCTTACCTAAACGGGTCATACTACACCACTTACGTGATCATACTATAATTTATCCATTTTTTTTACTCAATGGTCAAATTACACACTTAACTAAACACACCTTGATCTATTCATCTTAACCCAAACGGGTTCATTCAACATACACTATATTAGTTTACTTCGGCTCATACATTCTACCTAACCGGGTCATTTTAACTATTTTACCCAAACAGGTCATTCACTATGTTTCTACCCAACCGGGTCATTTATTACTATCTTACCCAACCGGGTCATTTATTACTATCTTACCCAAATGGGTCATTCACTGTGTTTCTACCCAACCGGGTCATTTATTACTATCTTACCCAAATGGGTCATTCACTATGATTCTACCCAACCGGGTCATTCATTACTATCTTACCCAAACGGGTCATTCATTACAATCTTACCAAACGGGTCATTCATTACAATCTTACCCAAACGGGTCATTCGATATAATTCTACCCAACCGGGGTGTTCTTCACAATCTTTACCCAAACGGGTCATTCATTACAATCTTACCCAAACGGGTCATTCATTACAATCTTACCCAAACGGGTCATTCGATATAATTCTACCCAACCAGGGTATTCTTTACAATCTTTACCCAAACGGGTCATTCATTACAACCTTACCCAAACGGGTAATTCATTACAACCTTACCCAAACGGGTCATTCATTACAATATTACCCAAACGGGTCACTCATTACAATCTTACCCAAACGGGTCTTTTGCTATAATTCTACCCAACAGGGTCATTCTTTACAATCCTTACCCAAACGGGTCATATTATAAATATTTGCACACAACGTACTTCATTTATGCACTCTTAACCCAAACGGGTCATACTACACCTATCCACTTACAACATACTTCCTTTATGCACTCTTAACCCAAACGGGTCATAATACACCTATTCACACACAACATACTTCAATTATGCACTCTTAACCCAAACGGGTCGTATTATCTTATTCACATATAACATAGACAATTTTCATGATCCCACTTGAATTATGATCATGCTTGTGGTCAAACCACCTTGTACTCTACCTTGTAACATAGCACAACAACAACTTAAACGTTACCTCAAGTCTTCCAATTTAGCATTCCTTGATGGCTTGAGCTCCCACCACATTCACCTATAATTAATTAAGCACTTAGCTTAATAATCCACAACATAGTCATACTTGATTCTCAAGTACCTTACTAACTATCTTTCGTCAAAACTACACACTTTCAAGTTCTACATCTCTTTTAGGCATTTTCACAAACACTTGGTGTGCATGAAAATGCCTAATTCATCTCATACACATTTAACAAACTAATTTACCCCTTCTTTACATACTTGCATCCTAAATCACAACTTTATGTAAAAGTGACAATCTTTATCACATAATCAAGCATACTTGGCGTCTAATTAAACCAACCCAACCACACATACATCATGTAAATCAATTTCATCCATGGGTTTTACCCAACCTACAACCTCCACGAAATACATACTAAATTAGTCATGCAATCCAAAATACACACACCACTTGCTTGTATCTCAAGCATACACTCAAAATCTGCATATTAATTTAACTAATTTGATGACCTAAATCTTAAACAACTTAGGGGGAGATCTTACTTGACATCATAAACAAGAATATAAGAGGAAAATCGTGTGTAGGTTGAAGAATCCCCATGAATTTCGAATTCCACCACCAAACTCATCAAATTTTTGACCTTGAAATCAAGATTGATCAAAAGGCTTGCTCCTCCCCTTCCCCTTTTCACGTCTGCGATCTTTTCCCATAGGAAAAGTCCAGACTTTTCTTTTAAGCCTAATAGTTACATACTGCCCCCTTGTACTTTACCCCTTTGTTAAATATAATCACTTACTTATCTTTTACACAATACACCCTTATTTTCCATGACTTATCTATTAGTTACCTATAAATCTTAGTAACAAATAAGAAGTCAATCATTTTATATTAGTCGCCACTTAAAAAATACTTCCCCCGATAACCCCACAATTCTTAAAATTATAAATTTTAAATAAACGGTTCTGGGATGTTACAACTCCATCCCCCTTAAAGAGAGTTTCGTCCTCGAAAATAAACTATATACCTAACCTCCTACAAAGGTACTTCCACTACAACGGGTAATTCACATGATTCTTAATTGAGCATTCTAAGTTAAGCCCATGCGCATTCACTAGTAATCGATAGTACACATACTTTTGCATTATCACCATGACATTACTTATCCTTTACTCGCCTATAGTTCATGGGCTTCATATATCCTAATCGGCCCCTTTCTCCCGGTATCTAAACACCCTTTAAATACTCACCTTTACCTCATCTTGGTCATCCGACGACCTGTTCGCATATCTTGCTGGTTATTTCACCACATAACAAATGATAGCTTAACAACTCATCATCATTATAATACTTTATATTGCTTAAGCACTTATATC
>JBCNJP010000023.1:16418345-16516251 GCA_039602395.1 Deinandra increscens subsp. villosa
TAATGGCATTGGGGTAACCAATCAGCACAAACATATATTTTTTTAAAAAAAATTGGACAGATTGCAAAATTCGTAGGCTACCCTGATTTCGTAGCCTACAATTCACCATCCCAATAAAAAGACAACCTTCATAATTCGTAGGCTGCCCTGATTCGTAGCCTACGAATTACAGATTCTGCCCCCTTCACCCCAAGCTTCCATAAAAAGACAGCTTTCACAATTCGTAGCCTGCCCTGATTCGTAGCCTACGAATCACAGATTCTGACCTCTTCGTCCATACTCCCATAAATCTCCATTTCCATCGCTTCTATATATACCATACAACATGAAATCATTCTATAAAATGAACTTCAACTTCTATTTACACTAAGTCTTGAATAACAAGTCATTCCAACCCGTTTGACCCATTACCCCCACTAGTAACGAGGTAATCATTCATTCCTCCCCCTACCTTGTTTCCCGCCTATTACTCATTGCAATGTATCATATAATTGCAATCTATTAACTTACCTACACCCCAAGGGGTGTATACTTGGAATCATATTCAATATGATTCCCGTCTTACCCGAATGTCATATTTATTGGGTCTTAGATCTGTTTTCTTACCCAACCTGGTTAGAAATCTCCACTTCCCCAAATGGTCAATCTCACATCTCTTATCATTCATAACTTACCGTTTGGGTGAAATGCCCAAACGGTTAATCCTCAAACTTAATACTTTTCTCAAACAAGACAACAAACTCATAATAATCATTATAATAGTTATACTATCAAAAATTAAACACCTCATATGTTACCACCCCTATGACGGTTAGACGATACACTTATTTATATCTCGTCCTCCCGTCCATTTCCCCATTCCCAAGCTATCATTGATCCATTTACCATTATACAATAACCTTGTATAATGGGTGTAAATTAAGCATTACACTTTACGATTACCACACATTCTTTTGTACCTATCTTTTTACCCTAACATAAGATTAAGTTAGGCTCACCCTTCTCACCCAAAGGTGCGCATCTTAGAACTATAAGAGTTAGGATTTCATTATTACCCAAACGGGTCATAATACACACTTTGTATAACACATTGGTGTTATCCCATCTTCACCCAAGCGGGTCACATAATACACACTTTGCATACACATATTGGTTCTTTCCCATCTTACCCAAACGGGTGATAATACACACTTTGTATAACACATATCGGTTCTATTTCATCTTACCCAAACGGATCATAATACACACTTTATATAACACATATTGGTTCTATCCCATCTTACCCAAACGGGTGATAATACACACCTTGTATAACACATATCGGTTCTATTTCATCTTACCCAAACGGGTCATAATACACACTTTATATAACACATATTGGTTTTGTTCTATCTTACCCAAACGGGTCATACTACACCACTTACGGATACTATAATTTATCCATTTTTTTTACTCAATGGTCAAATTACACACTTAACTAAACACACCTTGATCTATTCATCTTAACCCAAACGGGTTCATTCAACATACACTATATTAGTTTACTTCGGCTCATACATTCTACCCAACCGGGTCATTTTAACTATTTTACCCAAACAGGTCATTCACTATGTTTCTACCCAACCGGGTCATTTATTACTATCTTACCCAACCGGGTCATTTATTACTATCTTACCCAAATGGGTCATTCACTGTATTTCTACCCAACCGGGTCATTTATTACTATCTTACCCAAATGGGTCATTCACTATGATTCTACCCAACCGGGTCATTCATTACTATCTTACCCAAACGGGTCATTCATTACAATCTTACCAAACGGGTCATTCATTACAATCTTACCGAAACGGGTCATTCGATATAATTCTACCCAACCGGGGTGTTCTTTACAATCTTTACCCAAACGGGTCATTCATTACAATCTTACCCAAACGGGTCATTCATTACAATCTTACCCAAACGGGTCATTCGATATAATTCTACCCAACCGGGATATTCTTTACAATCTTTACCCAAACGGGTCATTCATTACAACCTTACCCAAACGGGTCATTCATTACAACCTTACCCAAACGGGTCATTCATTACAATCTTACCCAAACGGGTCACTCATTACAATCTTACCCAAACGGGTCTTTTGCTATAATTCTACCCAACCGGGTCATTCTTTACAATCCTTACCCAAACGGGTCATATTATAAATATTTGCACACAACGTACTTCATTTATGCACTCTTAACCCAAACGGGTCATACTACACCTATCCACTTACAACATACTTCCTTTATGCACTCTTAACCCAAACGGGTCATAATACACCTATTCACACACAACATACTTCAATTATGCACTCTTAACCCAAACGGGTCGTATTATCTTATTCACATATAACATAGACAATTTTCATGATCCCACTTGAATTATGATCATGCTTGTGGTCAAACCACCTTGTACTCTACCTTGTAACATAGCACAACAACAACTTAAACGTTACCTCAAGTCTTCCAATTTAGCATTCCTTGATTTTTTTTTGAACGGCCAACATATTTTATTAAGGGGCTAGTAAGTGGCTAAAACCCCCGAAGAATATTTACATGAGTACATCCCAAAAAGACTTCATAGAACACCTCATACAATACACTAGTTACATCATTTAACCAACATCAAAAGACACACATTATACCCATTGTAGTTTTCTTTTCTTCATCCTTCTTTTTAGCCAAAAATACGGTCTCGTTTTTACTTCCTCCAATATACCATCAGAACACACCTCCACACCATTAAAAGTAAGCTTGTTCCTTCCTTTCCATATGGCCCAAATTGTCACTATAATAATTGCTTGAAGATCACCTCTCTTTTCATTTGTAACCATATTGTTATCAATGAAGTGCAGCAACTCCTTTACACTAGAACCATGGATTGGCTCCACCTTGCACCAAGACGAGATTCTGCCCCATACTTCAATTGCAAGTTTGCATTCCAAAAAAACATGCTCAGTAGTTTCCTCTTTCTCTCCGCAAAGTCTGCACATCATATCCTGGATGTTTAAGCCTCGAGCCGCTAATGCCACTTTCGATGGCACTCTTCCCATCTCGACCCGCCATACTAGCAAGTTAACCTTTAAAGGTAAACCTTTGTGCCAAGGGAAGCTCCAAAACGGTACCTGCATGCCAACACGGTTTAATAAATTTTTTATCTCTTTGACGTTGAACTTTCCATCCACCGAGGCAGCCCATCTCCATTCATCATGGATGGGGGACGGAGTTGCACCGGCGACTAACATTGATAATTCTTGGAATTCCTGCCACTCCACCATCGTGTTTAAAGGTTTTTTCCACTTCCAAAGCCACTCCGTCATCCCGTTCCTCACTTCATAATAGCTAGCCACCGAACTAGATTTTGATGCAGCAAGTTCAAACAATACTGGAAAGTGGCAGCAAAATGGAGCAGGTCCAATCCAGGAATCTAGCCAGAACCTAATTTCAGACCCACAACCCAGCTGCCCCACAAGGAGACTATTTAACTCCACACCCCTATTACTCATGTCATACCCCACCTTCACAATGCTTTTCCACAACCCATTTACAGAGGTACAAGATGGAATTAGCAACCAGCTCCTCCCGTAGCGATGGATAGACCAAATAACTTTCCTCCACAGTTTGTTTGGCTCGACTTTAAAACGCCACCACCAACGAGCCAAAAAAGCAATATTCGCATCCTTCAAGTTTCCAATCCCTATACCCCCCAATTCTTTTGCAGCAGTGATTCTATTCCACGCCACCCAACAGATCTTGGCCTTTTCTTGTGAACCACCCCATAAAAAACGACGTCTAATCTTTTCAAGATGTTCGATCACGTTGTTTGGAGCACGGTACAAACCAAAATAATATAGAGGTAAAGCATTAAGAACTGACTTCATTAAAACAACACGACCCCCCATCGATAAAGTTCTAGCCTTCCATTTTGATAATTTAGCTTCAAATGCCTCGATGACCGGTTTCCAGTTTTTTAATTGATTCATGTTTGCACCAATCTTAAGTCCCAAGTGCTCAAAGGGGAATGACCCCTTTCTACATTTAAGAATTTCCAATAATTGGTCAGCCTCAGATGGTGCTAAGCCGACCTCAAATGCCGCACTTTTACTTAGGTTTACTTTTAATCCAGAAACAAGGTAGAAACCTCTCAATATTCTAACCAGGTTACGCACGTTTACCTCCGACCATTTACCAAGGAACACCACGTCATCAGCATACATTATGTGAGATACAACTGGACCCTCATTTGGAAGTCTAATTCCTTGGAAAACTCCCATTTTTACAGCCCTCCTCATTACTGCAGATAATGCATTCATTGCTAATAAAAATAAAAACGGGGAGATAGGATCACCTTGTCTTAGCCCCCTGAAACATTGAAACTCCATAGTGGGGCATTCCTTGATGGCTTGAGCTCCCACCACATTCACCTATAATTAATTAAGCACTTAGCTTAATAATCCACAACATAGTCATACTTGATTCTCAAGTACCTTACTAACTATCTTTCGTCAAAACTACACACTTTCAAGTTCTACATCTCTTTTAGGCATTTTCACAAACACTTGGTGTGCATGAAAATGCCTAATTCATCTCATACACATTTAACAAACTAATTTACCCCTTCTTTACATACTTGCATCCTAAATCACAACTTTATGTAAAAGTGACAATCTTTATCACATAATCAAGCATACTTGGCGTCTAATTAAACCAACCCAACCACACATACATCATGTAAATCAATTTCATCCATGGGTTTTACCCAACCTACAACCTCCACGAAATACATACTAAATTAGTCATGCAATCCAAAATACACACACCACTTGCTTGTATCTCAAGCACACACTCAAAATTTGCATATTAATTTAACTAATTTGATGACCTAAATCTTAAACAACTTAGGGGGAGATCTTACTTGACATCATAAACAAGAATATAGGAGGAAAATCGTGTGTAGGTTGAAGAATCCCCATGAATTTCGAATTCCACCACCAAACTCATCAAATTTTTTGACCTTGAAATCAAGATTGATCAAAAGGCTTGCTCCTCCCCTTCCCCTTTTCACGTCTGCGATCTTTTCCCATAGGAAAAGTCCAGACTTTTCTTTTAAGCCTAATAGTTACATACCGCCCCCTTGTACTTTACCCCTTTGTTAAATATAATCACTTACTTGTCTTTTATACAATACACCCTTATTTTCCATGACTTATCTATTAGTTACCTATAAATCTTAGTAACAAATAAGAAGTCAATCATTTTATATTAGTCGCCACTTAAAACTTACTTCCCCCGATAACCCCACAATTCTTAAAATTATAAATTTTAAATAAACGGTTTTGGGATGTTACACTTACCAAACCGCTTCGAAAGACTCAGATTGATTTTATTTGTAACAAGTTGGGCATGATTAACATCTATGCTCCAACTTGAGGAGGAGTGTTAAATAGTATAATTATATTAGCATTAGACCCACTACCTAAATATCTAGATATTTCTTGTATCTAGATATTTCTTGTAGGTAGGTATACATTTATTATAGTTAGATATTTTGCACATTGTTTAGTATAAATAGGGGTTTCACCCCTTTTGTAATATTATCAGAATAATATAATCAGTTTTTTATCGAAATCAGTTTCAATGTCTATACACATGATGACAACTTAACGACTTAAAAAGACAAAAAACTAAACAAAAATCGTTTTTTTATATGTCCGACTATGTTGCATATATGCAACATATGAAACGGACCATGTTGCATATAAAACATATGAAACGGACCATGTTGCATATATGCAACATTGTATGTTTCATATGTTGCATATATGCAACATAGTCGGACAGACAAAAAAAACACTTTTTTTAAGTCATCAAGTGGATATAGATGGATATACGTGAAATTAAATTAAAAAAATATAAATTACCAAAAAAAAAACTTCATTTGTATAGTTTTTTTTTTTGCTCTTACAAGTTTGTACAATAAATAATGGTTTTTACATGAACTTTACCCCCTATATATATGGGTCGAACCATACAATGATCGAGATGAGGCAATGATCGATGTGAAGCATTCTAATTCTTTGTAAGGGTATTTGTTATGGTACCACCGAATGGGTCGGGAGAGGGAATCGGTGTGATCGGGAGCTCGGGAACACCATAGTCCACCGTTCGAGGCTCCCGATCGGGAGAGGGTTTCTTGAAGGATCCACCGAGGGGGGGTTTGAACGGGAGTGGACCGTTGAAGTGCCCCCCCCCCCCCCCCCACCCACCCACCCACCCAACGGTCATTTTTTTTTTTAACTAATTTTTTTTTTACTTTTTTACCATATTTCCCCTATTTAAGCCCACAATTCAACCCTTTTTCACACCCCACTTCTACTTCTCTCTAATTTTTATAAAATCTTTCTCACCCACATCCTACACCATGAGCAACTTTAACAACTTCTTTTCCAACCGCAAGGATTCCAACCCATCAACCCCCACATCTCAACAAAACCCATTTGGCACTCCCGGTTACGTACCAACGATGGCGGATTCTCACGTCGGTTGGGGCGAATTTGATTTTCTTCGTGACGAGTTTCAACCAAATCAAACCGATTATCAACCCGAAATTGTTATGGAGACCCAACCCACTCAACCAAAAAGGAAGAAGCAGCCCGCCAAACGAAATAAGAAGACGGGTCAAACGTCTCAACCCGACGACGGTCAAAAAAGGATGTCCGTTCCTTGGACGGTCAAAGAAGAAGTGGCGTTGGCGAAATGTTGGGTCGATTGCTCGGAGAGTTCGATTACGGGTAAAATTTATATTTTATAACTTGTTTTTTTTTTTAAAAATTACTAACATTTTTTAAAGTTTACTAACAAGTTTTTTTTTTCCTTTCTTAATTTAGGAGATGCCCAAAATAGAAATTCTTTTTGGAACAAAATTACCCTAGATTGGCACAATTTGTTGCGTTATCCTACCACCCGACTTCGACGATCCAAAAAGCTTTGTTCGCACCAAGCATCAATTATACTCGAAGTGGGGCGACATGAACCGGAAGGTCACCAAGTTCAACAACACCTACATCCACATTATGGGTAATCGAAAGAGTGGGCAAAGCGAAGAAGACATTATGAAGGCAACCCATCATCGATTCAAACTAGAAAACAAGGGCGCTTTCGACAAATTGGAGGTTTGGGATGTGGTGAAAATGTCCCAAAAATGGCGAGGGGCATATGCGGTGGACGATGGTTGCGATAGTGATGAACAAGGTGCTTCTAAAAGAAGCAGAACATCCGATTCAAATCGGAGATTTAACACCGATAGTCCCTCGCAAGCCCAATCCATTCCTTTCGATCTCAACCTCAGTGGAACGTCTCCCAAGAGCCCAACCGAGGATCCACTTTCAATGGGTACCCAAAAAGCTAAAAAATTAGAAAAACTCAAAGCAAAAGGAAAAGGAAAAGAGTCTTCGAGTGGAGCGTACGATTCCCATTTTCAAACGTTTACCGACTATCAACGGGAAAATATCGAGCTTCAAGGAAAAGCTCGAGAACAAAGAGAGAAACATCTCGAGCTAATGGAACGCGAGCAAATGTGTCGTGAGCTCGATAGGGTTGTACGCGACCCAAGCGAGGAGGCTAAAACAATTGCTCAAAAAATTCGAGCCAAACTCTTCAAGAAATATTTTTAGAATTTTTTTTTAATTTGTAATTTTAGGATTTAATAAGTAATTTTAGGATTTTTTTTTTTTAATTTGTAATGTTAGAATTAACTTTTATTTATAAAATGTATTTGTTAAATTATTAGTATTTTATTTTAAATATTTTATTATAAAAAAGTGTTTGGGGAAATGGGAAAGTGGGAAAACCATAATCTACAAAATGGGAAGGGTGGAGAATGATGAGGTGGCACCAAAAATGGAGTGGGGAAACCATTACCAATACCCTAAAAGAGCATAACAGATGACGTTTTATATCAATGCTTCTTTTGTACAATTACATCGGCAACAACCTTTTAGCAACATCGTTATCAAAGTTACTACCGATAAATAAAGTTGATGTTGATAAACAAAGTTAATGCTGATGAACAAAGTTAATACCGACAATTAAATTTGCTACTGATCGGTTAATATACTGATGCTTTAGTTACTACTAAAGGACTAAGGTGCTAACTATATTTAGTTTCCTTCGTATATCATTTTCATAAATTGAAGAAATAAATGAGTATAATGGATGCTTAGACATGTTAATTATAGAATGAACCTTGATTGGTGTTATAACTACACTCCTACAACTCTTGAGGTTTGTACAAGTGTTGGACACTTAGTTATATCCACCTCCCTTCAATTCTCTTTATCACCAGATTAATTAACCTCCCCTTTAATCCTCTCCCTCCACCGGCCGGCCACCGGAATAAACTAACCATGAACACCAACGACGCCCAAGATCAGCTAGAATGCCTCACAATCTCGCCGATAAACGTCAAACTAAAACGCCTCCCCCGCCTCACCGACTACCTCCCCAACCTCCAGACCCACACCAACCCTTTACAACACAACGCTTTCTACCACCATTCCGACAAGGACGGGTTCTACATCTCCCACTCCGACGTCATCCTCAGTCAAATAGTCTTCGATTTCTCCGGCAACTTCCCTTCATCATCACCTCACCTCGCCTACCACCATGCCGGACCCCGCAAGGAGATCTTATTTGATCCCCAAAAAGTGCGGGCCGCCATTGTTACGTGTGGCGGTCTTTGTCCCGGTCTCAACACCGTCATCCGGGAACTGGTTGTCGGGTTATGGGAGCTGTACGGTGTCCGGGAGATCTTCGGGATCAAGGCGGGTTACCGCGGGTTTTATTCGGGCGACCCGATAAGGCTTGACCCGAAACTGGTTCATAACTGGCACAAGAGAGGGGGCACTGTACTTGAAACCTCTAGAGGTGGATTTGATCTTCACAAGATCGTAGATGCCATTCAAAGTCGCGGATATAACCAGGTTTCAAATTCTAAACGTTTTATTAAATGGGTCACGTATCGGGTCAACCGGTCAAGACTCGACCCGTTACATCATAACACACCTGAATAAAATCATGGTAACTCTCCTTGATCCTGAACAGGTATATATCATCGGAGGAGATGGCACTCTACGAGGGGCGGTACAGATATTCAACGAAATTCAACGCCGAAAACTAAACGTTGCAGTTTCCGGGATTCCTAAAACCGTCGATAACGATGTGGGAATCATCGACAGGTCATTCGGGTTTCAAACAGCAGTGGAGATGGCTCAAGAAGCAATAAGTGCAGCCCATGTGGAAGCCGAGAGTGCACCCAACGGTATAGGCCTGGTCAAGCTCATGGGCCGGAACACAGGACACATCACGCTCGATGCAACCCTGAGCAGTTGTGATGTCGACTGCTGTTTAATACCTGAAAACGACTTCTACCTGGAAGGCAAAGGTGGTTTATTCGAGTTTCTTGATCTTCGTTTGAAAGAAAACGGGCATGCGGTCATTGTGGTGGCGGAAGGAGCGGGCCAGGATATGATTCCCAGGAATGAGTCTCAAAAACAAGAAAAGGATGATTCTGGGAACCTTAGTTTTTTAGATGTTGGGGTATGGTTGAATTCTGAGCTCAAGAAATGGTGGGAGAGGGATCATAAGGGTGAGTTGTTTACAGTCAAGTATATAGATCCTACTTACATGATACGGGCTGTTACGGCTAATGCTACTGATAACTTGTACTGTACACTATTAGCCCATTCTGCTATTCACGGTATTATGGCGGGCTACACAGGGTTTGTAACGGGTCCAATAAACGGTAACTATGCTTACATTCCTATGGATGAGGTGGCTCAAGCCAAGAGTCCAGTCAACACTAATGACCACAAATGGGCTTGGGTTAGATCAGTCACTGCTCAGCCTGATTTTAGAAGAACTTGAACAAAACCCGAACCCTAAACATCAATTGTTAGTCAAAAGAAACAGGTACATATCCGGCAAATAACATCTATGCATCTACACAATAAAAGCCACATCAGCAAGTTCCTACGAGTCAAAGTCAGCCAGATATTTAGGTTAAAAGTAGATTACATGTTCCTTCAATCAAGCACTATCGTGCTTTCTGTAACTGTTTTCAGCTTGTTCAGTTCAGTCAATGCAGTACCCAAGGATTCCTTTACCTTGCTTTTCTTGGCCTGAAAGACAGGATAACTTTTAAAGCAAGTAAGGACGTAACTATATAAAAAGGAAGGCATATATCGTACCTTTAATGATGGAATGAGAGCAAAAGCCTTTTTAGTTGATTCAATTCCAGTATTTGCAATGAGACATATCTGAAATATATTATGTTTTTTTTTTAATACAAGGCTGTATATTAGAAAACATGTTTTGAGGTTTAGATTAATACCTCGCCATCAGAGACATCTTGCTTTTTGAGAGTTCTAGATTTGAGTTAGAGAATCAACAACAATTACAAAAATTCGTGACGTATATAAGAAAAGTGACCTGAATTTGAGAAAAAGAAACATAACAAACATGAAAGGATACTCCAATGTTTGTCTAACAGAGTGAGGGTTGGTGTAAAAATTTCCTGTGTTGGCATACTGCAATGCCCTGTCGAATGAGCTGGAAAAAGTATACGCAATCAGCAATGTGTCATTTTGAGCCAGCCTGAATCATTATATGCTGTGACCCGTTAATCAAAATGTAATTTATGACTTCATACCTTGGGATTTTAATAGTCGGATCCTTTGACAGGAGCACCATGTGATCTTGGATTCCTTGCAAGATTTGTGCAGCTTCACAGTTCATCAAACACTTGGCATTCTCAGGAAGCTCTGCATAATAATGAATAACCATATTTAAAAAAAATAATACCAATAAATTGGTTATAAAAAGCGTGAGACGCTCCGATTTGTCTAGGTCCGGAGAGAGCCAAGGAGGTGTGAGACGTGAGGCAAGGGCTTCACAAGGCTTTGGTCAATGTACAACCAAAAGATACCATGTCTCTCGTCTTTTTTACAATTCAACCTTCATCATGTAGACCATTCATAATCTCTTAATCCTTTTGACTGATATGTGCATAAAGCGGAACCTTGAGACCCTGAGGCGCATCATCTGCCACCTCCATTGCCTCACATCTCAGGCGCGCTTCTTAAAAACCAAGATTAGTAATCACTAAAACAATACATGAATAATATGAGTTTCATCACAGATGCAGTAGAGATCATAATAACATCAATAGCTAAATAGTACATACTAACCCTCTTCAACTTTGAGCAAAAGTGGAGGAGGTTCTTTCTTTGAAGATCCTCCCTTATCTCCCTTTCCCCCTTTGCCTTTGAGAAAAAATAAGCATGCATAGAACATAAGCAACATAAATTTAAAGAAAAATAAAAATAATTTACAAATGGTTTTAAAGTCATACCTTTAGCAAAAGGGGTACCATCTTTCCCATTTGACTTACCATTTCCATTTCCATTTGTCTCAAACTTCTCATCAAACATATCTGCATACCATTATCATGCACATAGGTAAATTTCGAAAAGCACGAGGCGCACCAAGATGATAGATTCCCCAAAGCCGAGGCGAAGACGCACACATAACGTATGTGAGGCGCAAACTATTTGTATATTACTTTTTATATTTCCAATAGGTTTCTATTATCATTCACCCCAATTTAGATAGTAAAACCTCTATATACGATTTAATATAGAAATAACCTCAATCTATGTACAACCTATAAGAACAAACTCATGCGATTTCGACCTTCGCCTCATGTACGCTAGTCCAGCGATGCCTCGGGCGAGATTTTTAAATCTAGGGTTAAATCCAGAGAATGTGTAATAATTCAAATGAAATAAATGGGGTTAAACCTTCAGAATCAAACTGAACTTTCCTTCCCTTCGAATCTTTTCCTTTAGAAGCTGAACAGAAATTAGCAACTCAACAATTTAACAATTATAGAAATTAATTCAGAAAATCGAAAAAAACTGTTCAAATTCAGGCACGAAACGAAGATCATAAAAACTTAGAAGCTGCATTAGGGTTTTACCTGGAGATTTCAAAGCAGATTTCCCCCCTTTACCTCCTTTATCAGACATTTTCTTCTGCTAGATAAACACACACACATGCATAATCGAGATGGTAATCATCATTAGCTCTGTAAATTTAGACTTGCTAATGACGTTATTCTTGACAAAAAAAGCAAATGAAAAGATGACCTAATTGATGAGATACATACGAAGGATTGATTTAACGAAAGAAGTTAGAAATGGAAGAGTGTTGAATTTACCTGAAGAAGAATAGAAGATCGAAGCAAGATGAGGGTTTTAGCTGAGCACTGCGTGGAGCTCTCCCCCTTTCTGAACTTCGGCCCTTTGCGCAGATACCGGGGATGGGTATATTATGTAATTTTACCCCTACAATATAAATTAGTGTTATTATATTGTAGGGGCATTTATATATATTCCCTATTTTTTTATATATTTATTTAAATTTGAAATATAATTATGTTTTTTGAACGGCGATTTCATTAAGACACGGAAAAACCGAAAAAGCAAGAAACTAAAATCGGCCCCAACAAAACAAAAAACCCCCACTACATCAGAAATTAAAACAAACTCAATCCCTCTAATCAACCCTCCATCCTTTAGCCCTACTATTCATCGAGAAAAAACTTAAAGCCTTGTTCTTCACTACCATTTCGACTAAGGTAGTTCTTTTGCCATTAGAAACGATGTTGTTCCGAGCTCTTCATGAAACCCAAATCGCAGCTCTAACAACCACATCCACCAAGACCTCTTTAGACTTATTTACCCATCTTTCTTTAACTCTCAGGTTGAGATCTTGAATGTCAAAAAAGAAAGAAATTTGGGAGTGTGCACCACTGAGCTATTACATACCATAACATCGACGTGTAACAACAACCGGTAAAAAGATGCATCTCGTTCTTAGTCCCTTCGCCACGGACCGGACACAGCGCTGATACAAGACTAACTCCCTTCTTTTCGAGCCCCTCCTTCGTTGGAAGCATCCCAATCATTGCTCGCCAAAACAAAATATTCGCTTTCGCCGGCACGATCTTACTCCAATTCACATGGCTCACCTCTCCTAAATTTACCCCTCAAGAAGAAGACCATGAGCTCCTTTCACCGAGAAGACCCCCGAGGAGTCACCTTTCCAAGACCACCCATCAGATTCCTGCATAATTAAACAATCAAGTCTAACCTTATTTTTAAGGAAAGCCTCTTCAACTCTAGCTATGCTCGTCCAAACCCCAACCCCTCCTTTTTTCATAGGAACCAACCCCCTCCCAAACCCCAGCCCTCCTTTTTTCGTAAGAACCAACCCCCTCCCTGAGTTCCCTACATGGAATCCAACCACCACTCTTCTCCACAATTTGTTTGGCTCCACGTTGAATCTCCACAACCATTTTTACATAAGGGCCAAGTTCGATATTTCGAGCGGAATCAGGCCAAGACCCCCCTTGTTAATGGGTTTAAACAAAACCTCCCTGCTAATCCAAAGCACCTTTCTTTTGTTTTGAACATCTCCCCACAAGAAATTGAAACGGATGCTCTCAAGTTTATGTATAACCTTCCTCGGGGCTTTAAAAAGAGAAAAGAAATACAACGAGATAGAATCTAAAACCGGTTTCACCAACACTAAACGCCCTGCCATCGATAACTTTCTCGCTTTGCAACCTGAAAGCTTGGCCTCGAACGCGTCTACAACCGGCTTCCAACTCGAAACCCGATTAAGGTTTCCTCCAACCAATAAACCAAGGTGCATGAAAGGAAGGCTAGCACTTTTACACCTCAAGCGATCAGCCATAACCGCCACCTCCTGAGGCTCACAATTAAGACCAAAAAGGGAGCATTTAGACAAGTTAACCTTAAGGATAGATACTAGAAAGAAGGCCCGTAGCATCTTGTTTAGGTTAAGCACATTGGCCTTCGACCATCTTCCCACCACCAAAGCATCATCCGCAGAAAGGATACTAGACAAGACATGCCCTCCATTAGGAATCTATACTACATTAAAAATTCCCATATTAACCGCCCTCTCCAACATCCACGTCAAAGCTTCCATCACCGTTAAGAAAAGGAAAGGCGATAGCGGGTCTCCTTGCCGAAGTCCCCTCTCACATTGAAACTCCCATGTGGGGGAACCATTCACCAGAACTGCCCGAGAAGACGCAAGGCAGCCCCGGCCCATTGGCACCACTTCTCGGGGAAGTTCATTTGCCTTAGAACAGACAATAAAAACTCCAAATTCATCGAATCGTAAACTTTTTCAAAGTCGATTTTAAACATTAAAATTCTTTCCTTGGACCTCTTACTCCACGATATAACCTCATTAACAATGAGTGGGCCGTCGATGATGTTTCTATTAGCTATGAAAGCCATTTGATTGTCGGAGATAATCTTTCCAACCACCAATTTCATTCTATTCTCCAACACTTTAGAGATCACCTTAAAAAATACAACCCACTAAACTTATGGGTCTAAAATCGTTTAGCGATTGCGGGTCTCTAGTTTTAGGAATAAGGTGAACAAAGAAGAACCACACCCTTTACTAATAATCCCATTATCGAAAAAACGCTCTAAAACCGCCCGAAAATCCGCTTCGAACATCCCCTAGAAATGATTGAAGAAGCCAAAATTGAACCCGTCCGGTCCCGGGGTTTTATTACTTCCACATTGCCATACAGCCTCCTTAACCTCCTATTTGGAAAATGGTTGCACAAGCATATTCTCCTTTTAAAATATATATATTATATAATTACTCACTTCATTTAAAATGACTTATTAAATAATCTAACACAATGTTAAAAATAGCAAACAAGGCCATCTAAGAAGTCTGTGTAAGCATAGTTAGTGTTGAATTGACACACATATGGATATTTTTAAGCTTACGAAAGTTTAAGCTCTGTGACACCCCGTAAGTTTCCGATGGTCTAAACAATAATATATACTTATGTGCTACTTGTTTTATATAACTATTAACGTGCAACGTGCTGAATTTTAATAGTTTAGTGTCTTTATATGCAAACGTAGTCATAGTCTTGACGTAGCCTTATCATAACAAACAACCATTTCCCGGATTTAACAATTCCTTACACGGAATGGTCGTTGGAATTTTAATAATAAAAAGGCAACTAATCGGACACGTTACTCATTTCCTATCACCTTTGTAGTAAAATAAATAACTCATGTTCCTCTCATCTTGGGATTTCATTTTATTTTATTCTTGTCGTTACATATGATTTTAGTTAATCATTATTACGTTTAACGTTTACATTTTATACGTGAAAATATTTTATTAAACGGTTGAAACGAATGTATATATTCACGAAAACATTTTATGATAATCACGAATGTGACACTATATATATTTAGACACCAATGACATCGATCAAGACTTGTGACTCTATTTAATGTTATTAACGAAATATTTCACGTCCATTTCAATTGTAAACAACCTCGTCATTCATCGTGACGAAATTCGTTCTCATGCATGACCCGTACGTCATCCATGCAACTCGTCACCTTCGTGTTTGACATCAATGCAAACAAGTAACCATTTTAAACAAACTCGATCTTTATTATCTATATTTTTAACCCATTTTATTTCCTTTACGTTTTACAAACAAAACCAATTCGTTTTAATTATTTCTTGACGCGTTACCTCATCGATTCGAACCCGGTTTCCTAGCCTTCTTTCTTTTCTTTTCACGATCCATCCATGTTTCCTTTTCTTTCTTTGATCCCGATCGACCTGGTTACCCCATGGTTCGAACCTGCGATCTCCATCCTCCCTCGTCTCTCTTTTCTTGTCCTCGTGACCCGGTTTGGTCACGGGATCGAACCCGCGACCCGTCTCCTCCCTTCTTGCCAGTTTTCCTAACCAAACCACCCCACCTTTGTTAGTTTATTTGTTGTTTTGTGTTGACTTGATTTATGCCAAACACATCAATCCCTTGCACCCTACATGTCTTTAGACCTCATAGGAGGAACTTGTCCCCCATTGTTGATACATGGTTCCTGATCGTCATGTGAAGTATCGAATACAAGACGGAACGTTCAAGTTTAGGTCTGGCCGAACCATGGCCGAACTCCAGGTTCGGAGCCGCCGAGGCTTGGCCGAAACCTGAGGTTCGGCCAGTCGTATTTCCAGCCTATAAATATGTTTGTCTTGTATAGTTTTAGTAGCTTCCGTGTCATATACTTTCTAAGTGTACTCTGTGATTCTCTGTGGTTAATACAAAGCCTGTTTGTATTTACTCTTTGTGTTTCAACTCGTTTTACATTGATTTCACATCGACTAAGTAGAAGATTCATACGCTCAAGCAATTTCAAGTGGTATCAGAGCATTTGGTTTGCTCTACTAGTCAGAGATCAGTGTTTTTCGAGTTATCGAGTTCAAATTCACGTTTTTGACTCTCAAAACTCGTTTTTCATTTTCATTTCTCAAAATTCTCGTTCAAAACATCATGATTCACGTCAAATCTGTCTGTGATTGCTCGTTTTCAGTTGATTGAGTGTTTACAGTTCGAGAGGTGTCGATTTCAGTGAGTTTTTCCGAGTTTTTTCTGAAATTTCGCGTTCGGCCGAACTCGAGGTTCGGCGTAACTGCTCCGCACTCCAAGTTCGGAGTACGCTCGGTCTAACCGCTCCGAACGTCAGGTTCGGAGGTAGTTCGGTCCACGTTCGGTGCTCGTTCGGACCAGATTTTCTTTTGTCGTCCGAAGGTCAGGTTCGGAGGACGTTCGGTGTTTTTCAAGTTCGGACGAAGTTCGGCGATAATTCGGTGGAGGTTCGGAGGAGGTTCGGAGTGAACAGTAACTTGTGTTTCGAAAATGTCCGATTTTCAAGCATTCGCGGCTATTCAAAACTCAGTTCAAGCAACTATGCAAACGATGATGAACCTGCAATTGCTTTGACTGTTCATCATGTTGATGATGATAGCATTTTAACTGATTCTGATTCTTATTCAAGTGTCTCCATGGTTCATGACGAATTACCTAAAATTTCTGAGAGTTCAAAGGTTGAAGAGACTGAATGTCTTAAATGTAAGAAATTTCTTTAGGAGATTGCAAGTTTTGAACAAAGTCATCAAATTTCAACTGAAGAGATAGTGGTGTTAAAGCAAGAATTAGAAGATTTTCAGAAGAAGTATTATGAGTTGGTTCATGTTCATGAAGATGTTTTAAAAGAGAAAACAGTATTGGCTGACGAATGTGAGAAAGCAAAGGCTGAAGCTTTAGATGCAGCTCAAGATTTTGAAAATCTGTTTGAGAAAAGTTATCCAGTACAGAAAAAGTATGAAGAAGCAACTGCTCTTATTGCTACAACTGCTGTTACTGTTGAAAAGCTTCAGAACAAAATTTCTATGCTTCAAGATGAGAATACTTTCTATCGTGATAAAAATGAAGTTTTAACAAAGGATGTTGAGATTTACAAGAAAAAGAGAGAAAGTGTTCTTGAAGAGTTATTTGCTGAATGTGAGATCCGAAAGTTACAAACTTATGAATATGATGATCTCAATGCAAAGTTCATCAAGTCACAGAAAGAAGTGTTTGATGCTCAACAACAGATTAATGATTTAAAATTGGAGATTTTGGAGTTAAAGCGGCAAGTGAAGAATTGCAATTTATCACCCACAATGCTAAATTTCTTATATAAGCAGGATCAGAGTTCAGATAGTTCTCAGAAAACTGATGTTCACTTGGTTCCTCAACCAGTGGATTTAACTGAAGTTACTGCTGCTCCGATTGATCCCAAAGATGAATTGCATGATTATTCCAAGTTTGCTACTCCACCCAAAAAGAACAAATCTAAATCCAAAAAGAAAGAAAAGTCGTTGGGTGAAGCTCCAAAATTTGCTTCAAAGTCTGTTTTGTTGGAGAATGAGAAAGTTTTTGATAAGGTTGTGTCAAGTTCTTCATCTGCAACTGAAGAAGACAAAGTTTTGGTTGAAAAGAACAAATTAAAGGACATTAAAGCCAAATTCACAAGTGAAGCTAAAGCGAGAGAAGCTTCGGGTTCTCCTTCAAGTACTTCAAAGGTTTCAGGCTCCAAACACAAAGGTGTGGGGTTTGTTGTGAAGGAAGAATTGATTCAAACAAAGAAACCGGTGAAAGTCGCCAAGGCTCCTAAAGTAAAGAATGCAAAGAACTCACCATCTCAGAAGGAATTCATTTACTATTCTGGAAGATCGTCATCTTCAAGGAGTCCATCTCCTAGGTATGATTCCTCTGATGATTTCTTTGATAATTTTGATTCTGAGCATTCATCTGGTTTTTCAAAATCAAAATTATTTTCAAACACTTTTCGAGAAAGACTTTGTTATGTATGTCGTCAACCTGGACATCTTGCTGCTGATTGTCCGACGACTGCATATATTCACAGAACTGCCAAATATGTGGATAACAAAGGTCAAATTTTTGATGAACCATGGTCCTCAAAGATAAACTCAAATTGTAAATCGTCTTGGTCTAATCCAAGTACGTCAGTTGAATCTGATTCAGGTTCTGATCAAAAATTGAAAATTTTACAAATTTGGAAACCAAAAGTTGTATCCAAGGCCAACAATGACTTTGTGGAAGACACCGGGCGACCCGACGATGTTACATCGGGTCGATCCCAGAGCGACTAATGTTTTATTTGGTGTCAACAGGTGTTTCAAGAAGACCTTTCAGTGATTGGAAAATTGCTGTTTGTGAAATATCTGTTCTAATTAATCTGATTTTCAAAATTCATTGTGTTTTCCAAAAAGACTTAACCTGCAAGTGTTCGTGTTGGTTGATCAATTTTTTCTTGGTTTTTCACTCCGTCTCATTCTGAGGGGGAGTTTGTTTTTGCAAAAATACAAAAATAGTGTGTGGTTTTTCAAATCGTAGAAATGAAATTCTATAAATAGAATTATCATTTTTAGGGGGAGAAATTTGAAAAAGACAAAAACATTAAAATTGCAAAAAGCCAAAAACAAACTTTAAAATTGCAAAAAGACAAAAACATTGAAAAATGAGAAATTGTATCCGACATGATTGGGAAATGATGGTACATTGGCTGACAATGTCTGACTCATGGATAAAGTAAGTGAAAAAGCCATAAGACCATTTGATCGATGTGCAAGGTAGGCTCGGCATTAAATCAGAAAGTATACAGATGTGATAAACACATTAAATACTAATGCTTGACCTAGTGGACAACATCTTGATGCATATCTCATGATATATCAAGAAAAGATATGTGAAAAATAAAATGAGAAGTCACTGTGTATACATGTGTTCATTTTGCAAAGATTTAAACTTGTTTGATTTTCTTTATTTTGTCAAACGATCGGACTTTCTTTGCGTGTCGAAAGACCGACCTGATCGTTGTTCGTTTGACGTTCTGCTTTATTTTCTTTGGTGTTTCGTATAACTCATCGGACTTTCTCTGCGTGTACGGGAGTACCGACCTGATTGTTGTTGAGTTATACAATTTCAACTTGTTTTTATTTTCTTATTTTGTTAAATCCGAGGCCTTATCTGCGTATCGAAAGATCGACCTTAAGGTAGACGATTTAACGTTCTTATTTCTTTTTGCATGGAACACAGTTGACTATATCATGGTTACAATCATTGTGTGATTAAAATCACAAATGAAATCACAAAATGTGATAAGCAAAGCCTATCTGAGTATGTCTGATAGTGTGGGGTACACTGGTCCATGCAAATCTAATAAATACCTTAACATATCCAGATGTTATGAGTATGATTGTGCCAGAGTCTAAATTGGACAAATTATATCTGCAATCGGCATGGCTTATGTGCTACAATAATCAAAATTGAAGTGTAGTTCAGCATGTTATGACCAATATGATCCCAAGTTGTGATCTTTCTCACAAAAGATAAAAAAAAAAATAAAAAAATAAAAATAAAAACATAGTAGTGTCTGATTCTGTATGGCATTTACTTTTCTTATCAGAAAATACCAAAAAGATTTTAGGTGTGTTTTGATATAAAGTTTCTAAAAGTCAAAAAGATTTTGTTTCTAATTTGTTTTCGATTGATCAACACGTAATACGAAATCATTTTTAAAATCAATATATCTTGGAGTCTCGAAGAGACGTTTTGCGCCAAGATTATTTATGTGACAGATTTCTAAGTGGAAGAGAACATTACAACTTCAAGTCTTCTGAAGTTTGTTGATAAAGAGGTTACACACGTTGCAATATCAAGTATTCAAGATCGAACTCATCGTCTAGATCGAGGAAGAGTTTGATTGAAGATACAAGATACAAGTTTTGAGAAGAGGAATGATACTGCACATGCCGAGGGGGAGTTTGTTGATACATGGTTCCTGATCGTCATGTGAAGTATCGAATACAAGACGGAACGTTCAAGTTTAGGTCTGGCCGAACCATGGCCGAACTCCAGGTTCGGAGCCGCCGAGGCTTGGCCGAACCTGAGGTTCGGCCAGTCGTATTTCCAGCCTATAAATATGTTTGTCTTGTATAGTTTTAGTAGCTTCCGTGTCATATACTTTCTAAGTGTACTCTGTGATTCTCTGTGGTTAATACAAAGCCTGTTTGTATTTACTCTTTGTGTTTCAACTCGTTTTACATTGATTTCACATCGACTAAGTAGAAGATTCATACGCTCAAGCAATTTCACCCATAGTACACTAGTTTGTTACCCAATGGACAATACCCCCCCCCCCCTTTTTCCTTAAAGAAATCGGTTCATGAGCCTCCCCAAACTAATGCCACCTTTGAATACATACTAACTATAGAAAGAGCTTGAACTCTCACCCTTGGGTGTGATGAAACGGGTCGGACCACAAGGGTCGATCCCGACCTCCGTTTTTCTCCTTTTCTTCGGCTAGACACAACACACACACATAACACTTATAATTTCTTTTGAGTCCCCAAGAGTTAGAAGCATTTGCACACCCAAACACCTACCTATCTCTCTCAGTTCTCTTTGGCTGAACCCAACCCGAACACTTCCAAACACTCCCATTTTTATTAAACACACATATATAAACCACATTATGAACCCTAGCACCCACATTACACACTTAACACTCTCAAGAAAGTCTCTCTTATCTCACCCTCTTCTCTCGATCGCCCACTATCTCTCTCTCTCTCTCTCTCTCTCTCTTTCTCTCTCTCTACTCTCACTCTAACTCTAAAACTTTCAAGTAACCACACTTTACTTGAAGAACTAAGGAGCTAGGAAGCTTGAGAAGGCAAGGAACACCATTATCATCATTTTCGGCCATCAACCTCACCTAGTGAGTTCTAACCGCCACATTTTATGATGAAATCATGTTCTAGTTGTTGTTTCTAGTTTTCTTTTATGTCTAAATCAATCCTATAACAAGTCTTGACATACATTGGTGCCTAAACTCATTTTAGTGTCATAAAAGCTTACTTTTAGTAACTATCTTCATGTTCTCATGTGTAGAATGTAATAATCTACTTATGTTAGTGATTATCTTGCCATATCATGTACAAAACATAACATATTTAAGTTATTACACATGTCTTTGCTTAAAAACCAAAATGAGTACTTTACTTTGAACATAATGAGTAGAGGTGCAAAGCCCAAACCGATTTGGGCTCACAAACCGGTTCTTAAACCGGTTCTCAAACCAGTCAAAACCGGTTTTGATCAACCCGGTTCTCAAACCGATCAAACCGAACCGGTTTCAACCGGTTAGGGGTTTTTGTGAAGAAACCGGTTCCCAAACCGGATTGGCCCAAACCGGTTTCTTCACATCACTTTTAAGCACCTTTTTTTTGACCGTTTCTGGCCGTTGGTAACGGCTATATAGCCATTTTTTGACCGTTGGGGGGTTGATTTGAGGCTAAAAATTGGTATATATACCCCCTTTATGTGTTATAAACATTAGCCCACTTCCCAATCTCTTAAATTCCAACAAAGATTATCCATCATTCACTCAAAAAATGGCCTCTTCAAGTGCTCAAAGCAACGCCGGCGACGACGCGTTCTCGATTGTGAGGATTGTTCCAACAAAGAGGGCTCCGCATTTGTTCGGGCCGCATTTCGACTTGGTTGAGTTGAAAAATGGCTTGCAAAAGGCTCAGTGTCATTATTGCGGTTTGCTATCGAAAGGAGATTCGAACTCGAATCTTAAAAACCATTTGGATACTTATTGCAAAAAGAACAAGAATAACCCAAGTAGTAATCAAACTCAAGTTGGGGTCGATGGAGGCTTGTGGAATTTTGATCCGGAGATGGTTCGTGAACGAATGGCTAACTTTGTGATTCAAGAAAGTTTACCATTTGATCACTTCGACAACCCGCGCTTGACGGCCTTGATTCAAGAAACACTTCAACCACGTTATCGTCACGTAAGTCGTACAACTCTTAGAAATGATTGTGTTAGAAGATGGAAAGAAGCAAAACAACAATTAGTTTTTGGTTTTGAAAATTTAAATACCGGAGTTAACTTAACTACCGATGTTTGGTTGGCTCCACATGGTTTACCCGATTCTTACCTTTGCGTAACCGCACATTGGATTAACCCCGATTCTTGGCAAATGATGAAAAGAACCATTTCTTTCGAAAAATTCGACTATTCTCATGTCGGTGAAAACTTGTTTGCTATTTTGGATAGTGTTATTCAATTTTATAAACTTGAAAGCAAAATATTTTCAATTTCTTTTGACAACGCTTCGAACAACACAAGTGCGGTTGCAAAACTAAAACTAAAATATGGACCGATTTGTCAAGGTGTCTTTTATCATACTCGTTGTGTCGCACACATCATTAACTTGGTTGTGCAAGATGGGTTAAACGATGAGGGGATTGGGAAAGTTAAAGATGATTTTAGACAAATGTTAAAAGATGTTTTTCATAGTGGAAAGAAAAGAGCAACCGACTATCGCGATTTTTGTCACGAAACGGATAAGCTCTATTTGGGTCCGAATTGGGATGTTCCAACTAGGTGGAACTCAACTTGGAAAATGTTAGAGTGTGCGCTTAGGCAACAACCTTCTTTAGAGTTGTTTCATGACAAACTTGCTTCACAAAGTCTTGTGCATGTCTTTCCTACTACGGGTTGGGCAATTATCAAAAAATTAACCGAACTACTTCAAACATTTAAAGAGGCCACTACATACTTGTCGGGAGTTTATTATCCGACAAGTAACTTGGTACTTCACCAATTGTTTATTATGTGTGGAAAACTAAATGAGTTTGAGTTTGAAGGTGAAATTTTTGAAAACATGCTTGAACCTATGAAATAAAAAGTTTAGAAAATATTTTACCGATTTTCGAGCTGTCTTTACTTGTGCTACCGCTTTAAACCGTTACTTCAACTCATCCGGTGTGGGTATATTAATTGATGATATCTCCAACGCTTTGAACTTAAACGATGACGATGCTAATTTTAGTGAAAAGGCAAAAGAACGTTTTCATTCACATTTTCAAAGCATGTATGAAGTTTATTACCAAAAGTATGGTAATATAAGCAACATACATGAGATGCATTCGTCATCGGAAACTACTTCAAAATCTAAAACTAGCAAAAATCTTTTGAACACGTTAAGAAACATGGGTAGTAAACGAGCCAAGAGTTCCGCCCCAAGTAGTGAGTTTGGGAGATACACCGGGACCAATTATCTTCCACTACAAAATGAGGATGATTTTGATAACTTTGATATTTTGGGTTGGTGGAAAGGAAATCAAACAGATTACCCGGTCCTTTCCGCCATGGCCCCAGACCTACTAAGTGTCCAAGATTCCACGGTAGCTTCGGAATCGGCTTTTTCTCTTATTGGCAGGGTGTTATCCATTCGGAGGACTAGGCTCACCGCGTTGTCGCTCGAGACTTGCATTTGCTTGAAGGATCACTTGGACGCAATGGAACGTATACAAAACGTTTCTAATCTTGAAGGTCAAATTGACACGGAGGTGATTGTACACGACGATGAGGTAGCGCGCGGGGATGGCATGGCCAATTTCCGATGAAGAAGTTGAAGCCGATGCAAGACAAGCAAAACAACGAAAAAGGGCGGCGGCGGCAATGGATTGAACTCGACTATCCCAACAATAATGTTTAATCTAGTTAAAATATTTTGTATTTTCTTTCAAAATTAGGTACTTTTGTAATCGTTTAGGCGTGAACTTCTTCTCTTTTGTAATGTTTTATGTTTTTTTTTTCAATAAAAAGTATGTTTTTTTAGTTTTTATAAAGTTTAAAAAAATTTAAAAAAAAAAATTTAAAAAAATACAAAACCGGTTCAAACCGGTTTGAGATCCTAAACCGGTTTCATCGGTTTCCAGAAATTGTGCTTAGAACCGGTTTGGCCTCAAACCTAGTCAAAATATGTGATTTTGGACCCCTTGGTACATATTACACGTTTTAGGCACTTAAACCTAGTCAAAATATGTTACTATAAACATTAGGAAGTTTACTTGGACTCAAAATCACCATATGTATTTTTTAGACACAAAAGTACACCTTAAAGAACTTAGAAATTTCATTAAATACCAATGATCTCTAGCTCAATTGGCTAGAGGGAGGTACCCAAGACATTGTAATGTGGAGGTCTTGGGTTCAAGTCCCACTTGTAACGAAAAATAAAAACTGGGGGTTACATGTTGGGCCAGGGGGTTTTCTCATCTAAGGGTGAGTTTCCTCCTGATGGGGATTGGAGATGATCGGGTGGGTGGTGTAATATCCCTGTCAGTGATCCAAATTTGCCGTTCAAAAAAAAATTCATTAAATTACAAAACCCTTTTGACCAGAAATTTTGGGCGTAAAAACAGAAATATTTGAGGGTTATAATGATTCCAAAACATATCCAAAAGATTCCTTAATAAAATACTTGAATCTGGGTACAAACCGGGACTAAAACGACACCTGACGGACCGGGAAATGAGATTTTTGTGAAAATATACAAATCTGGTCAAAATAGACTTAATGAAGTGTTTTAATGATGAAAATGTATTTACAAACAATTATGGTGAATTTGGGACCTAACCGTGGCATAAAACGGGCTAACGAGACCAAAACGACAAGACCGACACGATACCTGCAAAACTGACAAAATTATGAAAACCGACATGTGAAACTTCTCCTAAACTTCTCAAAAACAAGACACAAACAATAAAAATTTGAAAAGCACACTATTTTTGAGGGGTCAACTTTTTCTTTATTTTTACATTTCTTCCCCTTGCTTTTTGATTTTTAATGTCACAATTTTGTGAACATCATTTTTTTTAAACAATAAAAAATTAAACACACAAACACACTTAAGTGAACAAAACACTAAATATTGCAGACATCTGGCCAAGCTAACTTTCAAAGTATTGATTTGAAAATTTTAGAAAATTGGGTTTCATGACATGCACACTTCATTGCATTTGAAGTCAAACACTTCAACAATCAATCACCAAGTGAAAATTTTAGGAAATTTGGTTTGACTCAAAACACCCTTTGCCGCTTCATCAAACAAACAATCAAGTTAAGAACAGTACCTTTCATGCTGAATTTAACCTTTTACCTCTCAAGGAAACATATCCTCCATAAAAAATTGCTTGTCATGACATGAAGATACGTCTCCTAAACTGTGCCTGGAACAATCACTTATCAACAAACAAATTAGTAATAAAACGTTAGTGATAATCCTCCTTGATCGTTCCTGCACAGAGTGAGAGATTAGTTAGCTAATAGTACCCAGGCCATTTTTTCTGGGTACCCCTGAGGAATCAATGAATGAAATTTCTTTTAAAAACATTCCTTTTGAAAAATCAGGAAGTTGGGATGATTCGGTTGTAGCTGCATTAGCCTTTGGTTTCCAAGTTCCAGGTGATTTAACATTTGTTTTAGTCACCTTTGGAGTTGTGACCTTAGGTATTTCAACCTTCTTCGTTTTAGATTCACTTTTCAAAACAGTTTTTGTTTTAGTCACCTTTTGAGTTGTGACTTTAGGTATTTCAACCTTCTGCATTTTAGAATCATTTTTGAAAACAGTTTTAGTTACCTTGGGAGGGGTAACCTTGGGTTTTTCAGACTTTGTTTGTTTTGAAAATGGTTTCTTCACCTGTTTTTGGAAATTTTGGTAACTTGGAAAGCTGTTGTTTTGATTTAAAGATTTTCTTTCAGCTTTGGCAGCACCTCAATGTTGATCAGAGGGTTTAACCTTAGGAGTAACAGTCTTCATTGCCTTAGGTTTTTCCACCTTCATGGGCTTAGACTTTACAGACTCCTGAGTTGAAACCCTTTGACTTTTCGGAAAATAGGGTTCATAGGGGCGATAAAGACAGTTTCTAGCAATATGACCAGCGATGCCACAATTAAAACAAGTCTGCTTCTTTAGATAGAAGTCAGACGTGTACCCATTTGTCTTTGGTGGCTGATATGGAGCTGGTTTGCCTTGTGTCTGCTTCTTTGCTTTGACTGCAGCTTCAGATTTGACTTTCTGCTGGTTTGTCGAAGCCTGTGTCGAACCTGTCTTTACTGTCTTTATGCTTCCTTGATTCTTTGACGTTGAAGCACCATTCTTGCAATTACAACAGCAACTGCATGATCCAACTGAAGAAATGGGAGACACAGCTACTCCCTTGAGTTTTTCATTCTTCACTCAAGCTGTTGGTTTCATGCTTGGATGCTTGATGGTGATCTTTGGCCTCTCAACTTTAGGTTCGCTTATCACTCCATCGGTTATACCCTTGAACTTGGAGGAGAAGGACGGTAATTCATATCCTACATCTGGTTCTTGGTCAAACATTGATCCAAATGTCATAAAGATCTTCCCCTCAGGCCGTGTCGTCAAGATCACCTTTTCCCTTTCGACTTTGTCAATTACCTTGAAGTATGGGGTTTCAATTTCAGGGTATGGTTTCAACTCTATCCCAGCCTCATCAGACTTAGAGTTGTGACATCTGTTATACTCCTGGCACTCAGCATCATCTCTTGGTACGTCCTCTATTCTCCCTTCACCATATGTCATGTTTGCCTCATTGTCTATTTCCTCTTGAGTCAATGGTGTAGTTCCAACCAAGACACTATCAATAGGAGGAGCAGCTTCTTTATAATCAGATTTGGTTCGTTCAACTTGATTCTCACTAAGAAGTATTCCTATAATATCTCTGGGAACTGGTGGAGGAATAATGTTGTTTGCAGATAGAGACTTATCAGACTTTTCTGACCCACACCCAGTTTTATCTTTCCCAACTTGACCAGTCACAACAGCATGTGACAATTCCTTTCCAGCATCGAGCATTCTTTTGTTTCTTTCCTGATTGCAATCATACTTGACCTGCAGCTCATCAAATTTTTGTTGCAGTTCAGTTAATTTCTGTGTAAGCTCAGATATCTCAATCCTAGCCCGATCATATAAGATAGTCTTCTCCGTTGCTAGCTTCTGATATTTCTCAATGTCTCGTTTCTGAGCTTTTACCTTCTCCTCATTCTTTGTCATCTACCCTTAAAAGAACTCCTCTCGCATTTTGTCTCAAATAATTCTATCTGATAATTTTTACAAATTTGCCTAAGTCCAGGAATTATACGAGCACAAGTGGGATTGGGACATATCTCAGTTTTGTCAACTTCATCTGTGAAATCATCTTTGTCCTCAACTATATTCTTTTCTTCAACCACTGAACTCATTATGCAGCTTCTGAAAATTTTGAAAAATTAGCAAAAACGGCAAAATCACTATTCAAAGAATAGTGTCAGAAACTTAAAACTGAAAAACGGAGGCCTTCGGAGTGGAATTTGGGGGTCCAAACGAGCTCCCCTAGACATTAGTCTAGGGTAATTCTGGGGCTCGGTGTCACGAACGTCGTGTTCAAATTTGAGCCTCTAACTCCAAACGAGTCAAAAGTTACGCTCGTTTCCGTGAAAGTGTGAAAAAGAGACTTTTTGTCGCAAATCCTGTTTCCGATCGTAAACCCTGTTTACGATCGTAATCTCCCGTTTACGATATTTGACAGCCTGGCCGATCGTAAACACCACCGGGTCGTAAACACTTGATCGTAAACGACGATTCCGATAAAACCAAATCGTAAACGCCTGATTTCGATTCAACTGAATCGTAAACTCCCAATTACGATCCAAAAATGTCGTAAACCCCAATTCCGATCAAGAAATGTCGTAAACTCAAAACACCGGGTCGTAAACACGATAAAAACGCAGTCTTGAACTCGTAAACACCCAAACAATGAAGATCTTCAACCGAAGAAGTCGTAAACACGGAAATACCCAGAAAACTGATCGTGAACTCGAAGAACAGCAGCAGATCTGATCGTAAACACCTCCAGCAGCTTCAAATCTTCAAAAACTCGAACTTTTTCCAGAAAAATGCTTGAATCCAATATCGTGAGAACCTCGAATCACAGATTCTTGGCTCTGATACCAATTGTAGGTCCGAAAAAATAACTAATCACGATATTTAAATCTAGTACAAGTGCGGAATCCTTGTACAAGACCGATTCAAGAATAAAGATGAAGAGAACACAAGAAAACGATGATAAAACAATAAAAGCTTGATCTTTGCACACAAGATGAACTTGTCGGGTACAAGATAATAAATCGTAAACACCTCTCTCTCAGGTTTACGATCGTGAACACTAGTGATCGTAAACACCTCTGGTTGCCTCTCTCTCAATCGTAAACTAGCATCCTCAAATGAGGAGGTCTTGAGGGGTTTATATAGGCACCCCAATGGGTTTACTATTGGGACCCTTGTGGATAATAAACCCAATAGTAAACCCAAACCCAATCATAAACTAGCCTAAATACAATAGCAAACTAGCCTATGATTCTAATGAAACTCTCTAAGCCCAGCCCAACTTATTTAATATTACAAGCCTCATAATCTAGCCTTTACAATATGTAACTTGGATTATGGGTAATAAATTAATGTCAATGAAATTTTTAAGTATGTGCATAGAAGGTGAAATATGTAATATATTTTTACTTACAATAAGTTAATTTTAATGATATGTAAATATTAATATAGAATGTGAAATATGTAATTTTTTAAATAAATATGTAATTCAAATATTAGAAAGGGAAATATATAAATATTAATTAATAAGCGACCATCAAACCACTTCCTAACTGAATTGGTGACCATTTTAATGATCGGGACACAATCATTTCCGTAACCTTCATAGAGATACCTTGTGAAACCCAAAATCATTTGATCCGTGACACCTGATATCATCGACTGGCGACTATGAACTCTCGGAGAACTTCAACTGGTAACGAGTTCCACCGGAACTGTTTGTATTCGTGTAGCATCTCAGCCTCATCCTCTGTTGGACGGAGACCGACTCCCGGGCTACATCACAACACCGTCACCCATCACCGCCGCAACCTTTCGAGTCGTACGTAGGCGAAGAGTTTCATCGTCATCTCTTGTTCTGATTGAAGCTCCAATCCAAGGTACGGACTAGAATTCTATTTTGAATTCAGTTCGTAAGCCTCTGTTAAGGTGTTCGATCTCTTTTAATGGCTAGCCATGGAGGTCATCAGTTGCGGATCCAGAATATTTCTTCAGCGGGGGTAAAAATAACAGTTAGTAACATGTCAAATATAATAGTTTATTTTGTCAAATCTACTAAGACTTGTTCAAGATACAGAAGGTGTGAGGTTACTTGTAACTTCCATATTTGCCATGTAAGATCTTGTTATTAAATGGTTGCGAGTTGATCATGTGAACTAAAATTGTCATTCTTAGACCACCCGGTATGGGTGGCACTGAACTTCAACGTGGTCTATGCGGCCAAATACCACGGCGCCAAAACCAGCCCCATATGGCGTGATGCAGCGATGCAGAAGGGCCCTGAACTTCGGCGTGATGTTCTTGGCGTAGGGGAGAAGAATGATGCATCATCCACCAACTAATAAGGGCAAAACACATCACTATCTTTTTAATATATTTATTTTAAAAGGTCAATCAGAAAAAGAAAAATACTAATAAGATATTCTACCACACCACATCACATGGGTATACCACTATGTGTATGGTACTGATATGTGGTCCAGTCAGCGTTGACGTGACCATCACACCACACAATCATGAGTATACCACACATGCTCTTAGTATGTAGAGGAGGTTCCAAGAAAGTAGGTGGTAGTACGTGCATGGTACTACCATCAAAATCTATATGAAATAAAAATAGTGCTCCTAAAAACACCGCATAACATGACTCCACATTATGCGACTGCGAGTCCATGGACAAAAAACCAAGTGTATATAAATAAACGTGTGAAATGTCTACATGAATGATTTGCTTCCTACCCTTGTACACAACTACATTTGGCATTCCAAAAATCATTATTACAATCAACAACTGTACAAAGATAGAAAAAAACCAAATAACAAAATGATCCCGGCTGACCTTTTCCTCAACAAGGCTCTCGATCCCGTCTCTGCTTTCACGAGTCATCACCCGAGAGCACGAAAAAAACGCTTCCCCGGCATTACAACTGGAGTTACACTGATCTTCTATCCCTAAAATCAAGTCTGACTCTGTTGTTTTCCTGATACAAACTCCTTCTCAATTGTACTGAACATAATCGTCATACGGTCTTGCAGATTCGCGTGTATGTTCTTCGTAATCTTTTTCTTATGTTTGGTGCTTTTCAACCATGCAATCCCGAAATGCACCACTACTTTACATCCCGTAGATCTTGACCCTGGATCCTCTATTTGGTACTTTGTATGAAGCTGCAATAATTATGTCAAAAAAAGTTAACAATTACACTTTTCATAATAATTGTTAAATTCATGCATCATGTATTATACATACAGTGAAATAGTCGCCAAGCGGGACCCCATGGAGAGTTGTGACTTCTTCTACAAGCCAACCGTTTCTGTCGGTTAGACGGGATTTTTGCTGACTTGAGGTGACCTCTCCTCCATAACGAGAAACACTAACGTCAAATTTGTAATAAGTTTGTCTCTGATAAACATCGGTCTTTTCAAACTCCCACGGGCTCGTTGAATAATTGACACAATGGGCCCTGTCCATTGCCCGTCGCTCCAGTTCACTACCACTGAACAACTCCATCACGAAATTGGACTGAAATTGGAATTAACCCACATCAGGAAAAGGTTTATTTTCCTAAAGATTGGATTTAAAATTAGTAATAATAGTAATATGTGTGAATATTGACTTACAGGAACTGAAAGAACAGAGGAATATACAGTAGACATGCTGATATCCTCAAGCCCTAGAAAGGATCCACTTTCTTCACTCTGGAGACTTCTGCTTTCTGAATCATCATCACTTTTGATGGATGATGATTCATCTTCAAGCAATTGTTGGTTTTTATCATCAGATTCTTCTTCGGCTATTTCGGCTTTTTGTTCAGGACTTAAGGATCTAGCCCTCCACAGAGCCATGATTGTCCTATTTTTGAAACAGACTATACCTTTTTAGTCCCAATTTGAATATTAAGAATTAAAAATCTTGGATTTTAAAAAGCGCAAGGTGCTCCGACACGGTTAGGTCCCAAAAGCTGCATCTCTTTTATACACACACACACACACACACACACACACAAAAAAAAAAAAAACCTTCTTCATCAAGTAAACCATTCATAATCTCTTAGCTCTTTTGGTCAGTTTTACAAAGTTACCTGTGTGCAACGTTAAAAGACACAAATGACTGGAAATGGAACTTAAGCCGGCCTTCTGCGTCTTCCGTCTTTGCACCATGTTTTGCATCCAAACCTCTGCCTGGATGCAATGTTATAACCACAACCGGACTACCCATTGACGACAAAGTAGGTGGGACCACTTGAACATCTTCTATATCCTCCCACAAAAAATAAAAGTTTGTCTTGTGCCCAAACAAGTCTCCATGGAACCCTATTATTCTTGCGGAAAGAAATAAACGCCCCTGCAAACAGTTAAAACCTTCAGTTTCCGTTTTAGTTTTCTTTTTCAAAATAACAGAAGAAAGCAAATACATTTCTCACCTGAAGGGGCATTTTGCGCTTCAAATGACAAGTAAAATCATTAATCAGAAATTCCTCGGGTGGAAGCTTAAACAGCTTCTGAAAAGCCGAATTTGTCTGAGGCGAGCGCAATTTAATCTAGATTTTAAAAACACAAATTGATTATTCAAAGAACAGAACTATGTAATCATGAACTTGGATCTAAAAAGAAACCGAAGATGAATAATTTATTACCTTCTTTCCCACCTCCTTTTCCATCTTGGTCAAATATTCTTTAATAATATTGCTACCTCTTGTATTATTCAAAAATATCCTTAAATGCAACTTCGATTGACAAGCTTGCGCTAACTGCCCTTGAAGTGGGACCCACACGTCACCTAAATCAGATATATTACTTCTTACAAAATTAATTTGTGTATATCCTAGAGATACAGCTTCATCAAAAGGTCCATCAAAATCAAACACTTCAACATCCAATGTAGAAGGAGGGTCATCCATTGCATCAAATTCAAATATTTCTGCAATTCATCACCATTTTTAGTTATTTAACAACAGAATATGATAAAAAGATTATTATAAAAAAAGTAAACGCAACTCACCGTTCCAACGAGGATCAGATTTTTGAAACTTAATTGAGCTTGTTCTTGTTTTCCCGTTGCAAGTAAAAACCACATATGGATCAGATAAACAACTTGAATCAACCGTTGGTAAATTGGTTCCTTCGACCAATGCAACAGTTAGTAACCATCCATCACCAGTTGCTTTTATTCCATGATCACCGCCAACTGTTATTATTGAATTAAACGTTAAAAGTTATCCAACATGTAAAAAGTTAATAAAAAAAAAAAGTTAACATTTCGGATACCTTTGTGCACTCTTGCTCGCAAAAAACTTGATATCAAATTCATAACTCTTTCACCTTGTAAAACCAACACTCCACATACAACGACTTCACCAATTGAATCTGGTAAATCCAACCCACCAAATTCAAGCCCCTGAATTGTACTAGGCTTAGCTAGAAACATGTGCACAAGCACATAAAATCCCATTAAAATGGTGGAAATTACAGTGAAATTAGCAAAATATTGAACCGCAAGCTTCCAATCCGACTGTTTTTCCACCTGTAAAGAAGCCAAAGCCTGTTCCTTTTCTGAACCAATATCCTTTAGATCAACCACCTTTAATTTCTCAGATAATAAACTCGCTACTTGTTCAAAACTCTCCTTTACACCTTGGCGGGCCCCACCTTCTATCATACCCTTCATCATTGTATTATGTAAGAAATTCATCCTCCAAGAGACCACCAAATGCGAGCATTCTTCTCCGGATGGAAGCTCGGGCCCGGGTGATATGGAGGTTTGAACTTCAACCCGATAATTGCTTGCATATGGAGCTTCAGGAGTGTTAACACTTGCTAAAACTGAAAAGCATTTTCCATCGGCTTTTAAATATGTTTGATCTTCAATTGCTTTTATAGCTTTAATTAATCTAGATGGCGCTTTTACATAAGTAAACGTTCTTTTTAAACTTCCAGTTTCAGTGTCGAATTTCCATGGGCCCACTTGCAGATCTGTACTTCCTTGAATATCTGCTAACTGTTTCAGATAGCTTGATTCAGATGAAAAGAGAAAAGAGTTCAATTCAGATGGTGCAATAGCATACATCTGATCTAACATTATCCCTCCAGGTAAATTTGCAGGCATTTCCCCGCCTTCATCTTTTTCCTCAAGTTTTTTCACAAGTTCTTCAAAATTTGAAGATGATGAGGATAGTTCATCACTTTTGTCTTCAGATACCTCAGATTCATCGGTCTCAGGCACCTCTGGTAACTCAGTCATTTTATTACTAACTGATGGTGGTAATAATTCATTGTTTCGGCTAAATATCTGAGATATTAGACCCGAAAGTTTTTCTTTGTTTGATTTTTCCTCCTTGATTGGAGCTGTTAATTCCTCTGATCTCAACGGGGATGAAATTCTTGAACTTGTGGAAGATCTTGCTGGTGACATGGTTCCATTTTCAATTTGTGATTGCAAGTCGGATAGCGGGTTATTTTGTGAGAAACATATCGTGAGAAGTATTTCACCTGGAAATAAATGCATGCTCAGATCAAAACTTGAACCCGGATGAATCTTATGTTTGATTAAAGAAAGACAATCTGGGAACTTTTTGGATTTGTGTTTTGAAACTGACCCTTGTCGATATTGCCACTTGGTAGTCACAGTAATCAGTTTTTGACGTTTGGATAAACAAAATCTCCGGATTATCTGATTATTTAGGGGCTGGAAATTCAGTTTTGGATAATCAGCTGATTATCAAAACAAACAAGCAAACATACCCAGCAAAATTTTACTCAATAGTAGGGTATGGGGAGGGTGAGATGGGAACACACCTTACCTCTATCACAAGGGATAGAGAGGCTGCTCCCAGAGATACCCTCGGCTCCAGAAAACCATCATCTTTTTTTGTTTGTAACATTACAGAAAGCACACAACTATGCAAGAAATACAATAATAAAAACATACAATATAAGCATACAAGGCAGACAAAAGGCAATTAAACAAGTAGCATGAACAAATAAAATAAACATTACGGCATCAAAGACACAATGGCTAAAGCAGATTTTACTAAAGGCATAGCTATGAGTAAAGGCTCCCAAGGTACAAGAAGACTTAGCACAAATCTATCATCTACCCCTACGAACTAAGGCCACCTAGGGTAAGTGCAAGCCGACACTATACCCACCCCCCCCCCCCCCCCTCCAAATCTGGTAAACTAAAGGCATACCTATGTCTATCTTCTACCCTATGACTAAGAGATGGTAGACAAAGTATAGGTCAATCTTCAAGTCCAAGCAAAGGCCAATACTTTACTCCCCTAATATTATGCCTTATCTTTTCCTCCCATGTCGGTTTCAATCTTCCTCTACTCCTCGACCCCTCCACTATGAAAGTTCCCACGCTCCTTACAGGTGCCGCCACCTCCTTCTCCATACATGCCCGAACCATCACAATCTTCTCTCCCTCATTTCATTTAAATGCGTGCTACCCCTAAGCTATCCCTAAAAGCTGATTATCAAAAGTTAAACCACTTAACTAGCTCTTGTTTAACCGATATTGAACACTTTTACTTCCATCTGGCCATCTCACAAGTCACAAGTGTCATCTCCTTGTTTACAAAAAAAAAAAAAAAAAGGTCTTTTGTCACTTTATGCTGTCACTTTATGCTTTATAATTTCTCAAATAATCATAATTGTTTTTATGTTGTTGTAAAGTCCAATAGTCCAATAATCACATTCAAAACCCATATCCAAACAACCCATATATGACTGTTTTCCATTTCAGTACCTTACAGGAGGTAACAACACACAAATCACTAAAGCAGGAAATACAAATTTATAAAAAAATGACAATAAATTGACCAATTAAAAGGAGATAAAAAGATTACCGCAATCTTTGATCTTGGATTTCTTCTTGGGCTGCAAAGGGTACCACACAGTACCTAAAGATTTATCAACTGTATCAAACACACTAGAAATAGGAATCTTAACACTCCCAACAAAATCATCCCTTAGTTTGTCTTCATCATACACAGAAACAACAAGCTGCTCCTTCAAATCTTCAACCTTAAAACTAAACTCCTCACACCAAGAAGGGTTCAAACACTTTTTCACCACTTTAGTCTTCACCCTTTGGTGCCCTAATTTCAATTTAACATATGGATCAGTTAACCCATTTGGATCCATCGGAGGCATGTTTCTAGCTTCAATCACACGTACTAAAAGCTTCATATCCAATCAGCAAAACCCAAAATATTCAAGAAAATATGAATGCAACTACGACTTCAATTGATGTGAATCAAGAAAGTGGGACACATTGTAGTATGTGTCAATCAACGGCGTCGTTTAACTCAGCATAGGAGGTAGGTCGGTCAAACTGTTTGAAAAATATTGACCTGAAAATGAAATGGATTTGGAAAAGGGTATTGGAGATTCTTCACAGTCTGAAAAGGGGTGATGATTGGAAGAATCAAAAACCCATAAATTGAAGAAAAGATTGAAGGGATCAATCGCGATATTTGGGGGAAGATAATTGAAAACAGCAGCAAAATCAGGAGAAGAAAACTTAGTCGGTGATGATTTGAAGAAGAAAGGAAAGATTGATTTGAGGGCTGATCGGGGAGGAACAAGCGATCGTTGAATTTGTGTAGCAGACGACGGGAAAAAATATTTGTTAATTTATTTTCTTTGATTATAGTATAATTCTTTATAATATAAAATGTTGTTTATTTTCAATTTGGTGATTCAAATACGAATGCTCGTCAACGTTGGACTCTTTAGAAACTTCTTACGTTTTTTGGTTTCTATTTATAGCTCACCATATAATAAAACTATAAAAGTAAATGTCATTTTAATTGTATTATAAGTATAACTTTAACTTTCAATATACAATCATAAAATAATACCGTTATTAGAATTTAGAAAACACAATATGTAGAATCTCAGTGCTTCAGACGGGCGGATAGGGGAGTACCCTAGGACAGCACGTCTGAGCAGAAGACCCACAAGGGAGGCTCTACTCGAGTCGGGAGACCGATCGAGATACTTGAGTTCCTGTTAACCTGCAAAACAGAGAAACACCGTTATTCTTGGAGAGCGGGACGGAGTGTCCGCGACCAAGCTCCGGCGTGAAGATAAGTATTTGTGTGATTGAAAGCAGAGTGAGTTAATAGCGTAATGAATGATAACTAACCTAGTGGTTGAGGGCTATTTATAACCCTCAACCTTTGTCTTGGAGTGCCATTAATGCTCGTTACCCGAATAGGCGACCTGTAAGACTGACTATCAGGCAGCGCCGCGTGGTACAGAGCCTATTTCGAGTAATCCTTGATTTGTGAGTCCGGCCGGGTGGTGTGGCATCCGGCCGGTACTTAGGTTTAAGCCTTGGTCTGTACCGTCTCTGTGGACGACTGTTATGTCCGACCGGGTGGGCTTGCTTGCCACCGGTCGGTATGGCGAGTTGTGTACTGAGGATGAGTGTGATGTCATCACGGATGGACATACGTCATCAGCCCCCCAATCCGAGTGTGTGACGGTCTGGTCGTCATCGGTCGGACTTTGTCGTGTCCTGTTGTCGATCCGTTGTCCCAGTCGGTCGGTTTGTGACCGGCTGGCTGACATCGATTCGCGTGATTATTGATTAGACGGTGGTTTGAAGTGACGTTTGTGTGTGTGGGGAACAGCTGTCCTATGACCTGTCACGCATCCGACGGTTGGAGCGGTTTTGATCGTGTGCGACGCTTTAAATAACCGCTTCTCTATTCCTCCTATATATAGGGGGAAGGGTTATTACTTTTGTGACAGTTTCACTTTTCTTCCGCAGTTCCGATCTAGGGTTCGTTTTCTGGCGAAGTTTCCGATCGGTACATTTTCTTTCTTCTTGCTTTTCCTTTGTCGCTGCTATGTCCTTCAAAGGAGAGATGCAGCGTACATTCTCTGCTCTTACAAGAGAGAAACTTGAAGAGCATTGTCAGATGTATGGTATTCCGGCGGCTTTAGGGCCAGAATTACCAAAACCTAAAGCCTGGATTAAAATGGCACCCGATGGTAAAATTGGGTTGTATACCAAAGCGTTTAGTAATGGGCAATTGAGGATCCCTTTTTCTAAGTTCTTTCTTTCTGTTCTGAGTCACCATTTGGTTCATGTGTCGCAACTGCATCCGTATGCGATTCTCCGTATAACCCACTTCGAGGTATGTTGTCATGCCGTTGGCAAGGAACCGACGATTGGACTTTTTCGCCAGTTTTATCGGTTAGGTCGGCAAGGGGACTGGTACATCCTGGAACGAATGAGGGGAAGCCATGATGACGGGACTGCCAGTCCCGATTACTTGTCTTGGGTCCCTAGCAATTTAAAACATTTTAAAGACAAATTTTTTTGGATTTCTAACAAGATCCTTGACAAGACTATCCCTTGGAAAAAATCGAGTTGCATTTTGAACTTAGGTGATCCAGACAAGGAAGAATTTGATAAGGATGCGGTGGAGAAGTTGGTGCAGTTGCAGGTCAAACTCAAGCCTTTCCCGGAGAGGGTGTTAGTATTAACGGGGCTGAGTCGGAATTGGGTTAAAGCAGGCCTGCAGCCGGCCTTTTATAATGATGGGCATGGTATGCCCTTTGTTTTGTAATTGGTTTGTTTTTCTTGACCGTCTTACCTATTTTCTTTTTCTTTGCTTGCAGAAATGGATCTTTTGTCGTTTATCAAGGTGAAAGAGCCGGAGGGGATTGTTCAGGGTAGCAAACAGTTGGCAGGGAATGACTTGGATCCCGTATCTGCGACAACCGGTCATCGGCATGAGAATTTTGCGATTGAGGATGGGAACCGGACAGTGACGTATTCGGCCATGGGTGGCCCGACCAATGTGTTGGTCGATGCTGAGGAGGAAGCTTCCAAGAAGGAGAAAAAGAAAAGGAAGAAACGTGAATTCGATGATGATGGTAGTAAGGTGACTCATAGGAAGAGAATGGCAAAACGGGACGGGTCTTCGTCCAGTCGGGCTAAGAAATCAAAAACTGAATCTGCTTCTGCGAGCATCGAGGAGGGTCAAGAAGGTACCGAAGATGAGGTGCATGATTCTGACGTGGAGATCCTGGAGAGCTCAGGTGGCGGTGACCAGCCGGTGGATGGGGGTCAGCAACCCGAGTGTGAAAAGCCTGATGGTCCTTCTCATGTGGAGAATGTTCTGGTAATGTTTTCCCGTGTAATAGATGTGGATGATCCACGTGCTTTAACTGTGGCTAGCCCTCTCTCTGACATTGATGAATATCTTCTACTGTTACAGGAGCAACCGTCTGGTGACTTTGGTTATGTTGTGGCTCCTGGTGGGGTTGAGGGCATGAGGAAGAAGCTTGTGGGAACTGAGCTGGACAAAGGCAAAATGTTGGAAATTGATGGTGGTGGTGACAATTTGAAACATCAGTTGGCTAACCTGCAGGGTAATAGCGAGGTTTTTCGTCCGGATTGGACTCTTAAGAACAAAATTCGGTTTGAGACGGCGGAGAGGTGTCAAGAGTTCGCTTTGGGGTGTCTCCCGGCCGGTGAAAAAATGGTTCTAGAGAAAGATAGCCACCGCTTGGCTCGGGATAAGGCTTATTTTAAGGTTGTTCATGGCTTTTGCTCGTCGATTGACATGATTCGGAGGAATGAAATGTTAGAAGAAGAGCTTACTGTTGCCAAGGGGAAGAGTGAGAAGAGGCGGCTGGAACTTATTCGGGTGACAAAGGAACTGGAAAAGGTAACTCAGAAATTTTGTACTGTTGATATGGAGAAGATGCTGAAAATGGAAAATGATCTTGCCTGCTTGTTGGAGGACCGGGATCGGTGTGAAGAGCAAAATGTTAAGCTGAAGCAGGAGTTGGTTGGGGTTCGTGGAGAATTGGAAGCTGCTCAATTGGAAGCCCATCGGGCGTCCGAGGTTGACCAGAGGCTTCAAGTTAGCGAGGCTAAAGTTGCGAAGCTGAAAAACGTGAAGGATAGGTTTCAGCAGTTATATCAGGGTGAGCTTGCCCGGGCGCAGGAGTACGGGAACGACCGACAATGGCTGATCGAGGAGGGCTTTGGATATGTTGTGAGGAGGTTGCTTGCGAGTCGGTCTTATCGAGAGCCACTCGGTGCTTTCCAGACGTTGGTCAGCGATCACGGGGTGTCGGTCGGGTTTTCTGCGGGGTACAAATGGGCGCTTGCCGGGAAGGCTCTAGAGAACCATTCTTATTATGATCCTGACTCCTGGTCAAAGGTTGAAGAAGGCGGCCGGGTCCTGGCAGAGAAAAAAATTGCTTATCTAGATGCCATTGCCAAATGTACTAACAAGAAGTTGAAAGAGTTGCGGGGCTTGGACCCGGATGAGTGTGAGGAGGCGAGGAGGGCTCTAGACGGGCGGATAGGGGAGTACCCTAGGACGGGCCGATAGGGGAGTACCCTAGGACGGCACGTCTGAGCAGAAGACCCACAAAGGAGGCTCTACTTGAGTCGGGAGGCCGATCGAGATACTTGAGTTCCTGTTAACCTGCAAAACAGAGAAACACCGTTGTTCTTGGAGAGCGGGACGGGGTGTCCCGCGACCAAGCTCCGGCGTGAGGATAAGTATTTGTGTGATTGAAAGCAGAGTGAGTTAATAGCGTAATGAATGATAACTAACCTGGTGGTTGAGGGCTATTTTTAACCCTCAACCTTTGTCTTGGAGTGCCATTAATGCTCGTTACGCGAATAGGCGACCTGTAAGACTGGCTGTCAGGCAGCGCCGCGTGGTACAGAGCCTATTTCGAGTAATCCTTGATTTGTGAGTCCGGCCGGGTGGTGTGGCATCCGGCCGGTACTTGGGTTTGAGCCTTGGTCTGTACCGTCTCTGTGGACGACTGTTATGTCCAACCGGGTGGGCTTGCTTGCCACCGGTCGGTATGGCGAGTTGTGTACTGAGGATGAGTGTGACGTCATCACGGATGGACATACGTCATCACAATATAAATACAATGATTTTTACGTGTTAAAAAAAATCCTATAGTGTTTATGTGTTTTTGTCAAGAAAACTCAGTTCGTTTAAAAACAAAGAAAAAAAACAAAAGAATACAACTCGATTATCATAAACTCAAATCAGGTTTGTTGGGCCTAATTCTCGGTTTGGGCCTGTCACGAGTTAAGGTGATGGGTCGGGTTATGTCTAGCAAGCCGGCTAGAGTGGTCCACAAGCAAACAAGTTTGGTTTGTTTGAAATTTAAATTTGTGTGGTAAACAAGTTAGGTTTATCTCATGGTTTTAGTTTCCTAATAGATTTCTAATTGTCTTAGGAGTCTATATATATAGGGTCAAGTTAGGACTTAATGTAGTGTGTGGAACTTTAACCTAATTGAAGTTTTGAGTGAGTTTCTTCAAATTGTGTGTGCTTTTGATATCAATTCAATCCTTGAATTGGAATCAGATCGGTTCTAAAGATCCAAGACTGCATCAGAGTTCAACAAGCCGAAGTTTCTCAATCGCGAGCAGCAGCCAAGAACCTCTCGGTTGAACAGGTTGGGTTCGATCAGAGGTTAAATAGGTCAGGAGACAAGGTTCGAGCAGGGAGGTACAATCGAACAAAGACAGGTTCGATCAGGCTTCTGTCCGAACAAGAAAGGCTTCGATCAAGGGGTTGTTTTTGTTTCTGGGTTCGAGTTAGCAAGGAACGAGGATGGCAGGTGCAATAGAAAACACGAGTCACGCATACGGGACTAAAGACGGGTCCGCATCACTCGCGTGCCCCATGTTAACCTCCACGAACTACAACGTGTGGGTAGCACGGATCAAAGCCGTGTTTCGTGTGCATGGTATTGATGGTGCTCTTGAAAAAGAAGTAACACTCGCGGAAAGAAAGAAAAACGACATGGCGATTGCACTCCTTCTACAATCCATACCGGAAGAGTTAGTTTTGCAAGTTTGTCAATATGACACCGCTAAGGAAATATGGGATGCACTTAAGGCTAGATTTGTGGGCGTTGAAAGGGTTCGAGAAGCAAGAATCGAAACACTTGAGGCAGAATTCGAAAATTTGAAGATGAGGGAATCAGATAATCTTGATGACTTCGTGGGCAATATGGGAAACTTAGTCTCCAAGGCTTCGAGTCTAGGGCAGATGTTCGATGACCGAAAGCTAGTTCGAAAACTGCTTAGCTCGGTGCCATTACGTTTTATGCCGATAGTTGCATCCATTGAACAATTTGCAAATATCAAAACTATGCACTTTCAAGAGGCGGTAGGTCGATTAAAGGCTTTCGACAAAAGACTAAAGGGTAAGGAAGCTTCGGTCGACACAACGGATAAACTAATGTATATGCAATCTAACGTAATTGTAGGTCCGAAACTCTCCCAAACACACGATATCTAATCAAACACGAGTGCGGAATCCTCGTATAAGATCGATTCAAGAAGAATAGTAGTAGAAGAGACTAGATCTATGAGAAAGATGAAGTCTTGAATGAATAATAACTACTATTGAAGCTGATCGTAAACTAGTAGCAACAAAGAAATCATAAACTGCCTTGTAATATCTTGAAAAGCTTGCTGAAATCATAAACACATGAGGCTTATATAGTGCCTCATGAAAACCTATTACAAAAATCGTAAACTATAATGAAGCCCACATGGCCCAATAGTAAACTACATTAAGCCCAATAAACCATTAAATAACAAGCCCAAAACAAAGCCCAACACTAATGTTCATGCCTTACATAAATATAGCCCTACAGTAAGGAAAAGTTGGAAGGGTAAAGGAGGCAATTCAAGTGGGGTTACTAAATATCAAGGCACTCAAGGTGAGTCTTCTCAAAGCCGTGGGAACAAGACTCACTCCGAGAAGAAACACAAAGGTAAAGGTAAGGACCGGTCAAAAATCCAATGTTATCGGTGTGATAAATATGGACACTTCTCTTCAATGTGTCCGGAACGCAAGAAAAAAGAAGAAGCAAATCTCGCCGACGCAAAGGAAGAGAACCCGGCCCTTTACATGGCCTCGTGTAGCTCGGAAACAATCTTCTTGAATGAAGAAAAAATAGTACCTAAGCGGTACGAGGAAGATTCACAAGATAAAAACATATGGTACCTTGATAATAGAGCAAGTAACCACATGTCAGGTGATATCTCCTATTTTTCTGATTTGAATAAATAGGTAACAGGGAGGGTACGGTTTGGAGATGATTCGTTTGTCACAATTAAAGGAAAAGGGTCGGTAGTGTTAGAAGGGCGAACTGGGGAGCAACAATTATTTCCGGAAGTTTACTATATTCCGGAATTAAAAAGTAATATTATATCTCTCGGACAATTGGACGAAAGTGGTTATGATATAAGGCTCAAGAACGGGGAACTAACAATGCGAGATAACAACAATCGACTACTAATGAAGGTGACACGAGCAGCAAATCGACTCTACAAGGTGCCTCTCAAAGCGGGTAATCCGGTATGTTTGCATAACAAGTTAGAAGACGAATCATGGTTATGGCATGCTCGCCTCGGACACGTGAACTTTGACACTATGAAGAAGATGACTAGTGCAAAGGTGGTGGAGGGATTACCAAATATAAAACAGCAAAACCAACTATGCGAGTCATGCCTAGTTGGGAAGCAATCTAGAGAACCGTTTCCAAAGAAAGCAAAATTTCGAGCATCAAGAATTTTGGAACTAGTACATGGCGATCTATGCGGTCCAATCACTCCTCCGAAACCGGGCGGTAAGAAATATATTTTTGTTCTTATCGATGATTTTTCACGTTTCACTTGGTGTTTTTTGTTGAAGTCAAAAGATGAAAGTTTTAACACTTTCAAAAAGTTCAAGAATAAAGTAGAGAACGAGACAAAACACAAGATAATGACGTTGAGAACGGATCGGGGAGGCGAATTCAACTCAATAGAATTCAAGACGTTTTGTGAGCATGAAGGGGTTAAAAGGCATCTAACCGCACTGTATTCACCGCAACAAAACGGAGTGGTTGAACGAAAAAATCGCACCATAATGGAGATGACTCGGAGTTTCTTGAAGGCTAAGAATGTCCCACTTTACTTGTGGGGGGAAGCGGTAATGCATACGACCTACATTCTCAACCGAGTGATTACAAAAGCGGTAAAGAATAAGACTCCACTCGAAGTGTTCACGGGGAGAAAGCCACAAATTGAACACATTCGAGTTTTTGGTTGTGTAGCATTTGCAAAAAGAACAACGCCTCACATCAAGAAGCTTGAAGACCGCTCCGAAAAACTCGTACACTTGGGTTGTGAACCCGGGTCCAAGGCATACCGGTTGCTCAATCCGAATGACGGGAGTATTACAATAAGTCGAGATGTGAAATTTATGGAGGCTTCAAGGTGGGAGTGGCCTAAAAATATTGTTTCTAAGGATTTTACAATACCGGGTCTCCTGACTTATGTAAATCTCAAAGAAACAGCACCTGATGAAGGCAACGAGCAGGCTGTTTCAGCACCAAGCAGCCCAGTTTCTGATGGGCCAGCTCCATCTGCGCAACCCAGCTCATAGAATTCAAGCCCAGACAGTTCTGCCAGCCCAGCAACCAGTTCGCAAGCAAACCAGCCCAGTTCGCAGGCCCAAAACGCGATTAAGGGGTCTACGAGGTCTGGTCGAGTCACTATGGTACCGAGACGCTTACAAGATTATGTTTTAAAATCCAACATCGAGCTAGAAATGTTACTTTTATCTAAAGAGGATGAACCAATTCGTTATAATGAAGCCAAAGAAAGTCAAGAATGGAGACGAGCGATGAAAACGGAGATGGATTCTATAAATAAAAATAACACATGGAAGCTTGTTGCCGCACCAAAAGGAGTAAAAGTTATTGGTCTTAAATGGGTTTTCAAAATAAAAAAGAATGCGGATGGTACTATAAACAAGTATAAAGCAAGACTCGTGGCGAAAGGTTATGTGCAACAAGAAGGGATTGATTTCGACGAAGTATTCGCACCCGTGGCGAGACTCGAAATGGTCCGAGTGTTGATCGCACTAGCGGCTAATAAAGGGTGGGATTTACATCACTTGGATGTTAAATCGGCGTTTCTACACGGTGAGCTTAATGAGGAAGTGTTCGTGTATCAATCGGAAGGTTTTGTGAAAAGGGGGCATGAAGAAAAAGTGTATAAATTACAAAAGGCGTTATATGGCTTGAAGCAAGCCCCACGGGCATGGAATCAAAAATTCGATAATTATATGAAGGAATTGAAGTTTCAAAGGTGCATGCATGATCAAGCCTTGTATCGCAAGGAGAGAGGCTCGAATTTACTTATCGTTGGTGTGTATGTAGACGATATAATTGTTACCGGTACAAGCAATCAAGATATCAAAGATTTCAAGTTACAAATGGCTGCTAAATTTGAAATGAGTGATTTGGGATTGTTGACATACTACCTTGGCATAGAAGTGAAGCAAAGTAAAGAAGGAATTTCCATCAAACAAGAGTCATATTCAAAGAAGTTACTAAAGGAGGTTGATTTACTTGAATGCAATCCAACTAAGATACCACTTGATCCGGGTTTAATCGTAACCAAAGACGAAAGCGGTACTCGAGTTGATGCTACTCTCTATCGAAGACTAGTAGGGTGTTTGCGATACCTACTACATACTAGACCCGATCTAGCTTTTGCGGTTGGAGTCATGAGCCGTTACATGCAAGATCCCACGGAGCTACACTACGGGATAGTGAAGAATATACTTCGCTATATTCGTGGAACCTTGGGTTATGGTCTAGTGTTCAAAAGAAACAGAGAAAGTGAATTATATGGCTTTAGTGATAGTTCTCACAATATCGACCGAGACGATGGAAAAAGCACTACCGGGCACATTTTCTATATAGGTGGAACACCGGTAACATGGGCCTCTCAAAAACAACCGGTTTTGGCACTATCCTCATGCGAAGCCGAATTCGTAGCGGCTACGGAGGCGGCAAAACAAGCAATTTGGCTAAGTGAGATCTTAAATCAAATAACGGGTTGGGAAAAGAAAAAGGTGAAGTTGTGGGTGGATAATAAATATGCGATCTCGTTGAGCAAGCATCCGGTTTTCTTTGGGAAAAGCAAGCATATTCACACTAAGTTTCACTTTATCCGTGAGTGTGTCGAAGTTGGTCAAATTGAAGTGAACTACGTTAGCGGGAGTGAGCAATAAGCCGATATCTTAACAAAGCCTCTTCCAAGAATGAAGTTCAAAGAAATGCGGGAGCTTGTCGGTGTACAAGACCTCTCTAATTTGGGCCTCGAATTAGGGGGGTGAATGTTGGGCCTAATTCTCGGTTTGGGCCTGTCACGAGTTAAGGTGATGGGTCGGGTTATGTCTAGCAAGCCGGCTAGAGTAGTCCACAAGCAAACAAGTTTGGTCTATTTGAAATTTAAATTTGTGTGGTAAACAAGTTAGGTTTATCTCATGGTTTTAGTTTCCTAATAGATTTCTAATTGTCTTAGGAGTCTATATATATAGGGTCAAGTTAGGACTTTATGTAGTGTGTGGAACTTTAACCTAATTGAAGTTTTGAGTGAGTTTCTTCAAATTGTGTGTGCTTTTAATATCAATTCAATCCTTGAAGGTTCATCGATGAGTGATAGTCTGGAAACTCTCAAGAGCATAGAGAAATCGAAACAACTAGATCGAGAGAGAAGACGATTAGTCAACAACCCTAGACTTTTCCTTTTATAACGACTTGCCACAACCCATGGATTTAAGCCATGGGTTATACATGATCTGCATGTTTACCAAACTTGCTTGTAAGTAGTCCAGCCCAATTCAGCTGCTCCTATCTTAACCCATATTTTTAGCAGCTACTGTCACACCCCGTAAAACAGGCAACAACGGAAGTACCGAGATGTGACAGTTCATGGTTCGGAACACATTGTTTATTCGAGAATACTAAAACATGCATAGTTAAGTCCAACAGTCATACATAGTTTATTACACAATAAATAGTTTCCCAAAGTACAAGTAAGTTCATATCAACATCAAACAAACACCATCATGTGGTAAACAACCAAGCACAAAGTCCTTAGTTTCCTGTTCCCGAAAAGCATGTTTGAAAACGGGTCAACTATTGAAATAGTTGGTGAGTTCCGCATGTTTGAAACAGATGAAGTAAAAATCATGGATGTGTCGAATACTGCAAGTAAACAATACAATTGTTTGGAAATACACATAAAGTATGATATATGCATGAAATGTAAATGCAATGAGTCCATAACCAAACCTAGTTACCTAACAATGCCCCAAGATAATGTCATACCCAAACATTATTAGAAATATGGAAATATGCATTTAGAACTATGAATGGGGTTGTCAAACCCAATAGTCTATTCACATTGATCCACCGGCTCAAATTAATGAGTTAACTGGTTATGAAAGTTCATAGGGACTTAGAAGGTAGCACCTCATGCAAAGTACATTTGCATATGTACAATATGTGTATAAGCAGTATAAATGATCAAAATGTTTCTGAAACGAAATTTAACATGTTTTTTTCCAAAATATAAATAGTGAAAAGGGGGTCGCAAAAACTCACACAGTAATAACAGCAGGTAGTAAGTGATCTACAAGTAGCAACCGAACTAATATCCTACAGTGGATAGGCACTAGTAAGATTTATATCCAACCCTAATATATAAGTAAAATACTAGATAACTATCTTAACATCAAGATGCACTATTAGGTATTCGGTTTAGAGAAAACATTTAATTTAGCAAACGTCTTAAAATAGTTGTGCTGAAGTCCGTGAGTGATTATAACTGATATGAGGATGCACTCGACACCAAACGATATATATAAAAACGTTTGTTTGTTTAGAGTGACCACATTATTTAGTATTATGGCAAAAGTTATAGTTATAAGTCTTGACATTTAAAACAAGATTTACTTAGAACGAGATGGTGACCCGCCCGCGCGTTGCGGCGGACCACCGTCAGCTATCTAGTTGTTTGATGGAAGTAAGCTTTTGGTATTGCTAAGCATTTTTGTTTTCATCCATTTATAAAATGTAGTTTATTTCCTTACTATATGGTAATGTACAAAAGATTAGAAGTTATGTCCTCGGCATTGCAAAATATGCTTGTTCTTTTGCTTATAGCAAAGAACATTGCATTTTGATGCAACATGTATTTGTTGTTTCACTAACATCAGCATTTTATACATTTAGATAGCATGGGATTTTGATTCATTTTCACAAATCTGTTGCTTGTTCCCATAGTTCACCCAATAACATTAGTCTTCACTGCAGCTGTCATTCCGGTGCTTTCGTCATTTTCTTTGGAGCTACAGTGTCTTCTTCTGGATAAGGATATGTAGAAAAAAGGTAAGAACAGAAATTAGGAGACTATTGGTGTTCATTTGTTTCTAGTTATTACTATAGAAACTAATAACGAAAAGAAACTAAATCAGCTGAAAGAAAGTGAAGAAAGTATCGTAAATAAAGTTATTGTAAATCATGTACATTAGTTGAATGTTGAGTGTAAGTAAGTTTTGTGTTTACCTGTTGTGTCTGAAGTTCTGCTTCTTGTCATCTTGGTTGCAGGTGTTTTTGGCTCAGATGATGTTAGCATCAGTCGTGGGGTCTCTGTTGGTTGTTTGATGTTGGTGCAATTTACAACCTGGACTACTGTTGTGTTGTTTTCTTTTAGACGGATAGTGAAATTCATCAGTTTGCCTACGAACGTTGACATTGGAGTTGGTATCTTCTTTGAGTCTTCAAATCCTTCCTCAATCACTAAAGATTTGCAACTTGTTCCGAGCATGTCTTGCATTTCATCATTAAAGAATATGATAGGCATTGTACCAGAATCGTCTATGATTGTAGCAGTTACGCAGAACCTGACTCAATGTTCGTTAGTTTTAGTCTTTTTTTTCTTGTGTTTATTTTGAAGCACTTACTTGTACAGTGGAACTGTGAATTGATGGTTGTCTGGGCATATGAGTTTCCCTTTCTCTTTGTACATTCAGGATTTGTGCACTTTATTTTATACCTTCCTTTGTCTGACTCATAGTTTTTTATTTGCTTCTACATTTAACCTTTTGTTCTTTGGGGTAATGTGGCAGTTAGAAAAAGGAGATTTTAGAAGTTCTATGGAAATTGAATTACGTTTATATAATTCTAGAATTATTAACTGTGTACCTTAGATTCATTGGGTTCTTTTGTCATGAGAACTGCAATTGTTAAGCCTGTTTCATTGTTGGCAAGTGCAAGTTGTAGTGCAGTGTTAGGCTTCTTATTTTCCTGTAAATGTTTTAATCTGAAATTGTGTTTAGTATTTTTTATTTTCGTGATTGTTGTTTGATATTGATATTGTGTTATCTTGTCGTTATCTCTTGCAGGTCATGTAATGGTGGATCAACTTGCAGAATTGTTGCATCAGTGAACTCTAGTGTAGCAGATCTGTAGCAAAACAAATTTTTGATTAGTGAAATTTTAGTTTTTGTACACTGTTATAGAAAGTCTTGATTGTGATCTAAATGTATTGCTTACTTAGGTGTTTTGTGACTTTTACGGATGAAACAACGAGAACTTTTCCAACCACATTTTCAGTGTTGAAGTCAAAAGCAATCATTTCCCATAAAGTGAGCATGAGATGGTTACAGCTGGCATAGAGAGTATATGGAAAATCAGAATTTTGGATTTTGAAGAGATAGTATATGAAAATAATTATAAGTTAGTAATATTAGTTATGTTTTGAGGATGACATATGCTTACTCTTGGTCAAGAAGTTTGTTTTTCCTTGATTATAAGTTACCTCCTACCACTGGTTTCGACCCTACTGCCACGCCCCATTGTTCAACCCGCCCACATCTTATCTTACACCAACATTTCTGCTCTGAACCCATCCTCTTTGTTGCATCCCTGACAATGCAAAGCCAACCCAAGGTACTTCAACGAACACTTTTTAACACTACCATTCTTCATCGCATTTTCCCCTGCCCCTAAACCCATCACTCATACTCAAGCCTCTCAAAGATCCAAAATGCTAGAGCGCCATGGACCTTGAGTTTATGCTCTCCTTCAGGATCATACTTGGGACCTTGTTCCCCCATCCTCTCAAACACCCAATGGTTGTAAGTAGGTTTTCGGGTTACGCGTCATCCAGATGGTTTGGTTGATAAATACAAAGCATGTCTTGTGGCTAAAGTCTTTCACCAACAGTATGGTAAAGATTTTCTTTTGAGACCTTCAGTCTGCTCACCAAATCGATGACCATTCGTACCATTCTCTCTATCGCCTTATCCAAATATTGGCCGTTACGACAACTTGATGTCAAGAACGCCTTCCTTCATGGCACGCTGCATGAACCGGTTTACATGTAACAACCTCCTGGTTATGTTCACCCCCGGATCTTCTTTCCCCGTATCGCAAGCTTGTTGGTTCCTTACAGTATCTTGCGGTTACGCATCATGATATTCATTTGCATTAACAAAACTCTATGTTCATTCAATCTCTAAAACAAGCTCAGTGGCAGTCTCTCAAATGTGTCCTTCGTTACCTCAAAGGCACCATTCGTTATGGTCGTCATTTCAAGCTTCCTCTCTCTGCTTTCTCTGATTCCATCTTGGGCGGTGAACATGATCGTGGTCGGTCGACTACTTCTTAAGTAATATACTTTGGCTCCAACATCATCTCCAGGAAGTCTACTAGACAAAAATCTGTCTCGCGCTCCTTCACAGAGACCGAATACAAGGCGCTAGCCAATGCTGCAGCAGAACTTAACATGGTCAAGAATTTCCTAACGGAGCTCCACGTTCCATCCCTTGAGACCTCCACATTGTTTTGTGACAATACAGGTGCTACTTATGTTTGTGCAAATCCAGTATAATAGTATATCATTCCAGGATGAAACATGTTACTCTTGATTACTATTTTGTTCGGGAATAGGTTTTTGTTGGCAAACTGAAAGTTCTACACATTAACTCTACAGATTAGCTGGCCGACTTGCTCACCAGGTTGCTTCCCCGTGAATCGTTTCTTCAAATAAGTTTCAAGATTGGTGTCTTCAAAGAAGCCTCCATCATTATTAAATTTAATGTATATAGGGAAGTTGTATTTTAGTCGGTAGGTAATTTTTCTTCTTATTGTCCTCATATGTTCTCGTGTTGTAACTTGTATATATTTCTATTCTAATGAACATATAATTAAGTCTTTCAAACATTATTCTCAAGCCACGGTATATGGCTTGTTGTATATGGTGGCTAGAGAATTATGATCGAAAGGCTTAATATCTCTTTATTAGAATAGAAATATATATAAGTTACAACACATGAACATAGGAGGATAATAAGGAGAAAAGACAACCTACCAACTAAAATACAACTTTCCTATATACATTCAATCTAATAATAATATCATAAATAGATTAAGTAACTAAATATTAATCTTTTATTAAAAAAAACCCAATCTTAATGTCCAGGTGAGTTAGAAACCAACTATAAATGCATCTTTAATACATAAAACCTCTAAAATCAATTTAGTAAAAACAGAAATTTTAGATTAATACATGTAAGACACTAATTATATATAGGAATATTGGATTTTAATAACTCCAACTATTGCCTATAGATAGGCCGATAATAATCCATATTTCTTTTTTTTTTCAAATAATGAACCTCTTTTTAATCATGTTGAAAATAAAGAAACCGTTATTAAAATTATCCTAAAACCGTTTGACAATTTTTACTTTTTGATGACTAGACATCACGATGACATCTAATGTGACATGTTTTTATGATTGGGCTCAAACAAATGTTTTTATAAGATTTTTGCATGTTTTAATGCTATGAAGAAATGTTTTTTATCTGATTGTAAAAGAATTTTGTGTTTATATGGTTGTTTTCTGAAAACATTTTTTCAAACATTAAAAACATGTTATATAAGACGTCACCGTAATATACGATATGAAAACGGTATGCTTTCGTAAGCTTCGAGATAATGCATTCAAACCCACAAGACAAGACGATACAAAACAATAGGATACAACAAGATGGAGTGTGGAAACAAAAACTTCGCTCGTCATTAAAAGGCGGATGTATGCAGAAATCCAGTGAACCAGACCATGCCTGTAACATTTATGTCTAAATAAGAAAAAACTACTTGTCGTTTACTTTACGCCTAAGAAAAGATTCAAACGGCAGCTTGTCGATTTTTGCTGCAAGTATGAAATCGTTTTCTGTGAGCCCACCTGCACATATCAGTTTACTATTATAGTTAAGTGATGATATTTAGCAAAGTATTTAACTTGGTGGTCCGTTCTAGTAACTATAGTCGTAATGTCCCAACCTAGTCACTGACCTTTTTTTAAAAAAAAAATTGGATGATTTGATCACCTGAGTTTCTTGCTTATTTGGCATTTCCTGCTAAGATGTCTTGTGACTAAATTGCAGACTAGTTCATATGAGGTTTATTAACAAAAAGCATAGCTGTCAAAGCGTAGAGGGTAAACATACCCACTTTAGGGGTTTTAGACATGTTTTAAGGTTGTTTAGGTTGGTTCCAGGACATTTTTAAAAGTTTTAGACAGGTTGGTCACAAGCTACAGAATTATGCCGGAATTATACATAATTTGACCGGGATTTCGCCAAAACTGGCCTGGTGCGCCTTTGACAACTATGACAGAAAGGACCACCAAACTAAGGGCGTTGCTATTCTATGAAGTTAGATTAGATCATACCGCAAGCATGTGTCCATATCTCGATTGTCACGTTGTTCCACCCAACAAGATGAAGATCTGGATGATGGCCTGTATTTTAAAAATACGACACCACAGTCAAAACATGGATCATAGAATTCCAGCCATTTTTATAATGAATCTAAAGAAAAATGTCATTAGGTGATGATGAATTATGTTCAAACAATCCCTACAAGGCTACAATGCTTGTAGTTGTTCAGGAGAATGTAGATTTTCCTCGTTTTGAGAAAGCAAATTCACTTTGACCTTTTTATTGGGTCAAGCGATTACTGTTTATGATTTTAACAGATCTTTACTGAGAAGACCACCTATTAACAATGTTAAACCCCGTTAAAACTTTGGACCATAGTTGGGGACTATATTCATAACTTCTAAACATTAGGGACCAAATCCCTATTTTTGCACAAACCAGAGGGACCATCTGTGTAGTTTACTCTATATTCTATCTAATAATAACCCTAATGGGTGAAATTAACTGAATCAATGATGATTCTGCAAACCAAAATAACTTCCATTGCAAATCAAAATAACTTTTAATCATTTAATCTTAGCTGAGTAACTTCGAACCAACATACTCTACAAGTCATCAATACAAAGAATCCAAAGATAAATATCCATATATCTAGTCATGCAACATTGTAGTATGCAATGATTCATCCACGTATTCATGCCATGGTATCATAAATAAATGCACCTTATTATGACTGCAAAAGGTGTACGGGCTAAAACAAACATCATTCAAATTGATTCTCATGCAATGTTCATATGGAAAAAAATTAAATGATAAGACGGCTTTGCCAATGTCATATTGTCATAATATAGTGTGTGTGTGTGTGTGTGTGTGTGTGTGTGTTTGTGTGTGTGTGTGTGTGTGTGAATGAGGGAGAGAGAGACCTTCAGATTCAGCCAAGTCAGCAACAATCTTAAAAAACTCCAAGCCTAGGAGGAAATTCTTAACTTTCCACTTTCGACGGAGCTTCATCACACCACCATCATTTAACAACTCCCATTCAGGGACCTAGATCATAAGCACAACAAACTTAATTTTCATGATTCATAAAAAAATTCATGTTATCAAAAGATAGATAAATAATCAAACCTTTGGTTTCAACACATTGGCACTCCCTTCACTCATAGGGCTCAAATCCTTTCTGTTGCATGGGACACATTTCTGAAGTGACAAATCTGAAACAGCAAGAAACAGCTTAATACCACTACATAGAATTCAGTTTTATTTTAAAGGACTCGGGATTGGAGGGAAAAAAAAAGGGGGGGGGGGGGGGGGGGTTATAAAATAAGATAGAATCATAGAACAATGAATTAAATCTGCAATATGGAAAGTTTCTCCTAATATATATACAACATCAGCTTACTCTAACATATATGTAAAGAAGAAAAAGGTAATCATGTTAGTTCGGTTAGTAGAGAGTATGATATTTGCATCACTGATTGTGGGTTCATATTGCATTATATGTTTTATACCATTACAACGTGAAGGTTGGGCCGAAAAGTTAAAGTGTGTACAGATGTGACTGAGCCTATCAATTTCCAAAGAGAACTTCATAACTCTCCCCATGGGACCGGGTTTTGAGGTTTTCATACAACTTCCATTTTGAGATTACTCAACTATGATCACATTGTTAACAGTTTTTTCAGATCCACATCTCTAAATTCCGAGGACTCTTTAAATGAATTTCTCTTTGTCTCTCCAAAACACCATGTTATCTCATCACGGGGGCTTTTCTTTATATCCACTTTCGCAAAACATCAACTCTGCAATGTCTTCCTCCGCTGCAAACTACTCCGATGAAGAATTCAGGATGAGATATTTCCTAAAACAGACTCTATGGATCCTTTATTTCCTACAACATGCCGACCTCCAGGCCTAAAGTTGGTCAATTTGGTGGTTACAGGCATCGATAACTACAGTCAATGGAGAGATCAATGATTGTGGCTCTTGCCTCGGAAGATTTCAAAGCCATGTGAAGATGGAGAATATTTTTACTCTACGCTCAAGTTGCAATGACATGATTATCTCTTGGTTCTAGCCGATTTTCCAACTAAAACAGTCACATCAATTTGTATCTAAAGTCTTCTTTTGAAGTATGGAATAGTTTACAAACTCGATTCTCAGAACAAAATCCCCCCCCCCCCCCCACATCCACCCACCATGCGCGCAGATCTATCGAACTTCATAAAGAGCTTGCTAGAGTGAATCAAGGAAGTATGTAACTATGTAATAATGGTTTACTTAACTATACTATGCACACTCTGGGATGAACTATCAAATATCCCTCCAATGATGAGTTGTTGTGTCAAGACCTGTAAGTGTGGTACAACATAACGCCACATGACATCGAATGATCAATTTATTAATTTGTATGCATAAATCATAATGAGTCAGATGCCTAACATCATATATCATATCAGCCTCACCTATTATATTATTATTAACTATTAGTGTTACTAGTATTATTAGTATTAGAAATACTCTAGGATTAAGGAAACTCCAACATGGCTCAAATATTTCAATGGTTTACGTTACGTCTTTCTTCCCAGAATCTTCATAGAGATCTTGATGAAGAAGTATATATATGGATCCTCTGCCTGGTAAACTTTGGGTCATCTCAAAATATTTAGTATGCAGTCTACTCAGGTCCTTTGTGGCTTCGAAACAAGAACCTTATTAGATTTACATCATCTATACATGATGATTCCCTTTTCATTCTGACAAGTCGTGATCAAATAAATGTTATCTTGATACACGTTGATGCTATCATCGTCACTAGAACTACACTCCTATCATTCAAGATGAAAAGGGCTTTCTTGCCTCTCATTTCAAAGATCAAAGGCTTGAGGTGCATGAGATGCATTCTGGGCTTATAAATTGCTCATTCAGATACATTCAGTTAGTTATATACTTCTCCATGAAATGAAAAGGAGAAAAATCAGTTTGTTATTTAATCTTGCTTCCTAGGAGCACAAACCATGTGAATATGGATTGCCATTTTATTTAACGTGTGGTATTAGAGCATCTGCAATGTAGGAGGTCGAGGACCCATCCACATAACCACTGCCTGGTCTGCCCTCACCCAAAAACCCTATGTCTTTCTCCAAAGTCATGAACTTGTGCAACATTCTCTCTACTCCCCTCTCACCTTGGCCAAAGAATTTTGCCTTCGAAACCTGCGAAGTCCTAAGTCTCATTCTTCCATATATTGTAGAAGCTCTTACAGAAGCTTAAGTCTCCTATTAAATTATTTTCTCTAAGTTTTATGGTGTATTAATAATTAATCTATGTGCTCAACTCCACCGTAACAACGAAGACCAAATCCTATTACCTTACTTTCTGTCAATGAACCCTATCTTTTGTCACTAAAACACAGCGTAAGCTTTTCACAAAGTTGCACATATTTATTTTGAAGAGAAGGGCTATAACATGGTGTATAAAATAACATCAAGCAAGCATTCACACGCACCTTTGCCGCTACAGAATGTCCTAAATCCATTAAGGATTTGCTTATGTGATGAAATTTCCACAACATCAGGTGCTGGACAACTACTTGAACTGTAATTCACAAAACGTTCTTCTATGACATTGGTTTTACAAAATCAAAGTAAGAATGATTGGGTCTACCAGGATTCACAAAATAAAAATAAAGTAACAAACATAGTTGATCCATATATCACAGAGAAAGAAAGGAACAAAAATCACGATTATTGATGGATTTAAAAACAACTTGATTCTAATTCTAGGTCACAGATAGAAAATGAATCCATTTTACAACTGCGAAGGGGTAACACCAAATCGTTTACATCATATGTCGTATTGGAGAAGAATTATTAAATTGACGGGAAAGAAACAGTAAATTGGTTACAATTTCAAAAGCAATTCGAACATTGGAAACGAGAAGAGGGAGAAAAATACCGTCCATGAGGTCGGAAAGTTGCTGACTTCAAGGGCACCTGAAAAGGCAAAAATCAAAATCCAGAGAGAGAGAGAGAGAGAGAGAGAGAGAGATTGGATTGGAAAAAGAAGATTGATAGGATGATATACGTACGTAAGTGAGAGTGAGAGGGAGAAGGCGACGAGTAGAAAGCATGGGTAGAATCCTAAAGGAGTTGAACCACCTGTATTCTGAATATCTTCCTTTTTAGACTTTTTTTTTTTTTTTACCAACTTTACGAATAAATCGGTTTTTGATTCTTTAAATTAATCGGACCGGATTTGAAACTAAACATGTTCAATTTAACCATGGTCGAAAACGGTACCGGCTGTGATCGGCGACAACAGCACCACCATGGGTGGCGGATGGTGGCGGCAGGTGAGCGGACAGCCAGGCGGCACTGATAGGGGCGTTCAAAAATATCCGAGTCCGAACCCGTATCCGAATTTTCCGAAATTCCGTACCCGAATTTTCCGAAAATTTCGGATATTCGGAATTTCGGATACCCGAAACTCGGATATCCGAATTTTCGGACTTGGACTTGGAATTTAGTTTGTAGATATTTCGGAAGTTTCGGGTACCCGGATATCCGAAAGTTTTAATAAATTAAAATATATTTTATATAAAAAAATAAGAATTGCATTAAGCCAAGTGGTGGATCAAGTTTGAATTGTATTAAGTCAAGTTGAATGAAGGATGTTTCTAATAGCAAAGTTGGAATGAAAGATGTTTATGCGATATCGCGATTAATATTATCTAATATGTTTGTTTTTTTGGTTAATTTGATTTGTATTTGGAAGACTTGAACTATGTTTATTTCTTTTATTTCTTTTGTCGTTTTTTTTTTAGTTCGAACTTAGGTAACAAACAAGTGGGAACACGTTTATGTCTATTTAAATTTGAAATTGTTTTTTTTTAAAATCATTTTTGGATATCCGATTAACTTTCCAAGTCCAAGTCCGAAATTTCGGATACCCGGAATTCCGGGTATCCGAAATTTCAGACTTGGACTTGGAAACCGAAATCCAAATTCCGAAATTTTCGGATATCCGAAAGTCCGGGTACCCGGTTTTGAACACCCCTAGGCACTGATGAGCGTCTACACGGCGACAGCAGCCGAAAGTGTGGCGGTTAACTGTTGATGACGGGTCGGGTTGAACTATGATACAGGAAGTTTTTTCTTAACGGCTAACTCTAATGTACTTCTAACATAACTCCTTAAATCATCAAAGAACCACCTATGACTGAGATAGAACACAAGACCTCCAAGTAAGACAAAGTCTTACCATCTCCCTCTTAACCACTAGGCTAAGAGCTCATTTGCTATAGGTTAGGAAAGTTAGCTCAGTGGGTTTGCGAGTATGGTGATTTGTGGATAAATGTGAACCTCGGTTAGAGGGTCGAGTTGAACCGAATACCGACTTTGCTTGGATGGATAAACCAACACGTCATTATAAGTTTTTGAAAAAAGTTATAACCTTTTATTAAAAAATATAAATAGTTATTCAACCATCCAGTTATATATTTAGTTATTATTAATTTAATTCAAAATGGTGTTTTGAGACAAATCAAGTGACGTGTCCGTGTCAGATTACAACTCGAGTAGTGTTAAGATAAGGGGTTGTGAGATTTAGGCCTCTGTGCATTTTGTATCGTGTTTAGAACGTTAAGCATGTTAGTAGTTTTTTAGTGAGCTAAAGGCAATGAAATTAAGGTTTGGACCATATGCAACCCATGGTGAGTACTATGAGCCCCTTTATAACATTTTTGACATTTTTGGGGCGAGAAATGTACTTGTTAGTTGAAATGTTTATTTGTTACTATTTGTGAATGTGTTTGTTTATGTGATCATCTTTTGTGTGAGATGTTTGGAATGAACCGGAAAGTGTAATTCGGGAATTCGGTAAAGTTTATACGCTTCTTTATGCGGACGGGTTCAATAGAGAGGCTCAGTGTTTATATTTATTGTTTGGTTGATATTCACTAGAATGCGTAACATACGGGTAGTATACTATTCATGTTGGGAGGTTTAGGTTGGGTGTTGTTGATGTTATGAACTTTGCATGTGAACAAATTGTGTTATCACATGCATTATAGTTCGTGATTTGGTTTAATTGTATTAATATTGCAATGGGTGAGGTTTTACGGTAATTGTGGTATATGTATGGGCGTATATGTAAGTTTACAAGAGTATGTTATACGGATACGTTTATGGAAGACCGGAATTGAATTAAACCCAGAAAACCCTAAACTAGACCAAACTAACAGGTAAGTGAACCTATCGAGTATATAATAGCTTATGGAAGACCGGAATCGAACCCTAAGGACACTATGAACAAAATTAACTTTAAAAAATGTGAAATTAGTTAATTGAAAGATTTGAATTTGATTTTTGATTGAGGGATTAATTAACTAATTAACTAGGATTAAAATTAACAAATAAAGAATTAACTAAGAATTGAAATTACTAAAAATAGAAACTTAAATTCCAAAACTAGAAAACTTAGACGAAACCAAAGATGGGAACGGGTACCATCTAGACCATGAATCCTAATTAACGCTAATGAGTTCACTCGGTTATGAAAACTGTGATGGAATCGGGATCTTCACACCAACCTATAGAAACCCTAATGGAACCAGGATCCTTCTCCAAGTGTGACACAATAGAGACCCTAAAGCTTGGAATACGCACACTGATTGGTAAGGTCACCTTTCGAATTGTCCCTAATGATACTCTAGTACCCGAACAAATAGATCACCTCTCGGATTGTTTCTATCCGAACCACTTAAAACACGGAAGGAGTAACCTCTAACTTACACAATTTGACATGACATAACAAAAATGCTAATCAATCTAGGGAATTCCTCTCCCGAGGCAATTGACCTAAAAATCCTAACACACCAGACTATCCAACAAGCCTATTACCTCCCGGATTGTCTATACTAGGATGAGCCTAAGATCAACATACTCAATTGATTGGTATTCCTATGAATTGAGTCGACAAGCAAACCATAAACTAAACTACAAACACACAGTAAGCAATTCTATCATGCAACCCTAACTGAAAGACATTCACAGGCTACACGAGGAATAAACAAACAATCGTGAACCTAACTTTAGTACTCATATGCATGAAATGAGTACGTTAAAACTAATTTACTAGAGCATCATCCATCACAAATAATCACAACCGAAATCATCAAATCGGTCTAGATGGCACAAAGGTATTTAGCCAACAATCATGTTATTGTTCTGGAAACTAATAACAACTGAAACTTTATTCACGATTAGTTCTGGTCTAACACAATTAAGATAAAGTCAAAGAAAAGAGAAAAATCCAAAAGTTGAATCGGTGTCGAATGCTTTCTCCACGCTCTTCCCAATGATCCTAGCTCTTTCTCCTGCTTCAAAATCGTCCCAAAGGCTCTAATTCACACGACAACAAAAGGTTCTCTCGAATGAAACCGAGTAATCTATTTATAATAGGAGAATTAGGGTTTTTATGGAATAATAGCTTCCTGGCGTAACACCAATATTAAACAACACTCGGAGGCGTATCGCCCCGGACAAAATAGTAGGGGGACCGACTTTCTCAACTTGGACTTGTGGCGTATCGCCTATTTCCTCCCCTTTATCTTTGTAACATCCCAAAAATTTCTATAATTTAAATTTCCCGTCAATGTCTAGTTGAATTAATTTTTCATAGCTAAAAATTTAATCTCTAAAGTTAGTGGAATTTACCTTATGTGAACTTTGGGGTTTAATGGGTAAATTGGTACTTTGGGTAAATTATGACTATCTAGTTTAAATGGAAGGACCAGAATTGTCATTTGCCCTAACTAAAATAAACAAAAGAAGGAAAGAGGGGGGGGGGGGGAGGTCGCAGATGCGACCTGCACACCGACTCCCAACCCCCTTCTCCTTCTAAACTCGAAATTCTGCAATCCAAGGCCTCAAGCTGCGATTTTCTGCATTAATAGTGGAAATTGGAAGTGCATTCATCTACCTAAACTCAATATCTCATCAAGTAAGTAAAACCCCAATAGCTTGCATGCTAGGTCTCGAATTAAGGGGCTAGAAATCTGAAATTTGTTGTTGATTTGTGAGTATTATGATGTTAGAGGGCTTATATGTTGCATAAATTTCTAATTTGATTAACATTTGGTGAAGTAGTCATCAATTACTTGTTCTTGAACCTCCATGCAAAGTGACCACATATGATGTTGTGAAATTGCTTCCTTTTTACTTGAATTCTTGTATAAATCTGATGCTAGATGATGAATTTATGATGGGTTAGTGAAAGATTTCACCAAACCCATGTTAAATGGCTAAGTGGGAGGTTCAAGTGAATGGGTAATATGTGGGTATAAATGTATGCACACAAGGTGTTTGATAAAATGCCTAAGAGAATTAAAATATGTTAAATGCGACAAATTTGCTTGTATTGATGTTGAATGACCCTAGGGAGCAATAATTTCACAAAATTGAACCAACTTGATGATATTAAGTGTACTAATTAGCATGGATAATGTATGCCCCTAGTGGTCATGTTGATGTTAATGAATCCATGTGGCTAGATGTAAATTTAGTTATCATGCTTGATATGTCCATCCCTGTGAAATTGTAAGATGAATGGGTAGCATAGAAATCATGTTATTATAATGTGGTAAAAGTGCTACTATGATTAAGGTCCTAACATTGTTGGTGACCCATTAGGCAATCAAGGTGATCAAGGAAACAACTCAGGAGTTGGTGGAAACGGTGGATCAAGCTCAAAAGGTAACATTATTTATGTTACATGAAGTAGTTAGTAAATGTGTACTTGTAATTTAATAGGATTAACTATGAATTGTGTAAATGGGTGACGAATGGTTCTAGGAACCGTGAAGCCCAAATCCAAAAGGTTCTCCAATGATAAACTTGACCATGGAAAAGGTTCGGATGAATCATAGAACGAATAAAAGTTACAAAGGCGGAAAAAGGGCTTATGGAGTCTATGCCAAGTAACAAGAGTAAAGGAATCACAAAATGGTTATAGAACCATAGATTCTAAGGCACATATGTGGTCAAGTTAGGCATTGGGGTAAACCAAGGGCAAGGACCCGTCTTAACGGGTCAAATAATGGTACAAAGATAATATGGATAGCAACTAAATGATTAGTTGAACCAATAGCTGGAAAAATGAATGATAAGAATTGGGTCAAAAACTTAAACGTATTAGTAATGTGTAGGCAAGACTCGTAACGAAAGCGTAGCATAAATTGTGAGCATACATACAAAGATTATGAGGCCATATTGCTTGCATTGTGTTTTTAGTTGTAAAATCCTATGCGTGGGTGGTTTCGGGGTGGTAATCTTGAGGTTACCTCTATGTTATTCCTTAACGGGTCAAACGGGTCGTAGAGTCCCGTTTTATACAACTCTTAAATTGAATCCAATCCAGGTATGTACTCAAACTTAAAACATGTGTTTAGAAATGAAATAGGAGTGTTAAAACACTGGTAAGATGGTTGAAAACTAGCTGGAAGGAGCTGGATGAAAACAGGGGAAAATAGCCAAAATTTTGGCTAAGTATAAAACTGGCCGAAATTGGCCAAATCCCTGGAAACTGGGCTCCAAGCATATCGCTTGGAGCCACCTACTTGGTAGGCGATACACCAGGAAGTTCAGGCGTATCGCTTGGGACTTCAATCAGTCCAGGCGATACGCCTAGAACTTGTGAGTTCAATATTGTTGTTTTTCTTCCTTGTTGCAGTTACTTTTAAATGGTTATGCAATTTAAACTCACTATTGAAGGTGAGTGAATTGCAGGTAAGGCGAAAGCTTGACGGGTGCTCATCAATGCTAAGGAGGACCGATCATGTGAAGGCAAATGACCCGTTCCGTATTTTTGTTTATAAATCAAGTAAATGTTATTTAACAATATGTGAAAGCCAGTTACTACTTAAATGGTATATTTTGTAAAAGTTAAGCCCAAGTGTTGGTTTGTAGGGCTGTAATTAGGTATTTTGAACAAAAAAAAATTTATGGGACCAACTTGAATGTTATTAACCATTGTGTTCTAGTATCAAACTGAACATGGGTGTTACAATCTTTGGCGTATCACCTCCAGCTATTATTTCAGATTTCTTCTTTATTTTATTCTTCAACTTTTTCCCGGTTCTCGAATCACCTCAGTTTTTGCCAATTCACCACAAATTTATACTAAAGATTAAATTAAGACACAAATAAATTAAGTAACTAAAAATGACCTAAAACGACTCAAAACCTGACTCTAAATGACTCAGAATCGTAAAGGAAAACCTATATGTTTTGCAACACATCACCTGGCCTTGCCGTCAGAGCCGACTTGCCTACATGGCGGGTTTTGATTGGCTCGTTTCAGATACGTGACGAGGTTTTTGAGTCGGCACTACTTATGTGACACATTCTTTGCGGTTGATCCGGTCAATGTCCATGTGAAGGCTCCAAAATCTTGATCATTTTGATTAGGGGTGTTCAAAATATCCGAAATCCGTACCATATCCGAATTGGAAAAACCGAACCAAAATCCTTATTGGGATTTCAAATCGCATTCGGATAAAGCTAAAATTTTATTCGGTTTATTCAGATATCCGATTAATTTAACTCCTAAATAATTTATATTTATATTATATATATGTGTTTTTTTTTGTCATCCATCCGATTATCCAAATAACAAGGGACTTAAAAAAAAGAGTTGAACACGAGTGGGTGTCTTAAGCTCTTAGGCGAAGGAGCTTAAGTGGTTGGGATTTGAGAACTCTCGGTTTCAAGTTTTACAATTATGTTTAATATTTTTTCCGGTTATGTTTAAGATTTTGTTCTATTATATGTTTCTTTATTGTGAATGTGAACTCTTGTTTTGAGAACATGTTGAAAAATATATTGTTATTTATTTGATTTTTGCAATTGGAAACCGAAGTTAATTAATTCGAATTGAAATCGGTTTATTCAGATCAAATTGGATGTGACCTGATTTGAATTTGGAATGGTTAGGATCGGTTCAGAGAAGTAGCTTATTTGGATCGTTTCGAATTTGAATCCGCCAAAAAAATCCAAATCCAAATAAACCGAACCAAATAAACCGAAATCTAATCCGATAAACACCCTAATTTTGATAATAACTTTCAAAGGGGAAAAGGAAACGGGCATTGGCGAGGGGCACATACACACCTTCAAAATGTAGCCTACAAATAAAAAAAAAAAAAAAAACTGTTGTCTATCTTCAAAGTTCAAACCTGCATTCACAAGAAGCAATTGTCCTCCGGTGCAACAATGGCTGCCTCTCTGAGCACGCCAAAGCTCGGTACGACTCTATCTTCTTCCACCACTCAAACCTTTCTCTGTACACAAAAATTCTCAATTCCGAATCGTTCCCCGCTCTCTGTTAGTCCTCAATCCGTATCATCGTCGTATTGTTGTTACACATCTAGCTTCAATCTCCTCTCGAAAAGAGCCCTAGGTTTTCTCTCTGATAATCGCCGGAATACCGTACTGAAATCCCCTCAATTTTCCACCGGAGCAGAATCGACCAACGGTGACTTCAAGTTGTTTACAATCGGTAGTGGCGGCGTTAGGGCTTCCCGTTTTGCTGCATCAGTAGCTGTTTGCGAGCTTCCGGTTGCTACCGTATCTTGTAAGACTACCGGACGGGTAGGCGGAAAGTAAGTTTCCTTTTTTATCAATGTAATTTGCAAAATGTGAAGAAGTTTTATGAGGATTCTCTGAATACCTGATGAAACAGAGATGGTTATAGAAAATGTCAAACTTATGATAGGGCTGTTTTGAGAAAGTAGAATTTAGAAGAGAAATCCAAATGTTAGAACTCAGGAACAAAACCTAGTTGATTAAATCAAGGAGATTTACATTTTACAATATCCTCCCATAACCACTATGAATTCCATTGGATTGTGAGTCCCTAAACCCTAAACCACCGATGTACCGAAATCTTCTCTATTTAGTATTTACTACCCGTTGACATATTGACATGGGCCATTAGTAGGTATTTGCCTTGCTATTGATTCTGGTAAGTGAATTAACTGATTTGTGATGCTTTTGAAGGACTTTGGGCATCAAATTCCGTACTTTCTGTAGTTGTTTCCTAGTTCAGGGAGTGCCATAGGTTTAGATCGGTGCTCCAGGAGATAATGACTTTTTTTACTATGGGTTGGTTGCCCATATAAATTGAGATTTGTATTTGATGAGTTCATATGGATTTCAGTTGTTAACCAGATTAGATTACTGAGTATTACTAAGACCCATGTCTCCACCCTCACCTATAGAAAAAATAAACCCTGCCCTCAATGATTTTTATTCATCAAACTAGGCATAGAGGTAAGACAAAAACGCAAGTACGCAACAACAATTGTAGTTGCAGACAACAACCGCCAATCTAAATTGTAGGGTCCGGTCAACGGTTTCAAGGAGGCATATTATAGAGAAGAAGGTGATAATTTATCATCAGGTGAAAGGTTTTGAGGGCAAGTTGTACGCAGACAACCAAGTTCAAGTATTTAGGATTGTTCGTCTAAAGCGGCGGGACATTGACAAAATGTAGGTCACCGTGTTTCCCAACAAGACTAAAAGGGAAATTCTATAGGGTTGTGATTTGCCCTGCTATGGTTTGTCTTGGCATCTTGGCTTGTCCTGCCATTTTGTTTGTAGTTATTCCTAGGTGTCAGTGCTAGGTACTTTGTAGGTGTTTCGTGATCCTTTTTTGTCTTTTCATCATTCTTTCATGTTCTACTACTAGGATATACTTTATGTTTTTGTATTTTCTTTTAAAAAGAATGTTTTGTTGAGCCAGGGCTCTCACTGGGTGTAGACTCTCTATCTCCTTGGATAGAGGTAAAGTTTGCCCTCATTGATCCTCATTAAATCTCACCCTCATTAGACCCTACCCAACGAGTGTGGCATCACCATATATGTTTATTTGTATTATAGCTGGAACAAAATTATGTTGTGTGACATGCCTAATAGCCGCTTTTGCTGATTTTTATAAAAAAAAAGAAATTGCAATGTTGCTTCACTTGTTGATATGCCAAATATAAAAATTTAGGTTAAAAAGGCTCTTTCTATACTAGAACGAATCACCTGTTTGGACAGAAGTTTACATATTTGATCACCGTTTGTAAAATGCTGGAAGTCACTCTTTTTTACACATTTATTAGATCTTACATTCATTTTGTCATAACAATTTTGCTTAAGAAAAACATAGAGAATAATTTACTAATAATATCATTTGATTGACTAAGTTGATGCTTAGATGAAGAAATTACATAGAAAAAGTTGGAGTTTTACCTTGTTTTAAGCATAAAACAAGAAATGGCCAAAATGGTTTTTTTAATTAGAAGGCAGACAATACTAACAAGTCTATAATTTGAGACGACCAAATTAAAAAGATGGGCAGCAGGAGTAGCTGATCTAAATCCACCATACGTACGAAATTAGTTTGCTGTTCTAAGGTTTTTATAACAAATACTGCAGGAAAATTGTCAAAACACCAAGCAAGACAGAACACCACTTGTGGAATAAGAGAGATTCTGCTGCATCTGGGCAAAAGGCACTTAACCTTGTTCGAATTGTACGTGCATCTCTTCATTAGTTTTCTACAATCCCCCAGCAGACAAAGATAGGAATTTCTTAGTTGGTTTGAAACTAGATCATGCTCAGTCATAACTAATATTTTCCTTCAGTTTTAACCCACTTATTTTTGGGCTTACAGAAAATCAAAAGTTAAAGTTTTTTTTTTTTCTTTTTGAAATTCTGATTTGCAGGTTTGTAGCTTGCCAAATGAGAAAGAAGCTGTCTACGGGGAACTTGATAAATGGACAGCTTGGGAATCAGAATTCCCAGTGATAGCAGTAGCCAAAGCTCTCAATATCCTAAAGCAACGTAAACAATGGAAACGGGTCATTCAAGTATGAAAACATATTTCGCAAAATAAGCTTCTCAATGCTATTGCAATATTAGTTTAGTAGATTTCTGGAAATATATTTCCTAACTAAAGCATCTCAGTCTTATTGCAATATCATGCAACTTATGTAAAAACTCTTGTCAAATGCATTTTGGTGAAATTATATGCTGGTTTATTCACTGCTGCACAGGTGGCGAAATGGATGTTTGCCAAAGGTCAAGGAATGACAATGGGGACATTTGACACGCTCCTATTGGCATTTGATATGGACCAAAGGGTAGATGAAGCAGAATCATTTTGGAATATGATTTTGCATACCCATGAAAGATCTATATCACGAAGATTGTTTTCAAGAATGATATCCATATATGCTCATCACAGCATGCCTGAGAAAATCATAGAGGTATGTATAACTATTCCTCTTGCTCAGATTTTAACGAAACTAATGTTGTAAATTAGCAGGTGTTTGCAGACATGGAGGAACTAGGAGTAAAGCCAGACGAGGACACTACGAGAAAAGTCGCACGTGCTTTTAAAATCGTTGGTGAAATGGAGAAACAACAGCTAGTTCTTACCAAGTACCTGAGTGAATGGAAATACATCCATTTTAAGGGTGAAAGAGTAAGGGTTAGAAGAACATTCCGAAATTAAGGTATGCTACTTTTGCTTCAGAAATTAGTGGGCGTTTAGCTTACTCTTTAGCTAGAACATCGTCTCTCCTGCCCTTGCATATACCACAAAATAAGTAAAACCTTACACATATCTGCTTAAAGAAGCTCCACAGAGGCTAGACCCTTGAATGCCTCTTTTGAGAACTATTGAACTACAGAATAGATGAGAATGGACTAAGGTTGTGAATACGTTGGTAGTAGGTGTTGTTTTTGAAAGTCAAACGGTTTAGAATTGACGAAATATAATACAATGTTGTAGAAAATACACATGTAGTCAGTTAAGATGTAATACTATGATCTTTCTAAGAACAGATTTTGCATATATGCACATCAAGGGAAAAAGAAATGGGATTGTGTCACATGCCCTATTTCGATGAATAACAACCTCATTTCTTTTCGTTTACGTTATAATTTTAGAGAGGATGAAAAAAAATACTTTCTTCATAAGCGGCCGAGAGAACCTTTTAGAGTTTCTCTGTTAACTTAATTTTGTTCATGTTTGTGATAACATATGCCGATCCTATTCACACAAATTGATTTGGACACAATCACCCATTTGAAGTAGATCATGAGTATTATGCATTCAAGTATTCTACTTGTTCCTTTTTAATGCATTTATCCTGCAAAACACAAGGTTTTTAACGCATACAAGTATGTTTGTTGAAATGTTGATACTAACCAATGGAATCTTTGATGTGTCTCTAAAGGAGTAGAAATGTCTAAAGCATTAAAACAGGACCCCGAGGTGTGCGTTATACATTTCAAAAGATTTTTATATGGTCTCAAGAAAATTGGTTATATGTGGTGAAATCGAATTGATATATATTAAAAAAAGGGGTGGAAGTTCTATAACATTGGTGATATCTATTTATTAAAATTTTAACTCTCAATAAAAAAGAAATAATTTAGGGTGTTCAACGGATCGAATTTAGGTTATTTGAATTATTCAAATCATATTCGAATTTCAAAGTTCTAAAACCAAACGGATCGAATTTAGGTTATTTGAATTATTCAAATCATATTCGAATTTCAAAGTTCTAAAACCAAATTCGACTCTGATAAAAATTAGTTGAATTTGAATTAAATAATTATAGTCAAATTCGAATAAACCAATTAAGAGTTGATTTTTTTTACATAAAAACATATCTAGCTATATATATGCTTTCAATAATTCAATGAAACATTCATTTAATAAGCTTAGCTCAAAACTTTTGAAATAGTCCCAAACAATAGGGGATTAATCACGAAATAACGCAATGCCTCAATTAGTATATGTGCCATTGGGATTTAGGGTTATGTTAAAAGAGTGGAGCCCAATAAATATGTAGCCCAATAGTTTAATAAAGATCTAAAATGTCTTATAAATAAATAAATATAATATTTAATTCTTATTTTAATTATTCGAATCAAATCGAATTTGGAAAACTAAATTCGATTTCGATTCAAATTAGATAGTCGAATAGAATAAAGATTCGATTTGAATAAACCACATTAGGACGAATTCCAATCAAATTGGATTTTGAGTTATTGGAATCCAATTCGAATAAGGAACACTCTCAAAATTATCGAACTGGTAAATAGATAAATTTGAAGGAACTGGATACAACTTCATTGTTCTTTAACATGTAGAGATCAAGTGTATGTGCAATTATCAAGAGACATGATATTCCATTCTTAGTACATGTGCAAGCGATATATAGTTTCTTCTTCCCTTCAGTAAGTTTTATACTCCTTAGGTTATCTAATAAAGTTTTTAATTAGCCATAATAACTTATCTAGTAGTATCAATTTATCTTATAGGTCTCGAAGTATCGATTTAATATTATCCTGAAGTATGTTGTTATTTATGTATAAAACACGTAATTTTTTCTCTTTAGTTAGGGTTGTCTCATTACGTTTTCCTGACAAAGTTTTTAATCATCACTAAGCGTATTAGATAATAAGTTGATTTCTTTATATGACTCAAGATATGACGATCAACAAACCAAACATTAACAACGACATTACCAAATCAAGTTGAATTATTAGTTACTATACATGATACTAGACAAAGATGCAGCAGAATCAAAGATATATCTCCACATACTGAAATATGTATGTTCAATTTATAGCAATTGCTATACACACTGTATTCTTTTTTTCTTTCTTAACGAAGTTTTGTCCCACTGAGTTGTATTTCAATGAGATAGAATATCTATTTCTACAAGCAATCTTCCAATAGAGTTAATTATAGGGAAAATGAACAAAATGGTCGTTTTGACGGTTCACGTCCTCAAAATAGCCCCTAAGGACGGTCGTCATGACCGTAGTTACGGTCTTGACGACCCTAGGTCCATCCAGCCAATCAGAGACTGTCACGTCACCACATACGGTTTTGACGACTCTAGTGACGGTCTTGACGACCGTAGGTCCATTTCCCAAAAAAAAGACCGATAGATAATTCATGCTTCTTTACCAAACATATATGACCGATAGATACTAGTTTCTGTGTTCGAGTTGGTTATTTTTCATCTAGCTGAATTTCAGGGCTGCCAAAATGCTACCAGATACAATAATTACTCAATCCAGGAAACATTAAATTAACAACTAGCTTTCCAACCTATGCATGGTCGACAAAGAAGAGGAAGAGGGTGGAACGGAGATGAACGGAGAAGGGTTCCGGCGACATGTCGACGGTATTTTTTGGGGGAAATGGACCTATGGTCGTTAAGACCGTATGGAGTGGTCTTTTTTTTGGAGAAATGGACCTACGGTCGTCAAGACCGTATGTGATGACGTGACAGTCTCTGATTGGCTGGATGGACCTAGGGTCGTCACGACCGTAACTATAACTATGGTCGTGACGACCGTCCTTGGGAGACTATTTTGAGGATAAAATTCAAAACGGTCATTTTGGTCATTTTCTCTTAATTATTAATTATAATGTTATTAGTATATAGAACAAATTACTGTTTGCGTCCCTGAGGTTTGGTCCCTTTTGCGACATGCGTCCAAAAAAGAATTTTTTCCCCTGTGTTGCCTGAGGTTTCCATTTTGTTGCGATATGTACCCCTTTGACTAACGGACGTTAGGTCTGCTGTTTAACTGAGCCCCATGTGCGATGCACATGAGGGTATTTTTGTCTTTTTAAATTATTCCCCATGTGCGAATATTTTTGTCTTTTTTAATTAGTCCCCCATATTAGGGACTAGTCCTGTAAAATAACCAAAGATCAAGGGACTATTTTAATAAATAAATAAAATATTATATTTTCATTTTAAAGCCCCAACAAACTCACCAAGATCAGGGACTAGTGGTATTCATCTCCGGCCGTCTCCGAAGGATTCTATCACCATCATCTCCGGCAACGATTCCATCACCATCATCTCCTTTTCTAAAACCACTACCACCACCATCACCGTCATCGTCTCCGATAACCACCATAGATGCTCCAGATCGAACTCAAAAAAGTCGAGAATTAGAAGAACTGTGGTGATAAAAGTCGGTTTAAATCTCAAATCAAACCCATAAAAATTGAGAATGAGAACGGTGGTGATAAAAATCTATTTAATTTTCTCTCATGTCAACATAATCAGATTTTTACATCCACCACCGATTTCCTCTAATGTCAACATACCAAGAAATTAAAGAAACGAGAATGAGACCTTTACCTGTGATTTATGCGAATTTCTTGTAGCTATTAAGAATTGAGCTATTAAGAATTTAGTTGAATTGGACCTATGGTTTAGACGAATGGAAGTTGATTTTATGCTTTTACCTAGAAGAACCGCACAGGTGGATTTGGATTTAGGATCAGGGAATACGGAGGTTTGGAGGAGGTAGATGGTGGATGGTGGTAGCTATTTTTAGGGCTGGAAAACGGGAAAGGGGAGAGGCGCGATTTAGGGCTTGGACGGGGATAACGGTTTCGGTGGTGGATGGTGGAGGATAGTGGCGACGAACTCAGATCGAACTAGGGGAAGACCGTGGCCTTTGCTCAAGGAGGAGGAGTTGACGGTGGCTTTTACTTAGATCGAACTATTGAAGGGAAGATGGAGTTAACTCTCAATAAGTCGCGAGGAACAAGCGTCCAGGAAAGAACAAGAGGATTTCTCCGGCGAATAATGTTTCAGGTCTGCAGGGGGATTTAGATCCGGCCAAGGAGAGTTCAGATCTGGCGGAGGAATCAAGTGGCCTAGGATTTCTTTAATATTTTTATATGTTATAGGTTATTACAGAAATAGTCCTCTTACTTTAAAAACATATAAATGTACATAAACAGTCCCTGATCTGTAAATTTACTTAAATGCCAAAGGAGAATAAGAGTTAATTACATTTTGCGTCCCTGTGGTTTGCAGGTTTTTGCCACCTGAGTACAAATTCCAAATTATTAACAAATATATCCTGTGGTTTGCATTTTGTTGCCATCTGAGTCCCTGAGACTAACGGAGGTTAGATTTCTCTGTTAAGTGAGAGGGTATTTTAGTCATTTTACTGATATGGGACTTATTCTGTAATATATGAAACAACAGGGACTGTTTTTGTAATTTATTTAAAACTATCAAAATATAACAAACATCCTCGTCTCTCTTTCTCTCACATCGTCCTGCAATCTCCGATCCGAAAGAAGAAAAAGGGGAGGGAGGAGGGAGGCAGCAACCTCCATCCGTCGATCCCGTCATCCCTCCGGCGACCGTCCAGCGGACCCACGGCAGCAGCAGCGACCTCCAATTCTCTCTCCGCCCTCGTTTCTGATCCGCGACGGCAGCGAAACCGAGGCTGTGGCGGTCTCCGACCTTCAAACCTTAGTGCCACCCACCCCTCTGGTTCGTTTCTTCCTAATAGGCGACCGTCATCTCTGCCACCATCTTCACCGGCATCCTGTTCTAAATCAGGCGAGATTTTCAATTTCTTGAATGATTCTTTCACGTGTAGTCGCACATCAGATGTGTTTTCATTAGGGCTTTGTTTGTTCAAACACTATTTAAGATGCCAAAGGTGCGGTGGTGATACCTTCAGTTTGCATAAATTGACAGCTTCCTTTGGATTGATTATTAATTAATTAGTATAAACAGATCTCAATCTCAAGAAGACGTGGGGAGGAGATGTAAATTGGAATTAAAGTGGAGTAAAAATCCAAAACACAGACCTTGAAATTATGGTCATAAATATGTTGCCGGAGACGAGTGAAACGAAGACGTGGGGAGGAGATGTTGACGGCGGTTCTACGGTTAGCTGCTGCAGATTCACGATGACGCCGGTGCCGCCGCGAATGGCTATGCGCCAGCTGTGTTTGGGTTCGGTGTCGTCGTGTCGGGACATAGCGCCAGGCGAAGAGGTCGGAGAGGGCGGAGAGGGGGCGGAGAAAGAGGAGGGAGGTGACCAGATTAAGATCTGAGATGTGGGGTTTTTTTATTTTATATTTTTGTAGGTTATAGGTTATTACAAAAATAGTCCTCCTACTTTAAAAATTTATAAATTTACATAAATAGTCCTTACTCTACAAATGACTAAAATACCCTCTCACTTAACAGAGAAATCTAACCTCCGTTAGTCTCAGGGACTCAGATGGCAACAAAATGCAAACCACAGGATATATTTGTTAATAATTTGGAATTTGTACTCAGGTGGCAAAAACCTGCAAACCACAGGGACGCAAAATGTAATTAACTCGGAGAATAATTTAAAAAGACAAAAATACCCTCATGTGCATCGCACATGGGGCTCAGTTAAACAGCAGACCTAACGCCCATTAGTCAAAGGGGTACATATCGCAACAAAATGAAAACCTCAGGCAACACAGGGGAAAAAAATCTTTTTTGGACGCATGTCGCAAAAGGGACCAAACCTCAGGGACGCAAACAGTAATTTGTTCTAGTATATAATATAAAATGTATGATACGGTATATAATAAATACAATCGTTTTGAGTGAATACAATTTCTCATTTTTGCCCTTGTTTCTATCAAAGAGATCATAATTTAAAACAAAATCATTATTTATTGGCAATATATGTAAACAACACAAACAAATGCATATCAACCGCTGATTACGGTACACGTTAGAAACTTTTTTCCGTAGGGTATCAATACATCAGTATAGAGTATAGACTACATTACAACGAGATAAAACACAACGAAACAAACAGAAAAAAACCATTTATTATTACTATTATATATAATATATAAGAACTTTAGAAGTTGAACCAAGATTCAGTTCAACCTTCGGTGACGTCACCAGTTTAACGGTACTTGCTCCTTGAGTCGCCGCTATACATCCTATATATAAAAAGACAATAAAAAATTATTTGTATAGAGTTTAAGTTTGGTGTTTCTCTTGTATTTTATTCATTACTGTTATTCTGTACTGCAATTGATCTAACGATTATTGAGAATCGTTACTGAATTTCTAACAGTAACATCCTATATAATCTAAGTATTGCTCTTAAAAAAAGGCTAGCATGTTACCAATCGTAAACAGTTGGAGATCCAGGATTGGTATTGTCGAAACGCTTAGATCCAATATCCCTTGTTGCACTATTACTTCCAGGGTTGAAAACGCTCCTCCAGACATTATCCTTACGTGAGCCCCTAGGCGACGACATATTTGTTGGAGTCCCTGGTGTGGTTGGGCTAGATGGCATTGAAACCGAACCTTGCTGACCGCTACTCTCCTCTTCTACATCCCCACACAAAAACCATTTGTAAATGTTACTTGTTTACAACATATATGTTGGTTAAGGGTTCCTTTAAAGTATGTTTTGAAACATGCATGTTATTATCTCCTCTAAAATATAATAACATTTTAAAAGGAAAGCATATTCGAAGAGAAGGCTATTATACATGTAATATACATTCGAGTTGCTCTTTTGGGTTATACTTGCTAATAAAGTTCTAGAGTTTGAAGGTTTAATTAGCATACTTATACGTAAGATGAAGAGTTATACGTGCAATGAAGAGTGAGTGTTGCCATAAAACTCACCTCGGGTGGCAAGTTTAGGAAGCTTGCCGAGTCCATGATCAGGTTGTGGTCCAGCTACAACCTCATCCCACATTTGATCCATCTTTTTATTCGTTTAGATTTAATTTATGTATTGGTTGGTGATGTATGTAAAAACTCACAGTTAAATAGATGTTTGAGGGTGCTAAAATGTTTCCTTCTATCAAGCCTCATCAACAATCATCTTTCTAAACATAGTAAGTTCCAAACTTGCGACTTTCATCCAACCATGTATTTTCAGCACTTTGTTGTTTGGACAGATGGCATACAAATGTATACAAGTTGTCAATAATTAATCCATGTTTTTTCTATCGCTATTTTAGTATAATTGAATTAATTATGGATCGATACGTCTTCTAACTTATATTAGTCGGGTTCGGTTTTTTCTATCGCTATTTTAGTATAATTGAATTAATTATGGATCGATACGTCTTCTAACTTATATTAGTCGGGTTCGGTGGTGCGGGGTAGTGCACGCCCGTATCGATCAGGTTAGGGGGGTCCAGGGGGAAACGCACCCTTGACGGGGGTTCGGGGGCAGCGGCCCCGAGAGAGCGGGGTCCGAGGGGCGACAGCCCCTGGCGGGGTCCAATGGGCAGAGATTGGAAAAGATCTCCAGATCGTGTCCGATTGAAATCTTAAGCGAACTCTCGAGATTTTTAGTCCGAAAGTGAATCACGCTTTCTAGAGTTTCTAAACATTCGAATTTCTAAAATTTTCTACAGCCTTCGTTCAGGTGCCTTGTGCAATATAAAAAAATTGGACCTTTATATACATGAAACTAAAACCGGATGTAAAAATTAAATTAAATGTAAATCAACAAGATGGTGACCCGCCCGCGCTTCGCGGCGGGCCACCCATTTCCGAAACGCCGTGGTCAAAGTCGATCTCTTGCGCTTAAGCCTGAAAAAAAATACCACATGTACATGACACGTGACCTAACACCCATTTTTTAAAACGTCGTGACCAAAATCAAAAACTCTAAAAGTGGTCTAAAGGTTGACCACTTGCGCTTGAGTCTGAAAAAAATATCACATGTACATAACACTTGGCCTAACATGTGACCACGTGTCGCAAAACACTTGGCCTAACATGTGACCACGTGTCGCAAAAACATTGGCCTAGATATGACACGTGGCCTAACACGTGGCCACATGTCACCATACGTGGCCTAACACATGACCACGTGTCGCAAAAGCATTGGCCTACATATGACGCGTGGCCTAACACGTGTCTACGTGTCACCACATGGCCTAAAACGTGGCCGCGTGTCAGGCCACGTGTCATAAAACCAAATCTTGAATAGTGAATTTATGTGTTGAACATGACACGTGTCATGTTATTAGTGGTGGAACATGACACGTGTCATGTTCCCATAGGGTATCATATGAATAGTTAAATTATAGTGTATGACAACCAATCATTTGTCGCAAAAGCATTGGCCTACATATGACACGTGGCCTAACACGTGTCTACGTGTCACCACATGGCTAACACGTGGCCGCGTGTCAGGCCACGTGTCATAAAACCAAATCTTGAATAGTGAATTTATGTGTTGAACATGACACGTGTCATGTTATTAGTGGTGGAACATGACACGTGTCATGTTCCTATAGGGTATCATATGAATAGTTAAATTGTAGTGTATGACAACCAATCATTTTTGTAATATATATAAATATGTGGGAATGGCCCCTCATAAATATCAAAAAGAAAATAGAAATTCAATATATAAAGAATATATGTAAAAAATTAAAAAGAAAATCAGGTATACCGTATACAATCCTGTAAACTGGTATACTATCGGGTAAAAGGGTATATCACCGAATCCCATGCCCATCCTATAGTCGTAAAAATTTTCAAAATAATCTTACACCCAGTTCCATACCGTCCCAGATTTTTAGGTTTCCGGGTACTCCTATCGGGTTTGGCTTTCATTTTCATCCCTAGCGGAAGTTAAGTGTTGGATATTTTATTGTAATTTGACATTGTGTATGATCTTCAAACAAGAGTGAATGTTTTTTAGAGTTCACCAAGAATATCAGGGGATCCAGTGGCCCCTTGGCGGGGGTCCAAGGGCAACGCTCCTGACTGGGGTCAAAAATTACTTCATTAAGATTGCACCAGGTTTTGATTTAGTTTGAAAATTACCATTTTAATGACTGAGTACACTTTTAATAAAAGTCAAAATACTTTTATAATTTCAGATTTTCACCTTAACCTTTTGATTTTCACCACCCTACCAACTTTAACACCTTAAATTCTTCAAATCCCCCAAATCTTTCTATTTTATATTATTTAATTTTCTTTTGGTTTTCATTATCAGGATATTAATCGTGTCTAAACAGACAATGTCGTGTAACATGTTTATAAACACGTTTGTGTTTGTGTTTGAAAAAAATGACACGATTAGTTAATCGTGTCGTGTTCGTGTTTAGTACCCGTATTAATCGTGTCGTGTCATGTCATGTCTGACCCGTATAACACATTTAGATTTGTTTTCCCGGCTATAGGTTCATTAAAAAAACTGACCCAACCCACAAAGATAGTTTGTGAGATTCATGAGCCCGCTTGTAAAGCCTCTTGAATTTTTATTTAAAAATAAGGGTTGTTGGTTTCAAATAATCTCAACTATTATATTTTTACCGGGAACACTCCCAACTAAGGAAATAGTCAACGCTGCTCCCAACTATCGACCTATTTTCTTTCACCACTCCCCCCGTTAATTTTTTTAACGTCGTTAGTTTAGCGCACACGTGACAGTAATACATGGCTTATTTTTTAAGGGTTATTGGCTTCAAATAATCCCAACTATTACATTTTGGCGGGAAACGCTCCCAACTAAGTAATAGCCAACGCCACTCCTAACCATCAACCTATTTTCTTTCATCACTCCTCCCATTAATTTTTTTTGGGTCAATTTTTGGTCCATTTTTTCGGGTCAATTGAACCCATATAACAACATATAATTTGCAGCTCGTAAAAGGTCATTTTTTTGTCATAATTTGGGTCGATTGAACTCATATAACAACAACTAATTTGCAGCCTAAAAACAACAGGTATGATCGTTTTTTTTGAAGCAAATTAAGAGTAGAAACAACAGCCAGTAAATGCACTTGATCATGGAAAAAAATTTGGTCAACTGAACACATTAACATATTTATTACAAAACATAACCATTAACATATTCATTACAAAATAACACAAACTAACTACTAAAACTGGTTCAAGGAAATACTTCCACCAAAATGAAAATACAACAACCAAAACACATAAATGTTTTGAAGTCCATCTTCCACTTTGAGTTTGTCATTCTAAGTTCCTCTTTCAATTTTTTAACCTCCTCTTGCAAATCTTCATTTTTAAAGTAATAATTGAGATTATTTGAAACCAATAACTCTTAAAAAATAAACCACATAGGCGCTCAACTAACATCGTTAAAATTTTTTAACGCTGCTCCCAACTATCGACCTATTTTCTTTCACCACTCCCCCCGTTAATTTTTTAACGTCGTTAGTTTAGCGCCTACGTGACAGTAATACGTGGCTTATTTTTAAGGGTTATTGGCTTCAAATAATCCCAACTATTACATTTTGACGGGGAACACTTCCAACTAAGTAAATAGCCAACACCACTCCTAATTATCGATCTATTTTCTTTCACCACTCCTCCCATTAAATTTTTTGGGTTAATTTTTGGTCCATTTTTTCGGGTCAATTGAACCCATATAACAGCATATAATTTGCAGCTCCCAAAAGGTCATTTTTTTGTCATAATTTCGGTCGATTGAACTCATATAACAACAGCTAATTTGCAGCCTAAAAACAGCAGGTATGATCGTTTTTTTAAAGCAAATTAAGAGTAGAAACAACAGCTAGTAAATGCACTTGATCATGGAAAAAAATTTAGTCAACTGAACACATTAACATATTCATTACAAAACATAACCATTAACATATTCATTACAAAATAACACAAACTAACTACTAAACCAGGTTCAAGCTAATACTTCCACCAAAATGAAAATACAACAACCAAAACACATTAATGTTTTGAAGTCCATCTTCCACTTTGAGTTTGTCATTCATTCTAGAGTAAATTACGGCTTTCGTCCCTGTGGTTTGCACGTTTTTCACCTATAGTCCTTAAACTTCGTTTATTACGGCTTTGGTCCCTAACCTTTTCCGGCTCGTTACGGCTTTGGTCCCTGAGATGTAACCCCGTTAAAAACTTTTGTTAAGTGTGTATGAAAAGACCATTATACCCCCTATAAAATAATTTAAAATATAAAAAGAAAAATTAAAATAAAGTCGACGTGTCACTGGTCTTCTTCTTCGTGAAACCTCCGGTGAAACGGGAACAACCTCCGGCAACCACAGAGATCAACATAATCTCATCCAAACTAACCGGAAATCAGTTCATCGTGATCGAAACTTGATTCTAAACATCCATGGACCAAGAAACTTCACCGAAACATGTCGAACCCGAAACCCGGATGTTGAGTTCCAAGCTCCGATCACTATAAACAGGCCGAAACTCATCAGATATGATACCATTGTGATCCAAACTCGATAATGAACACATTGGAACCAATGAACACCACCAAAAACGCACCGAGACGAAAACCCAAAAAATGGATCGTTCGTCGGATGTTTGATTACGGTTAAATCAATCCAATTGCTTTGGCGATGTTTGCAGAATTTGGAATTCGTGTGTTTGCTCAGAATCGATCCAACTGCATATTGGGATTGGTTTTGTGGGGATGAAGACGGGAGCAGCTGGTTTTGGGTGTGTGAAACTTGTTTTACCAGTGGGGTAAATAGGGGGGTTTTTGATGGTTTGATTGAAGTAATTAGAGCAAGTTCGAAAGGGGAAAAAAAGAAAGAACGTAACGAGCGGAGAATATGATCAGATTTTAAACCAACTGAAGGTTCAATCGCCGGCGTCGTTAAACCTTCCTTTCTTTTCACCGCTCATCTTACTAGGTCTGGTTTCGCCGACGCCATTCAATCAAAATCAAATCAAACTGAAGATTCAATCGCCAACGTTGTTAAATCTGATTGGAAGGTTGTAGCGATGATAGGTGTGTCGATGATGGAACAGTTAGTGCCGGAAATCACCACCGGAAAAGACGGAGAACATCAGGGAAGAAGACACGCAGAACATCAGGGATAAGGTTTTTTTTTTTAGGATAAGGGGTATTATTGTAATTTCATATTTTATTTGATTTCTTTATTTTTTACATATAAGGGTAGAATTGTCATTTTAAAAATTTTAACTGAATTTTTTAACAGCTATCCAACAAAAGGACTAAAGGTGTTACGATTTAGCAAACCTCCGGGACGAAAGCCGTAATAAATGAATCCTAGGGACTATAGGTGAAAAACGTGCAAACCACAGGGACGAAAGCCATAATTTACTCTTCATTCTAAGTTCCTCTTCCATTTTTTAAACCCCTCTTGCAAATCTTCCATTTTAAAGTAATAGTTGGGATTATTTGAAATCAATAACTTTTAAAAAATAAACCACATAGGCGCTCAACTAACAACATTAATTTTTTTTAACGCCGCTCCCAACTATCGACCTATTTTCTTTCACCACTCCCCCCGTTAATTTTTTTTAACGTCGTTAGTTTAGCGCCTACGTGACAGTAATACGTGGCTTATTTTTAAGGGTTATTGACTTCAAATAATCCCAACTATTACATTTTTGCGGGGAACACTTCCAACTAAGTAAATAGCCAACGTCACTCCTAACGTTTAAATTTTTTTAACGGGAGGAGCGGTGAAAGAAAATAGGTCGATAGTTGGAAGTGACGTTAGCTATTTCCTTCGTTGTAAGTGCTCTCGGCCAAAAAGTAATAATTAAGATTATTTAAAGCCAATAACCTTAAAAAAAAACTATTTTCTTTACAACTCACTTCTTTTATTTTTGTGAAAAACAATACATATATTAAACTTTTTTTTATGTAACCAACTTCAAACAGGCTGCATCGAGTGTGTTTACTTGTGAAAAGTAAAGGTCTTGAAAATCAATTTTGGAGAGTGGAATATTCCTATTCGCTTGTGAAATAACGCATACTTCCCTTTCTTTCATCCATTGTTTTTCTCCACCAGGAATCATGGGCGACGACGGATCCACAGCAGCTTGCCAGCCTTTATCTCTCAGCAATCTTCACAGCCTCTTAGATTCAGTCGATTGTTTCCTCTTCGATTGCGATGGTTCCTTTTCACTCCCATCATTTCAATTTTTAACGGTTTTCTGTCTCATTTTTCGATTGGAACTAGTCTAGCTTCTTGATTTGTTCCTACACATTGTATAATTTCATATTATATATACATTTTGATGATTAGGCGTGATTTGGAAGGGAGATACACTCATTGATGGCGTTCCACAAACATTGGAGATGCTCAGGTCAAAGGTAAAACCAATTTAGGAGGGAGATTTAGATCAAATTAAGCTTACATTTGGAGTAATCTTCAAATTAGGTCATGATTATGCTTTAAATTGCAGGGGAAGAAGTTGATTTTCGTGACCAACAATTCATCAAAGTCCAGAAGACAAAATGCACAAAAATTCCAGTCACTCGGAATCCCGGTTACTGAGGTTTGTTTGTTTGTTTTCATTATGTGATTTCGTAAAGATGAACTGTGTTATATATATCAAGATATGCAATGCTGAAACTATAAGTGCCTTTTACAGGAGGAGATATTTTCTTCATCATTTGCTGCTGCAATGTACTTGAAAGTCAATGAATTTCCTCCTGAGAAAAAGGTCAATAATTAATATATACAAGTTCTTATGTTACAGTTAATCACATCTTTATTTATCAAGTTTTGACTAATGTATGTTCTAACTAATATAGGTGTACGTAATCGGTGGAGAGGGTATATTAGAAGAGCTGAAACTTGCTGGTTTTACTGGGCTGGGTGGTCCGGTAAGCTCCCTCCCTTGCTTTATGAAGCTTCAGATGAATAAATGATAAATGTTTTGAAATTAATATAGATATATGGTTCTGCAGGAAGATGGGAAAAAGACTGTGCAGCTTAAAGCAAATACGCTATTCGAGCACGATAAGAGTGTAATGTAACGAGTCAATGCAAACATTTTTCTTTCTTTTCTTTTCCTGCTAAATACTAACTTTTCAGTTTCTAATGCCAGGTTGGAGCGGTTGTGGTTGGAATCGACCCGAACATAAATTATTACAAACTACAGTAAGATACATCATTTAGTAGCTCTTTTGTTCGAATAAGCCTGGCAAAACGGGTGCGCTGGGTCGGGTAAAATGAGGTGTTGCAGGTCAAAACAGTCCTAAGCAAAATGAGTTCGGGTAAAAGATTGGTTGAAACTAAAATGTTTAAAAAATTGGTGTGTAATGTGCAGGTATGGAACTCTTTGCATTCGCGAGAATCCAGGGTGCGTTTTTATTGCTACCAACCGTGATGCCACTGGCAATATGACTGACTTGCAAGAATGGCCAGGTAAGGGTCCGCATGGCAAATGCATAGCATAATTAAATAAGACGTAATATATTGAAAATAACAGAATTATGATTCTCCAGGGGCTGGATGTATGGTTGCTGCAATATGTGGGTCAACACAGAAAGAGCCTGTTGTAGTTGGAAAACCTTCAACCTTTTTGATGGAGTTTTTACAAAAACAGTATGTATTGAATGAACTTTAAAGTTTAAGATTTTTATTATGATGTTACAGTAGGGGTGACTGCGTGACTTCAAATATGAACCGTTAAATAAATAGGAATCAAAGGAACCATTTTAGGCCTTTCTTCATAGAGCAGACACGATTCATGGAGACTATAAGACATAACAGAAGGGAGATCTCAGTCATCCATTGAAATCTTGGTTTAAAATGTACGAGGCGCTCCAATACTTTTAGGTCCCAAAAGCCGAGTCACGAGGTGTGCACATCACGTACGTGAGGCAATATAAAACCAAATAAGTTTTATTTACAACTAGAAGCTGCATCTCTCTCACCTATTTTACATATTGGCCTACTTATCAAGTAAACCTTTTTTATAATTCCTTCATCCCTTAGGTTGTTTTACATATAAACCTCATACAGACCCAAATTTTGACCAATGTGGACCATAAACTACATAAGGCATGCTTTTTAAACCAAGATTGAAATATGATATGACCCAAGTGCTAAAAAGTGGTTCCTAATTGTTTATAGTACATTGGCTTGAATCTTGGCTTTGCAGATACAACATTCCCACGGCTAAAATGTGCATGGTGGGTGACAGATTAGATACCGACATTTTATTCGGACAGAATGCTGGCTGCAAAACTCTACTTGTCCTTTCAGGTAGTTTAACTATACAATTTTGTTCTCTATCTAGCTTTTGATGCTCAATAGTTACATATGTTGGTGATGGCTGCAGGTGTGACAAGCAAATCAACTCTCCAAGACCCCTTAAATCATATCCAACCAGATATTTACACAAACCAAATTTCCGACATTTTCGATCTGTTAAATTCATAAATAACACCATGCGACGGTGGACAGACCATCATTATCCCAGGTATGTTTCTACAGAAAGCATTGGCCTATAAATGCCTGATAAGTTTTTCTTCAATAAGACAATTGTGAGAGTTACTGTGTGTTAAAAAGGCTAACAACCATGTCTTGAGTGTCTTCACAATGCATAATGATATGTATTTGGTGTTTAGGATGTTTGTTGTTGGTTACATATCTTGTTTCTGGTACCCTAGGGTAATCAGTGTTAAAACAATACAACAAATAGTAAAAACAATGAATGGGGATTTATGATTTGATTTGATTCGATGAAATTGGTTATTGGACTATAAATTATGTTATTTGCACAGTTCGTTCTAGCTACCGTTTCTTTTAACGGCTTTCATTATACACTATTTGTCCATGATGGGACTTAAACCCTCATCCTTTAAAATAGAGGCATCTTAAACAACACCAAGATATCATCGGGCTAGAAACCCTTTGATAGCTCGTTATAGCTGCCTGATAGTCTTTTTCTTTTGGCTGCCTTTTCCCATGTAAACTATAATGAGGGTTGTTGATCGACCCATCTCTTTTGAAAGCGTATAAAAATGAATAGGTTAGAGGGTTTCTCCCAAGTCATATTTTAATTTAACTTGATCCCCTTAAACTCTTTGTTAAGTTAAATGATACATAGGATTCATATCTCTATAAATTAATTAACCATTAAGAAGAATATTCTTAGTAAAATCTTCGTTTCTATATCTATAAGTCTATAACTTATATTACATTTGACATTTATCTTTAAGGTTATTTTTTTTAACACCAAATATTTGTCCACCGTAGGGTTTGAGATTGTAGGAGATATATAAGGTAAATACCATATAGTCTACAACTTATTCGATGGATACAATTTAAACTGAAAAATGTCAGGTTGACCTTGTGTGGTCAAACATATATATGTAACACCCCCGTAAGATGAAAGATTCGTTGGAGACTTTAATCTTGGACCTGGTGTGTAAAATGGGGCTTGACCTAAGCACATCTACAAGTTGGTCTTTGGAGTTAATATGTCAAACTTTCAATATGTTGTGTAAGGCCTATTTACGTATAAAGTGGTAGTCAAGTGTTACATGTTTAATTACATGTTTAATGCAGGAGTAATATAAAGAGTTTGCACATAGGTAAGTGTCATAAAAAAGTGTAGACGGTTGGTTCATCGAAACACCTAATTCTGTTAATAAGTTACGAAACTATGATATTTCAGCCGCAGCATTTGCCAATGCCTAGTAATTGGCTTCAAATGAGGACCGAGACATAGACTTTTACCGTGCTGATTATCATCATATGATATTTGATCCTAAATAAAGTATGTAAGTAGTAGTTGATCTACCTCCATCATGGATCCCTCCCTAGTCCGAATCAGAAAACAAAGTGAGATCGAGTGAGGAGCCACGATTAAGAAATATTGAAAGCACATGTCATGAAATGGAGTACCTTTATTCGTATTTTTTAATGATAATTCTCTTGATTAAATTAAAAAAGTTGTATGTTTTCACTATATTTTAGTTTGAAATATACTTTGACAAAATACCGGCGGTAAGAAGTTTTTTTAACAACAAATCAACCTTCTAGAAGACAAAAGCCATTACCACGTAAAAAGTTACGAATAAAACTCATATCTAATATTCAATAATTTTTTACCATTACTTATAAGAGTTGCTCAAGGTGCAAGGTGCATGAGGTCTGGCCGACTACAAAGTACGTGTTATAAAAGGCGAGAAACAATCACATTTTTAATGATAGGAGAGCTAGAGTGGAGGATGTTTTGGGTGATATCTAGATTTTGTCGTTCCTTAGAATAAAATGAACTAATTCATATAATTTTTCTGATTCCCATTTTGTAAGCCTAGCTTCTTGCTAGCTCTTTATCGTTGTTTTATGAGATATCATTAAAAAAACTAAATTGTTAAAAACTTTAATTGATATGCATACTAATATATTATTTTTCCACGTGGATCTTTATTTTTTTCCAAGGAACCAAACAACTCATTCAAATTTCAATCATATGTAACAATGGAACAATAGCAGCAATATATTGTACCCATGCTAATTCACTATCATTCACAAATAAAATGGATTTTAATGTAGATCTTTGTTTATATATATAGTAGAATAAGAGGGTAAAATCACAAATTTAGCTAATTAATGAAATTTCATATAAATCATGATGATTTCAAGTGACGCCTTTGCTCACAAATTAACATCAGATGATTCATTTCACGGACACTCTTTCGCACAATCATCGTGATCCCACCAACAAAGTGGAGGTCTCAAGAAAAGACAGCAGTAACATTTTTTGCCTGAACAAGTAAGGTCAGAGCACCCAATATTGATCTTCTCACTTGTAGGACTAGAGCTTAATGTCACCTTCCTCTCGACAATATTTGACGCGCCTGAATCACAACCATATATATATAATCACAAACTCGATTGATCTATCAGGAAATTAACTTATCAATTTAATTGTGTGTATACATCATGTTGCATGTACATTATATACGTACGTAAAGTAAAAAATACAGGGTTTACTTATTCAGAAACACATTTTATATATATTCGTAAACAAAGATTTACAAATAGGTAGTAAGGTTTTCTAAAAGAATGATATTAAATTGTTATGTAGAGAGAGAGATACATACATTGATGAATGGAAGGAAGAGAAACCATGAGAATGATGAAAAGAGGTAGAAACTTGCGACTGATAATGGCCATTAGAAAGATGCAAGGAGATATTGAAGCGGCAATAAGGGTATTTATAAAAAGATGCAAGTATATATAGAATGGTTATGTTTATGACTTTTACTAATTATTAAACCAGAATTGGTTAACATTTAACCGTGTACTAAAAATATTTCCTTTTACTAGAAAAATATAAGAAAAGTAGCTTACTCTTAATTGTTAAACAAGTTATTTCAAAGAAGTTGTTAGTATGATATAAATATATAAAAGGTCATAAATCATAAATATTCATGTTTAGATATTTTAGTAAAAGGTTAATGTCATAAAAATTAAGGGTATAAACTAGTGCATTCAAGTTCAAATTTCCTTAAAATCGCACATACATCCTTTGTTATTTATTAACTATTTTATTTATAACGTATATAAATATTTTTTTATATATTTGTGATCAAAATTATATAAATTACACATATCTTCCTTCTTCCTACTCTAATAAACAATTACAACTATTGACACATGTCAAAACTAGATTAATTCTCACATAAGTTTTCCCTCCCAAATCTACTCCATAAATAAATTATTTTTTATTGGAAATTATATCCTATTCTATAATCATGTTATATTTTTATTTATTTATATTTATGGAATCATGACACTCACATATAAATTTGCATCTTATTTCTATTTAAAATTATTTTTTTAAACTATTATTGTTTTTATTTTAATAAATATTTAAACAACTTTTAAATACCAATAAACACTTATTTACCAATAAACATTTATGTTGCATTTTTCAAATATACAACTATACAAGCAGAGACATGATCTAAATATTGTTTTTTTATAAAGAGGGTAAAGTCACAAATACCATATTATTAATTATAATTTTAGCTTTTTGTTGTAATACGTTATTTCGGTAATAAGAAGAGTATGCATGAAATTATTATTTATATAAATTTTTCAATGATTAGACCCGTATAACATACGGGTTCTATTCTAGTTATATACTATATCCATTTTACAAGTGAAATATGCGACTTCTAAAGCATATTATACAAAGCGCATGGTACCATCATTTTAAGCACGTCATGGGTTGTTTCCATGAATTGTTACATGTACTATGAACATTGCATAGTTTACAATTCTTTTATGCCTACTATAATTTTATTGATTTTTTTTTAAATTAATCTTTTAAATAGTATTTTGATAAACTATATACATTATGTAAGTGAAATATGCAACTTTTAAAGCATTCAACTATATAACATTACAAAACTTTTGTAAGCTTTATTGTGTTGTACATTACAAGTCTTCTAAGCATTATTTATGTGTGTGGCTGTAGTGGCTTGGGCTATAAATCATCATATCTTATCTACTCACGTTCAACCAATTCATACGCAACCTTCACTTACCTCTCTTCTCTCTCATTTGTTTCTGCTTGCTAATCGATCGAACAAAAGCTCCGTCTGATCCTCCCTTCACCGCCTCCGTGGAGTCTTCACCTACGCTGATGTCTTCACCATCGGACCCACCGCCATCACCTTCAAGTCTTCGACCCCGTCGAACCCTCCCTAATATCAACCGTCATGGCAACCATCACGCCCTTTCATTCTTTCACCATCACAACCCTATTATTTATATCCCATTCTCTCTTCACCATTGTTCCATTCACCATCTGTAGGTCCTGAATTTCACCTAATCACGATATTTTAATCTAGTACAAGTGCGGAATCCTTGTACAAGACCGATTCAAGAAACAAGATGAAGAGAACACAAGTATACGATGATTAAACGATAAAAACTTGATCTTTGCACACAAGAAAACTTGTCGGGTACAAAACAGAAAATCGTAAACTCTCTCTATCTCTGTTTACGATCGTGAACACCACTGGATCGTAAACACAAGGCTGCTCTCTAAGAATCGTAATCAGCAACCCCTAAATGAGGAGGTCAAGTGGTCTATATATAGACCACCATTGGGTTTACTATTGGGCCCCTTTTGGATCATAAACCCAATAGTAAACCCAAGCCCAATCATAAACTAGCCTAAATACAATAACCAAACTAGCCTATGATTCTAATTAAACCCTCTAAGCCCAGCCCAACTTATTTAATATTACAAGCCTCATAATCTAGCCTCTACAATCTTCCCCTAGGCTTGTGATATTAAATGTCTTCAATCTTTGAAATTCTTCTTCTTGACTGGCTGGCATAGATGTTGATGAAGATTCTTTCCGCAGAAATCTTCAATGGGTTTCATGACGGGCACTTGGGACTTCCTCTTGATCAGCATCAGCTTGAACTTCTTGAAATGAACAAGCAATGAAATGGAGGACTCTCATTGACTTGCTTCTTGAAAGAACTGGTTCTTGCTGAATCTTCGGTAACTGTCTTGAATCTCCAAAACAATTAGAGGCTAAATTTTGAAAAACCTCTAACTGTGAAGAACTTGATTGTTGAACTTCAGACTTCATGAACTCTGACTGCTCTCTGTATCGTTTTCTTTTTCAATGATTGACTTGAAATCTTCAGCTTCCCCATCACTTGTGAGCATTTTCTTTGAAAAACATTTGAAGCTTTTGGATACTTGTAAAGATACCAACAACTTCCCCTGAACAGTTGCTTTTCAGATGGAAGTCTTGTCCGGTTGGTTCTTTAACTTGAGCAGCAGCAACATCTTTCTATCATCAACCTGTCTGACACACATTTGAAAAAATATACATTACCAGACATGTGATGGCTGGTCTTTGGGTTAGGAGGTAATTATCATCTGTTCAGTTGATTCAAATTAACATAATGTTAACCAAAAACCCTAATATAGATTACGGGTTTTCTATAAAACTTCCCCTGAACCCAAGACCTCTAAAGACTTCCCCTTAGCTGATAACTTCCCCTCAGCTAAGGACTTCCCCTGAGATAATACATATTATCTTCGAGTTCCCTTCAGATACTATGTATTATGGAAGTCTTTTCGGATAATACTTATTATCCTCCCTTCTTCCCCTAAAAATTTGTCAAGATCTGACGGAGGAAGTCTTTTCCATTAGATAATAAGTATCATCCTCGAGTTCCCTTCGGATAATACTTATTATCCCATACTCCTTCCCCTAAAAATTTGGCAAGATCTATCGGGGGCATATTGTCATGCATTAAAACCCATGAAAAACACATTTTGACTTCTCAAATCAACCTGGCCAAGACGAAAACATACCAAAAAGAACTTAACGACTCACACACGAAAGAGAAAAACAAACAAATACTTACCAATATCAACCACGAGAAAGTTTACAAGGGATCAAACCGTATGAATCTGACTGAGGAACCCTTTTCAGCTTCAGTTACTCAACTAGACCAGGTGATTGCCGGTATGTTTGTCCGCTTTAAACTCAAACCCGTTTAATCCCAACCGAATGCTTCATGCTTAATATAGTACATTATTACCGTCATGTTTAATCGTCCCCACACCCAAGCGTACACAGCAAAACCTACCCAACCTCAGAGTTTATTGAGGATTCACAAACCCCCAACTTGAGGAACCATGCACCACGGCTATAACTACCACTTATTTTCATTAACCATCAGTTGGTGATCAGGTCGGCCGCTAAGCACGCAAAGAAGACCAACTGAGTGATTATTTTTCATTTTCTTTTCTTTTTTCATTTCTTTTTCTTTTCTTTTTCTTTTCTTTTTATTATGTGGTGTAGTCATAACAGCAGAAACATGGCGTGTGAGAGAGTGAATACTAGGTATAATTACCACTCTCAACCCGTTTTTGCTGGGACTCAGTCTTTTAAACCATGCAACCTGGGATGGAAAACTAAACATATATATCTTTTAAGTTCACTGCACTTTCATTGGAGGTCATAAGTTTAGGTCGAGCCAACCGAGCATATCACCGTGGAGCTTGCCTTTCACTTCCGCCTTACGCGTGTCAGCCATCTCCAACCTGGACATTCATTTTACTTCCCCTAAACTTCTCAAAAACAAGACACAAACAATAAAAAATTGAAAAGCACACTATTTTTGAGGGGTCAACTTTTTCTTCATCTTTACATTTCTTCCCCTTGCTTTTTGATTTTTAATATCACAATCTTGTGAACATCATTTTTCAGTTTGTTTTTTTTTTTTTTAATAAAAAATAAAACACACAAACACACTTAAAAGAACAAAACACAAAATTTTGCAGACATATGGCCAAGCTAACTTTCAAAGTATTGATTTAGAAAATTTCAGAAAATTGGGTTTCATGACATGCACGCGTTATTTCATTTGAGGTCAAACACATAATTAATCAACTGCTCAATTAAAACTTTAATGAAGTAGGTTTGACTCAAAAGACCCTTTGTTGCCTCATCATTCACACAACCAAGTTAAGAACAGTACCTTTCGTGCTGAAGTTTACCTTTTACCTCTCAATGAGACATATCCTCCATAAAAAATTGCTTGTCATGACATGAAGATACGTCTCCTAAAATGTGCCTGGAACAATCACTTATCAACAAATAAATTAATCAATAAAAATGTTAGTGATAATCCTCCTTGACTGTTCCTGCACATAATGAGAGATTAGTTAGCCATTGGTACCCAGGCCATTGTTTTTCTGGGTACACCTGAGGAATCAATAAAGGATACTTCTTGTAAGAACATCCCCTTTGAGAAATCAGGAAGTTGTGATGGAGTTGCCTTGATTTTTGGTTTCCAAGTTCCAGGTGATTTAACATTTGTTTTAGTCACTTTTGTAGTTGTGACTTTAGGTATTTCAACCTTCTTCGTTTTAGATTCATTTTTCAAAACAATTTTTGTTTTAGTCACCTTTGGAGTTGTGACTTTAGGTATTTCAACCTTCTTCATTTTAGAATCATTTTTCAAAACAGTTTTAGTTACCTTGGGAGGGGTAACCTTGGGTTTTTCAGACTTTGGTTGTTTTGAAAATGGTTTCTTCACTTGTTTTTGAAAATTTTTGTAACTTGGAAAGCTGTTGTTTTGATTTATAGATTTTTTTTCAGCTTTGGCAGCACCCCAATGTTGATCAGAGGGTTTAACCTTAGGAGTAATAGTCTTCATTGCCTTAGGTTTTTCCACCTTCATGGGCTTAGACTTTACAGACTCCTGAGATGAAACCCTTTGACTTTTCGGAAAATAGGGTTCATAGGGGCGATAAAGACAGTTCCTAGCAATATGACCAGCGATGCCACAATTAAAACAAGTCTGCTTCTTTAGATAGAAGTCAGACGTGTACCCATTTGTCTTTGGTGGCTGATATGGAGCTGGTTTGTCTTGTGTCTGTTTCTTTGCTTTGACTGCAGCTTCAGATTTGACTTTCTGTTGGTTTGTCGAAGCCTGTGTCGAACCTGTCTTTACTGTCTTTATGCTTCCTTGATTCTTTGACGTTAAAGCACCATTCTTGCAATTACAACAGCAACTGCATGATCCAACTGAAGAAATGGGAGACACATCTACTCCCTTGAGTTTTTCAATCTTCACTCCAGCTGTTGGCTTCATACTCGGATGCTTGATGGTGATCTTTGGCTTCTCAACTTTAGGTTCACTTATCACTCCATCGGTTATTCCCTTGAACTTGGAGGAGAAGGATGGTAAGTCATACCCAACATCTGGTTCTTGGTCAAACATGGATCCAGATGTCATAAAGATCTTCCCCTCAGGCCGTGTCGTCAAGATCACTTTTTCCCTTTTGACTTCGTCAATTACTTTGAAGCATGGGGTTTCAATCTTAGGGTATGGTTTCAACTTTATCCCAGCTTCATCAGACTTAGAATTGTGACACCTGTCATATTTCTGGCACTCAGCATCATTGTCTGATACATCCTTTACTCTCCCTTCACCATAAGTCATGTTTGCTTCATTATCAATTTCTTCTTGAGTCAAAGGTGTAGTTCCAACCAAGACACTATCAATAGGAGGAGCAACTTCTTTATAATCAGACTCGGTTCGTTCAACTTGATCCTCACTAAGAAGTATAGAAGTATTCCTATAATGTCTCTGGGAACTGGTGGAGGAATAATACTGTTTGCAGATAGAGATTTATCAGACTTTTCTGACCCACACCCAGTTTTATCTTTCCCAACTTGGCCGGTCACAACGGCATGTGACAATTCCTTTCCAGCATCAAGCATTCTTTTGCTTCTCATTTGATTCATATCAAGCTTCACTTGCAACTCATTGTTTTTATGCTTAAGGTCATCTATCTGCTTACTAAGCTCAGCTATTTTTAACTTAGCGTTGTCATACAGATAAGTTTTCTCAGTTGCTAGTTTCCGATATTTCACTATGTCTAATTTCTGAGCTTTTACCTTCTCTTCATTCTTTTGCCATCTACCCTTGAATATCTACCCTTGAATGAACTTCTTTCACATTTTACCTCAAACAGTTCTGACTGAAAATTTTTACAGATTTGCCTAAGTCCAGGAATTATACGAGCACAAGTAGGATTGGGGCATATCTCAGTATTGTCAACTTCAGCTGCGAAATCATCCATGTCCTCAACCATATTCTTTTCTTCAACCACTGAACTCATTTTCTTACTTTAGGTATGCAGCTTCTGAAAATCTTGAAAAATCGGCAAAAACGGCAAAAACACTATTCAAAGAATAGTGTCAAAAACGTAAAACTGAAAAACGGAGGCCTTCGGAGTGGAATTTGGGGGTCAAAACGAGCTCCCCTGGACTTAAATCTGGGGCTCGGTGTCACGAACGTCGTGTTAAAATTTGAGCTTCTAACTCCAAACGAGTCAAAAGTTACGTCCGTTTCCGTGAAAGTGTGAAATAGTAACTTTTTGCCGTAAACCAACACTGTTTACGATCGTAATCCCTGTTTACGATCGTGATCGCTGTTTACGATCGTAATCCCTGTTTACGATCGTAATCACCTGTTTATGATCGTAATCACCTGTTTACGATCGTAATCACCTTCAGTCATAAGCACCAGTCATAAACTCAGAATCAGAATCTCAATCATAAACTCCGATAGTAAACTCCGATAGTAAACTCCGATAGTAAACTCAGTTTATGATTGTGTTGGATCTTAAACCTTCAAATCTTGATCATAAACATTCATATCTTCAAACCTTGATCATAAACCTTCAAATCTTCAAGCCTTGATCATAAACCTTCAAACCTTCAAGCCTTGATCATAAACCTTCAAATCTTCAAATCTTCAAATCTTCAAATCTTCAAATCTTCAAATCTTCAAATCTTCAAATCTTCAAATCTTCAAAACTTCAAATCTTCAAATCTTTAAATCTTCAAATCTTCAATTTTTTTTTTTTGGAAAAAGCTTGAATCCAATATCGTGAGAACCTCGAATATGTGATTTTTGGCTCTGATACCAATTATAGGTCCTGAATTTCACCTAATCACGATATTTTAATCTAGTACAAGTGCGGAATCCTTGTACAAGACCGATTCAAGAAACAAGATGAAGAGAACACAAGTATACAATGATTAAACGATAAAAACTTGATCTTTGCACACAAGAAAACTTGTCGGGTACAAAACAGAAAATCGTAAACTCTCTTATCTCTGTTTACGATCGTGAACACCACTGGATCGTAAACACAAGGCTGCTCTCTAAGAATCGTAATCAGCAACCCCTAAATGAGGAGGTCAAGTGGTCTATATATAGACCACCATTGGGTTTACTATTGGGCCCCTTTTGGATCATAAACCCAATAGTAAACCCAAGCCCAATCATAAACTAGCCTAAATACAATAACCAAACTAGCCTATGATTCTAATTAAACCCTCTAAGCCCAGCCCAACTTATTTAATATTACAAGCCTCATAATCTAGCCTCTACACCATCTTCATTTAATTCTTCAGAAATCACAGTCCCATTGGATCTATTACGGTAATTTGTTCAAACCTATTTTGAATCTCTGTATTTCTTTCTGATTTGCAAATTATTCATGCTTCAGAACTCGAGTTAACATCAATTGAAGTTCAAATCAGCCACTAACGAAGAAGATGATCCTTGCATCGCAAATGTTGCCCAACAGGTTTTGTATGATTAGGTTCAGCTTGCTTATTTCGTGTTTATTTGTTGTATGTTGCAAAACCCAATTTCGTTATCTCCATCCCAGATTCGTCGCGTCTCTTTCAGCCATTATCACAGGTACGCTTTTTTTAACTCACATTGTTTGTAATTGAATGTGGTTTTCATATTTATGTTATTATTGCCTTATCTATTCTTTATATTAGTGTAGTAGAGATCTACTTTCTAACAAAGTTATTGATTCAATTCATATTAGTGTAGTACAGATATGCTTTTTAACAAAGTTATTGATTCATATTAGTGTATGCGTAGTTGCTGTTCAGGTCATGATAAGTGCCCTCGAGTAATTAAAAAGCTTTGGATTGGAATAAGTATAGTTGGTGTGATGAGTAGTTGTTGTTCAAGCTATGGTTTGGAAGTACTCTTAATTAAAAAGGGGTCTTGGTAGGGATTTTCAAGTTGCAAATATGGTAATATCACTTGGCAGGTTTTGAACCGGCTTAGGAGGTTTATGGTAAGCTAAATATGATTTGGAAAGTTTAGCAGCATAAAAGGAGTTGCTGGTGTGGGTTTTTAAGGTATGGTTGGAATTGCTTTAGATATTTTGATTTTCCTCTTTGCCCTTTGGTTGCTTTGTATGTGTCACAAACCTGTATGGTTACTCACTACTTTTATATTCACAGATGTGGTCCTTTTGAGTTTTACAGCCCATGGCCCATACACCTCTAAAGTTATTTTGCGCGAACAAATTCAAACCATGGCAGGATGTGCGCACGGTGGAGGCGACAATAACTGGGTTCACTAGTAGCAGAGGGTGGTTCTTTGTCACATGTTGCCTGTAACAAAAGGGTTTACGTGCCTCTAAACGCAGACCAACCGGCCAGTGATGAGGACAAGCAGGTGGCACCGGAACAGCAGGCCATTGCAGCAAAACGAAAAGCAAATGATAACGAAGGTAGCTAAAACAGCTTGCCTTCGGCACCTTAGCAACCCATCTCTTTTGGTTTAGTATATGTATGTATCTGTGTATAAACTCCTAGAAACATTAGGCATGCTCTATAGAATGGTTCTTTTTAGTTCTCAAACCCAATGATCCTCTCCCTATATATATATATATATATATATATATATATATATATATATATATATATATATATATATATATATATATATAGGCTTAGGTTCAAATGAGAACTTTTTCTTTTGAGAACTTTTGAGAACTAAATCTCAACCACTAATTTCAGGTGGGGACCACTATAATTCATGGGGGGGTTTTCCATATATATAAACTAGTGGCTTAGAATGGTTCTTTTTAGTTCTCAAACCCAATTGGTTCTCAAATGATCCTCACCATATATATATATATATATATATATATATATATATATATATATATATATATATAGTTAGGTTCAAATGAGAACTTTTTCTTTTGAGAACTTTTGAGAACCATTCTGAGCCACTAATTTTCAGGGGGGAAGCATTCAAATCATGGGGGGATTTCCATATATATATATATATATATAGGGACAGGATCATTTGAGAACTAATTGGGTTTGAGAACTAAAAAGAACTAATCTTAGCCACTAGTTTATATATATGGAAACCCCCCCCATGAATTTGAATGCTCCCCCTTGAAAATTAGTGGCCCAAATTGGTTCTCAAAAGTTCTCAAAAGAAAAAGTTCTCATTTGAACCTAACCCTATATATATATATATATATATATATATATATATATATATATATATATATATTCTTATGATATTGTTCATAGTAAATAAGATTTTAATATTCTTAGGATAACTTGACTCTATATATATATATATATATAATGAGAACTTTTTCTTTTGAGAACTTTTGAGAACCATTCTGAGCCACTAATTTTCAGGGGGGAAGCATTCAAATTCATGGGGGGGGGGGGGGGGGATTTCCATATATATAAACTAGTGGCTTAGAATGGTTCTCAAAAGTTCTCAAACCAAATTGGTTCTCAAATGATCCTCTCCCTATATATATATATATATATATATATATATATATATATATATATATATATATACACACACACACACTAATTTCAAGTGAGACCACTGTAATTCATGGGGGATTTATATATATATAAACTAGTGCTTAAAATGGTTCTCAAAAGTTTTCAAAACCAATTGGTTCTCAAATGATCATTCCTATATATATATATATATAGGTAGCTAAAACAGCTTGCCTTCGGCACCTTAGCAACCCATCTCTTTTGGTTTAGTATATGTATGTATCTGTGTATAAACTCCTGGAAACATTAGGCATGCTCTATAGAATGGTTCTTTTTAGTTCTCAAACCCAATGATCCTCTCCCTATATATATATATGAGTAAATTACGGATTTCGTCCCTGAGGTTATCCCAAATTTCACATATCGTCCCTAAGTTTCATTTATTACAGATATCGTCCCTAACTTTTACAAAAACGTTACGGATTTCGTCCCTACGACTAACATCTGTTAAAAAAATCTGTTAACTTTTATGGAATTCCTAATATACCCCTACCATTTTTTGTTTTAATAATAATAATAAAATAAATTATAACCCCAACCCTAACACACCCCCCCCCCCGCGATCTGGAATCCCAACGCCCACCGCCTGCAAATCCGGCGACCCCAACTGTCTTGCTTGTTAAACTGGAGACGGCCATCAACCATCACCGTCCTGCCGCAATCATTCTTTAGTGTCGGAGCTCGAGCTGGCCGGAAACGTTGGAGATGGAGCTCGGCGGAGGCCATTCACGTATAGATTTTAGGATTTTAGGAGATGGGCGGTTGAAGAAGAAGAACCTATAGATTTTAACTAGCTTTGAGAGATCTGTGGATTTTCTTGATATGGTCAATCGAACCCAGAAGCCATTTCCCCCTTTTCTGTTCTCACCTGCGACGCCGATTAGAAACTCGATTAGGGTTCCGCCCTAAGTGAATCGATGGCGGCTGACCTCCTGGAGTGGCGTAAGGTTGACGATGGTAATGATTCTGATGGTTTAGCCGTGAAGAGACGATGATTCGAGCAGGGATTCGACATCAATCAAGATTCCGGTGACGATGGTAATGATTCGAGTGTTCTCTACCTCCTCCAAATATGGTTGTGACGGAGCCGGAGATGGTGGTGCCGGAGTTTTTGTGTTCCGACGAGTTGTTTTCTGATGGTATAGCCGGAGATGGTGGTGCCGGAGTTTTTGTTTTCCGATGATTGGTTTTCACGATGGTGGTTTTCACGATGGTGTTAACTGAAATGCCTTTCTTCTTCTTTTTTTTTTTTTATAAGTTTGTTTTTTCTTTTAATTTTTTATTTGTTTTTACACATAAGGGTATTAAGGTCTTTTTACATTCTTTTAACAGAAAATTTTAACAGAAGTTAGTCAAAAGGACGAAATCCGATACGTTTTTGCAAAACTTGAGGACGGAATCCGTAATAAATGAAACTTAGGGACAAAATCCGAAATTTGTGCAAACCTCAGGGACGAAATCCGTAATTTACTCTATATATATATATATATATATATATATATATATATATATATATATATATATATATAGGGTTAGGTTCAAATGAGAACTTTTTCTTTTGAGAACTTTTGAGAATTAAATCTCAACCACTAATTTCAGGTGGGGACCACTATAATTCATGGGGGGGTTTTCCATATATATAAACTAGTGGCTTAGAATGGTTCTTTTTAGTTCTCAAACCCAATTGGTTCTCAAATGATCCTCACCATATATATATATATATATATATATATATATGGTTAGGTTCAAATGAGAACTTTTTCTTTTGAGAACTTTTGAGAACCATTCTTAGCCACTAATTTTCAGGGGGGAAGCATTCAAATCATGGGGGGATTTCCATATATATAAACTAGTGGCTTAGAATGATTCTCAAAAGTTCTCAAACCAAATTGGTTCTCAAAATGATCCTCTCCATATATATATATATATATATATATATATATATATATATATATATATATATATAGGTTAGGTTCAAATGAGAACTTTTTCTTTTGAGAACTTTTGAGAACCAATTTGGGCCACTAATTTTCAAGGGGGGAACATTCAAATTCATGGGGGGTTTTTCCATATATATAAACTAGTGGTTAAGATTAGTTCTTTTTAGTTCTCAAACCCAATTAGTTCTCAAATGATCCTCTCCATATATATATATATATATATATATATATATATATATATATATATATATATATATAGGGTTAGGTTCAAATGAGAACCTTTTATTTTGAGAAATTTTGAGAACTAAATCTTAACCACAAATTTCAGGGGGGGGGCACTACAATTCATGGGAGGGGGGATACATGTAATAAACATGTGCCTCAAATTAGTTCTTTTTAGTTCTCAAATCAAATTGGTTCTCAAATGATCCTCTCCCTATATATATATATATATATATATATATTCTTATGATATTGTTCATAGTAAATAAGATTTTAATATTCTTAGGATAACTTGACTCTATATATATATATATATATATATATATATATATATAATGAGAACTTTTTCTTTTGAGAACTTTTGAGAACCATTCTGAGCTACTAATTTTCAGGAGGGAAGCATTCAAATTCATGGGGGGGATTTCCATATATATAAACTAGTGGCTTAGAATGGTTCTCAAAGTTCTCAAACCAAATTGGTTCTCAAATGATCCTCTCCCTATATATATATATATATATATATATATATATATATATATATATATATATATACACACACACTAATTTCAAGTGAGACCACTGTAATTCATGGGGGATTTATATATATATAAACTAGTGTTTAAAATGGTTCTCAAAAGTTTTCAAAACCAATTGGTTCTCAAATGATCATTCCTATATATATATATATAGGGAGAGGATCATTTGAGAACTAATTGGGTTTGAGAACTTTCGAGAACCATTCT
>JBCNJP010000023.1:16516751-16577532 GCA_039602395.1 Deinandra increscens subsp. villosa
TGCTGAATAGCTTGCCCAAATCCTGGAATACCAACATCTCCATCATTAAGGACAACAACAAGCTGAGTGAGCTATCTCTTGATGAGATGATCAACAAATTGAAGTCAAAACTTATTGATGACAAGCAGAGAGAATTGAACCATATAAGCTCCCTTAGTTTGGCGGGAAAATTGAACCAAGCCCTGTTGTCTGAAGAAGTGGATTCTAAACAAGATGGAAAGTCAGTTGGAAGTGGACCAAGCTCTGTCACAAAGTCAACTGCTTTTGTGGCACAACCTCATGCAAGTTCAAGTGGAGGTGTCAACCCTGATGCTACAAATGATCCCAATTTTGCACTCGGAATGGGATTTATGAACAGCTATCATGCTCTTATGGCTGGAACTTTAGTCCCTACTGAGATGTTGTCAGGTGAGCTGAATCAGATAAATCCAGAAGATGTAGAAATGTTGGATGTCTCTTGGCAGATGGCAATGGCTGTTTTCAGAGCAAAGAAGTTCATGGCAAAGACTGGGAGAAATGTATGGAAGGACCAAGATAAGATCAGGATAGAGGTGCTACAACTGTGACGAGTATGGGCATTTCGCAAGAGAGTGCACCAAGCCAAGGAGAGAAAGAACAGAAGAAAGGAAAACAGCAGATAGCAAGGGAAAGGCAGAGTCAAGTGCTTTGGTTGTGCAGGAAGGAGGTGGATATGGCTGGACTCCTCAGTTAAAAGAGTTTAGCCTGTCACGTGCAATGATTGCTGCTATAGAAAGGGATGATGAGGAAGAGCATGCATTTGTTGTAACTGATGAGAAACCTGAAGAGATTCAGATAGAAGACAAGGAAGCCTTTGCTGCTGAGGTTGATAACATCAAGGTATATCCTGATCCCACTTGTGCTCATATAATTCCTGGACTTAGGCAAATTTGTAAAAATTATCAGTTAGAATTGTTTGAGATAAAATGCGAGAGGAGTTCTTTTAAGGGTAGATGACAAAAGAATGAGGAGAAGGTAAAAGCTCAGAAACTAGACATTGTGAAATGTCAAAAGCTTGCTACTGAGAAAACTCTTCTGTATGACAATGCTAAGTTAGAAATAGCTGAACTGAGTAAGCAGATAGATGAACTTAAGCATAAGAACAATGAGTTACAAGTGAAACTTGATATGAATCATATGAGAAGCAAACGAATGCTAGAGGCCAGTAAGTCTTTGAACACCTGCATAACTGATGTTAGAATGGGTAAGGACAAAGGTGGAATAGGAATTAGATTCTCAGACAAAAACAAGAATGATGTTCCTCAAGATAAGACTAGAGACATAATAGGAATAATCCTTGAGGAGGATCAGGTTGATAGATCTGAAGCAGGAACACATGAGATAGGACCTCCCTTAGATAGTGTTCTAGTAGGAGTGACACCTATGACTGATCAGGAATTTGAAAATGAGAAATACATGATCTATGGGTTGGGTAATCAGAATGAAACTATGGCATCCACAAGTAAATCGGGTCCGTACCAGGAATCATTAAACAATAGTGTTGAACCTGCTGATGGCTTTGTTTCATGTGCAGATGAAGTAGGTTTTGAAGATGTGTCAGGGGAGGATGCTGAATGTTTGAAAGTCAGTGAATGTCATGTGTCTAGTAGTTTAATGTCTGATTTACCCAAGGACGATGTTCTGGCATCTGTGTCAGAACTTAATACGTCCTAGTCAAACAATTAGTTGTATCTTTATTGTCAAAACATCTTTCTGATTCCAATGAAAAAGTTAATGGTTTTAAAATTCGCGTGCCTAACACTAAAGTTGGTCGTGAGACTAAGCCCAACGATTTTGTTGCTTATCCCCAGGTTGTGTCGACTTTCAATAGAACAAACAAGACTAAATCAGAACAATTTTGTTTAATCACACAACCAGAAAAAGCCACAAAACATGTTATACACAAATGGGATGATAAGCCAGAGTGGAAGTCGTCTTACCCAAGACGTTCATACCTCTGTAGTCATGTCAATGGGCCTAGACTTATGAACTGCTTTCAATGTGGAAAACCAGGACACTTTGCTGCTAATTGTGTGAATAGACCATTTCAACCATACTATCCGCAAAACCCACAGACTAGTATGTTGGAGAAAATTGTCACACCCCCAAAAATCCCACGCGCGATAACGCGCCGCAGTGAGCGTGACAAACCAGGATCGCCGTCCATTAGTTACACCAAACGACAAATAATTAATAAAAGCGTTTCATATTTCATTAAAATATAAAATTAGAGTTTTACAAATGCGGAAGCGTAAATACAAATAAAAGTGCTTATTTAAAATCTTTGTCACCCAAAGTGACGTGGCTTGTTCAAAGACATTAAAGGCGTTCAAGACTCATGCATGTGTACTCGTGATACTCGAACATCCGCAACCTGAGAAATAACATGCTAAAAAGTGTCAACACAAAGGTTGGTGAGTTCACAGGTTTATCAGTTCAAAAACAGTTAAAGTTGAAAGTAGTGCCACTGTTCAAAAACAGTTCAAGTTGTGTTTAAGATTGACCATTCAACAACGGTCAAGTTGAGTTTAAGATTGACTGTTCAACAACAGTCAAGTTGTAAGAGCATAATCACTAATATATATCAGATAGCTAGCTAGGCTATATACATGAAACTTTGCACGTGATGGTCACCGAAGCTGACAGTTGTTTATAGTTTGCCTTGTTACGTTGAGGACGAATATAACACCCGTTCGATATCCAATCGTGCCAGAGCGACTGACCCGGGTGGGGTTTGTCAAACCCAGTAGTACTACAATATATTTCCCGCTATCATCACCAAATACTAACGGTACCATGAGAAGGACTTTGTTGTCTAGTGTGCCTCAGTAATCAGTAATCGTGTGATATATAAAAGTCTAATTATCTCAGTTGTATAAATCATGCATGTTAATCTCCCCCAACAGGATTTAAAACAGTAAAATGGGGCCGTGAAACTCACCTTCGGGTGCACAGCAAATTCCAGATAAATAACAACAACCAGTAGCAAATAGCAGGTCTTGTGTACTCAACCAAACACCTAACGAGCATATATACATAAGTGTGTGTTTAATTGAAAACGACTAATTTTAGACAACCGATGAAAGATAGACGATGTCAACTATGACATGACGTAGGTAAGAAGTCCAAAGCGAGTCGAGGATAGCACGTGGCCAAAATCATGACGATTATGAAAGTTGACGAAAAGTATATTATTAAATAATAATATATGTCCGTGAAATCGAATAATAAAATGTGTATATATATACAAATATATATACACGACAAATATATATAATTATATCAATAATCGAATACTCAAAATATATTTTTACATATTTACATGCTTATATACATATATATATCTAATGTTTATAATGTTCATATCGCAAAAATACGACAAAGTGTATTATTCGTATATGTATATTTTTATAAAGTATAAGGATTACCAATACATTAGTTTTATATTTCCCAAATACGTGTATTTATATATTTTTCCAAATTCGTAATCTTTTTATAAAACCTTGTCAAATAACCAATAACCAAATATTTTATATGAAAATAATCAGTTTACATAAACCAATGTGATAAAGAGTAAGATTAACATCGTTTATGAAAATCCTACAAGTCCAAAACCATGTCAAGAATGATGGGTAATTGGTTTTGAGTCAAGAACAAGGTCCAAAAACACTCAAATAAATTAAAATAACAAAACTGGAGGCCACCGGGTTCGAACCCGTGACCTCTGGCTCTAAACCCAGCGCTCTTACCACCAGAGCAGTGGCCCATTTTGGTTAAATATTCGCACCAGAATGTTTTATGTAGTACAAGGATCTGGAATTCGGTTTACAGAAAAAGATAAAACAAAACGCCGAGGCTTGGTTTCGAACCCAAGACCTCTGCGTTACCATGCACGCGTCTATCCACTGGGCCAACTTTGGATTTTTGTTTTGATTTGTTAAAACTGTTATATAACTAGTAGAAGCCGGTCATCATCTTCTTCATTATAAACTCCGGTGACCGGAGTTTCATTCCGTTCACCGGAAAATCGTGAAAATCAGAATAAACCCATAAAAAGGTGCGATTAACAAGGAAAAACGTTTACCTCAAGTCGTGGATGAGAAACGATGAGTTTTTGAAACCGAAAACGAACTCGAACTTCAACCGCGAACACGGAGCACGGTCGTGATTCGAACTTCTGATGACCCCTGGTTGTTCGTGAGGGCTTCACGATCACAGTGGTACTCGCAAGGTGGTGTAACAGTGGCAGAGTGTGGTGGTTCGGTGGTGTTTTTTTTTTTCTTCGCCGGAAAACAAGAAAATGAGAGAAAACGAGTGAGGAAGGAGAGGGACGATGATAGGGATGAGGCTCAACTGTTTGTTACCATTTCTGGTATCAATTTTTGATTGAAATTGAAGTCACGATCGGTTACGGAATTGAAGGAAAGAAACGAACCGCTCGGTTTTTCTTCTGTACGTATTTAATTCCTCAAATTCAAGTTTGTCATATTGACGACAATAGTCCCTCCCAATTGTCATATTAAATTACGAAGTTTATAAAATTACACCATAGGCCCTTCTAGGTTTTGTTTAGTCAAAAGAAGGTTTAGAATATGGCACAAGTGATCCTTCTAAGTTTCCAATCAACAACGAACACTAACAGGGTTAACAGAAGGTAACCTGGACGATGACTGAACGAATATATATATCAACACATGATTAATGAGTGACGTTTATAAGGTTATAAACCTTAGATGACCACATAAAATGGTAAATAATAACTCGTAATTTTTTATTTATTTTAAATCTGCATAAAATCATACACAATAACTCATATAAGATTATAAAACGATACGTACAATCTCATGACATGTTGCCACATAAAATCATAGAATAAATCTTATGAATATGTATACATATATCACATAAAATCATAAGATGATCAAATCATAGAATATCAAACGTTTAAACTTACGTGCATGCTCGTAGTGATGGTTATACAAAACCCTAATTTGCTAAGGTCAACACATAAATATCCACACAACATTTATCACAGTATGAGTTTAATTAAAGCCGGGAAACGACCTGAAAGGACGAATTGTCACAGTATCCCCTTGTTGAAGAATTTTCGTCCCGAAAATTGCATAACGTGGTTAACAAGTTGGTCACAAAATAAAGAAAAATTTTCTCAGTCGTCACATCATCCCCTTGTTGAAAGAATTTCGTCCCGAAATTTAAATTGGTAATAGCTGCCATAAGGGTCGAATTGACAGTAACGTATCGAAAGAATTCAGGTTCCCTACTCCAAAAGCAGTGATGGATGTTATGATCAAGAATGTGTACCCGATATTGAGGAGATGTCAAATATTTAGAGGTTTCGAAGGGAATTTGAATCGAAAGTATAGAAAATGATTTCTTATCAGGCGTTCTCTTACGAGAAGAGTTGAACAATGTAATACAAGAATCGTGTTGTGTGATAAGGCGAATAAGGTAATATGGTAACGTAAGTATCTGAAATCAAAACTTCAATGCAAAGAAGGACCATAATATGTCCGCATAGGCTCCAGCTATGTACCCAATGCTATCAGTGTGATTTCCATTTCGTGTATCGATTTCGTTTAAGGCATTCACATTCACCAATAATCAAGGTGAATTGAAGAGAAGGGAATTTGAGTACAAGAAAATTGTGTGTGTATCAAGTCAACCAGTGTTTGCCTAATAGACCCATTATTCAACGACAAAGCAAAAATCTGAATTTGCCTAACAATTTGCAAGTAACATAGAATGACTTAAGAGTTAAGACTGATCAAGTTAATACAAGGATCCAATAGTTGATTTCGTACTTGATAGATTCATGATTGCTTAAGTCCACGTGATTTATAAGAACATTCATATTCACATTTCATGCAGCAATGGTTCAAATAGCATACCAGTTTCTACAAAGGTTACTTTGATGATTGATATGGTCAACGCATACTATCATGCAATCTATCATGCAAGTTTTACCATACATGCATACAGTTGTCCCAACACCTTATATACTAGCATACAACCTTGGCATGGCATATTTTCAGCTCATAATTTCACAAACCAACCAACACAACCCATACGGTGCAATTTTGACGGGGCAACTTCACACAGTCTTGTCATTCCCACCGAGGTAGGAGACTTAGGACCTTGTATGGTGTATGGTTTTCATACCCAATCAAGTTAATACATTCACAACTTGTCATTTTCTGGTTCTTAACAGGTTTCATACGCATAACTAATCATGTAATTCTACTCAACTTATGTTTGAACAAGCACTTCAATGATTTATCAGATTATTTACCGTAAACATAGGATTAGATTCTCAAATTTTAGTATGCATAAACACGTATGTTTTGTAAACATTTCTCATGAGAAGATTAAAAGCAAACAAACTATTTATCATGGTTAAAATGGTTCAAAAGTTGCTCACATACTAAAATATAACTGGTAACACACTGATTTTGTGACAAAAGGACGGAGGTCTAAAGAGAAATCCGATCAAGAGCCCATTGCCATTTAAAAGGTAACATGTAGTAGTTTGTTTTAGGAAAGAATTACTCAGTTATGTTAAGAATTATTCAAGAAATCACATAGACAGTTAGGTTCAAATTTGAGTTGGAGTTCAGTATAATAGAACATATCATCATGCACATTACCTTGCTAAGGAATCCAAATATTTAGAGTGAAGATCCAACAAAATAAAAGTGTAATTATGAGGTACCGAATATCGAAAAGTGATCTGCAGGATTACGCATGGCATCAACATGAGAATAGCAAATGGAGGAAAAGTACCAACGGCCTAGTTCATGAATTCGAGTAAGCGACGGGGTAACAAGCTTATGATAGTTTCAATTACACACTCAGAGAACGACATATGGATTTAAACTAACACTGGTGAAGATACCAGCAGGGTAAAAACAAATAGCGTAATGGTTAGTATAAGATTCAGAGAGAAATGTATAGTGTGCTTGGCAGGATATGGTATGAAATTCGCGTAAATAGATATTTAAAGAAACGTGTCAATGGTTATACAATCCAATAGAGTAAACGTTTCGCTAGGGAAATCTTCATTGTTTAAGCTCACTGGCACGCTCAATCTCTCTGGTGTCCTTGCACTTCATGCATCATGATTCCTTTCTTGTCAAAACATCGGTTCCAATGGTCTTCAAAGGTAAGATAAAGCACGAAAGTGTTATAAAAGGGTGTCTGTGAAGCACAAAACACCAAAAGTGGCTTTGGCGTGGGTTTCCTGGATGTATGCGTTTTTGCTAGGGTTCAGGCATGTTTACAGCGGGTCAAAAGATCTAATCGGGTGTTCCGTAGAAAAGGGTCGGGGCTATCACCTCAGTGAATGACATAGAGTTTATAAAAATAGGTAGTCGACCCAAAAGTAGTGTCCCTCAAACGAAATTCGATCTTCTTCTGAACGCATGCTTCTAAAAGTTGAAGTGGTTCATTCGATCATGCGGTTTTTCATTCATAAGAGGAAAATCTCAGGTTTCCAAAACGTTATGCTCATCTGAGTCTGAACTCACGTCTGAATCGTGACAGGGAATTCGCTTGAGGAGAGTTTTTCTTCTAGACTAGGACAATTGGAAGCATGAAGTTTGATTATTTTGGGTATGTCTCTTTTGGTAGGAATACGTAAGGGATATCCGTAATCTCAGAGAAAGTAGCATTAAACAGTTTTGTCGAGAACCTAGTCCCGTTAGGTGGAGTTTCTCATGACGAGGCTCTCGTGTATGACTCTAAAGTCAATCATTGGTCCGGTACTGGTCCCACATTCAACGTGCCACCAATGTTTATATATAGGGTGTACCGCAGCTAACCCACCACACTACCAGCACCTTGAAGGCGTACTAGCAACTAACCATTACTAGCTATAAGTCAAACCACACTGGTTATTTTATCGAAATTAGAGGACGTCAAGTTTTTCCCATACGCTTGAAGGTAAAGGGGGTGAGAGAGTAAAACCTTAATACGTTGTGCAAACAAAAGGTGTAAGAGTTTTCATTCACCATACCAGAGTAATACGTAAGGTTTGTTATTCTAGTGAAGGTCGTCGAGAGGTTGCACGCGTAGTGCGAATATCATAAAGCTTCACATTTCAAGATGATCAAAATTTAAACAGGCCACAAGGTTTAAGTTCAAGCTGAGGGGTTCATCGTTGTAAGTTGTTTGAAAAGAACAATAAGGATTCGCGTACCAGAAATTTGTCGATAGTTGCTATGATAGGAGTGTTAATAAATATACAAAATGTATGGATAACTTGGTGTACTCAAGGCGTAAGAAGAGAAAACACAGGTCGATGGTACAATTAGCTATTGATAACAAGATGTTCATGCTCGATGGGTGTAAATAGGTTTCTATAAAAAGCTTTGTATTGCTACTGTGATTGAGGCACAAGGTAGTTTCATCATCGATGGTGTTATCTAGTTGAAAGCTAACCAAAAGTGTAACACTTTCCGGTTCAAAGCATGAAAGCTCATCCAAGACATAAAAGGATTACAAAAGCGTGAGAGTCAGAAATCGTTGGTTGTTAACTCGTAAAAGGTTCGAATCATGCAGGAGAAAATCAATCGCACAGGTTCAAAAGGTCAATCGGCATAATCATTACGTTAGAACTGGAAGTCCTCGGTTCCCATTATAGAAAGAAAATATGCTTGCAGTGAGGTAAGAAGTTTGTACAATCGTGACGACGTTGTTGGCAACAAGTTTGGTTCGCACAATAAAATCAGTAGTATGAATCTTTGGAGGGTAACTTCACAAGGGTTTTCAGCCAAGTAATATGTTCCAGTGCTCGCGATGTATGATTTCATATAACTCGTTTATCCAATGTTGTATGGGTATTCGTCTGGTTAAGGTTTTATCCAAGTTGTCTTAGGTTCGTAAAGTTCCAGGGTTTGATATTGTCAGTAAGGTCATGAACATAGAGTTATGACTCAAGATGAGCTCAAACCAGCCAAAGGTTTCGTCGAGAGTTTGCATAGTTAAGGAAAACTTGTCATTGAAATACACGAGTGAAACGGTGTCCTTCCAGGACCAATATTTGTAATAGGTGTCAAAGGGTTCACTAATGGATTGTAATACATATATGTAAGAGATGAGATCATGCGCAATAGGGTTTACAAAGATAGATGACTTTGATCATCCGGTCGAATTTCAACATGTTCAATATTTAGCCCCACGGAAAGAAAAAAAAATTATTACAGAAATTTTCTCCCAATTACAACCATTGGCTTGCCTAGTAGGATTCTCCAGGATTTCCATATACTGCAAATTACATTTACGTGTGCACCCGTAACTGTGATTTACTATATATGATCACCCTAGTTCCTCTTAGTTCAGCTACCAAGTATGGTGTGGTCACTAACCCATGGTTATCTTGACCAGAATTTGTTAATGAGATAAGTTTTCGAGAATAGAATGCTCGCTCAGATTTGAATGACCCACCCGAAACGAGTCAGCCAGAAATTTAGCTCAATAGGATCTTAGTAGGGTTTATCACAATGACCCTAGCTTAGCTCGAAGTTAGAGAATAATTATCACACATATTGGCGTGATCGCAATCCGATACACAAAGAGGGAATTTCAGTCGACCCGCATCAGGTTTCATTGGGGTTATAAGAATTGTACAGTAGTTGTATTATTTCAACGCACAACGCGATAAAATCGAGAAGGGAAAGATCTTAAAAGATCACAGCAAATGTGAAGACGATCAGGTTAACGAAAGTTGATATAAGTGCCCCATAGGCAGCTACTTGAATTCATACCCTGCTAACTCTAGTGAAGCTAAATAATCGCGCCACCAACACATCGAGATAACATTTCCTGAACGGATGAGTTTAGAGATATACGTAAGGCATGTATAACAAGAACCTCCTAAGCTAAGATAGAGGTTTAAGGACAAGAAGATGTATTACACCACCTTCCCTATGCAACATACATCCATAGTATAGGCACTACGCCCAGTTGTTCAATCCGGAATAATCCCGAGTAGCAATCAGCTCGTAAAAAGTATAAACGTGATCCTTCGATCTGATTCGACGTGTCGTTATACATGAATGTTAACCAAGAGGTACACAACTTAGAGAAGTTAAGAAAAATGACTCAAGAATAACCGGCTCCTCGCCGATAGTATAAGGGGATGGATGATGTAAACGACATATCGTAAACCAGATGCGCGTAGGAGTGAGTATCACGATGCATGAGAGAAATGTTTAAGTGCAACTAATGCAAAACGGTTACAGTCTAAGACGAATCTTAGTTCGCTGCAACCAGTGGCTCTGATACCAATCTGTCACACCCCCAAAAATCCCACGCGCGATAACGCGCCGCAGTGAGCGTGACAAACCAGGATCGCCGTCCATTAGTTACACCAAACGACAAATAATTAATAAAAGCGTTTCATATTTCATTAAAATATAAAATTAGAGTTTTACAAATGCGGAAGCGTAAATACAAATAAAAGTGCTTATTTAAAATCTTTGTCACCCAAAGTGACGTGGCTTGTTCAAAGACATTAAAGGCGTTCAAGACTCATGCATGTGTACTCGTGATACTCGAACATCCGCAACCTGAGAAATAACATGCTAAAAAGTGTCAACACAAAGGTTGGTGAGTTCACAGGTTTATCAGTTCAAAAACAGTTAAAGTTGAAAGTAGTGCCACTGTTCAAAAACAGTTCAAGTTGTGTTTAAGATTGACCATTCAACAACGGTCAAGTTGAGTTTAAGATTGACTGTTCAACAACAGTCAAGTTGTAAGAGCATAATCACTAATATATATCAGATAGCTAGCTAGGCTATATACATGAAACTTTGCACGTGATGGTCACCGAAGCTGACAGTTGTTTATAGTTTGCCTTGTTACGTTGAGGACGAATATAACACCCGTTCGATATCCAATCGTGCCAGAGCGACTGACCCGGGTGGGGTTTGTCAAACCCAGTAGTACTACAATATATTTCCCGCTATCATCACCAAATACTAACGGTACCATGAGAAGGACTTTGTTGTCTAGTGTGCCTCAGTAATCAGTAATCGTGTGATATATAAAAGTCTAATTATCTCAGTTGTATAAATCATGCATGTTAATCTCCCCCAACAGGATTTAAAACAGTAAAATGGGGCCGTGAAACTCACCTTCGGGTGCACAGCAAATTCCAGATAAATAACAACAACCAGTAGCAAATAGCAGGTCTTGTGTACTCAACCAAACACCTAACGAGCATATATACATAAGTGTGTGTTTAATTGAAAACGACTAATTTTAGACAACCGATGAAAGATAGACGATGTCAACTATGACATGACGTAGGTAAGAAGTCCAAAGCGAGTCGAGGATAGCACGTGGCCAAAATCATGACGATTATGAAAGTTGACGAAAAGTATATTATTAAATAATAATATATGTCCGTGAAATCGAATAATAAAATGTGTATATATATACAAATATATATACACGACAAATATATATAATTATATCAATAATCGAATACTCAAAATATATTTTTACATATTTACATGCTTATATACATATATATATCTAATGTTTATAATGTTCATATCGCAAAAATACGACAAAGTGTATTATTCGTATATGTATATTTTTATAAAGTATAAGGATTACCAATACATTAGTTTTATATTTCCCAAATACGTGTATTTATATATTTTTCCAAATTCGTAATCTTTTTATAAAACCTTGTCAAATAACCAATAACCAAATATTTTATATGAAAATAATCAGTTTACATAAACCAATGTGATAAAGAGTAAGATTAACATCGTTTATGAAAATCCTACAAGTCCAAAACCATGTCAAGAATGATGGGTAATTGGTTTTGAGTCAAGAACAAGGTCCAAAAACACTCAAATAAATTAAAATAACAAAACTGGAGGCCACCGGGTTCGAACCCGTGACCTCTGGCTCTAAACCCAGCGCTCTTACCACCAGAGCAGCGGCCCATTTTGGTTAAATATTCGCACCAGAATGTTTTATGTAGTACAAGGATCTGGAATTCGGTTTACAGAAAGATAAAACAAAACGCCGAGGCTTGGTTTCGAACCCAAGACCTCTGCGTTACCATGCACGCGTCTATCCACTGGGCCAACTTTGGATTTTTGTTTTGATTTGTTAAAACTGTTATATAACTAGTAGAAGCCGGTCATCATCTTCTTCATTATAAACTCCGGTGACCGGAGTTTCATTCCGTTCACCGGAAAATCGTGAAAATCAGAATAAACCCATAAAAAGGTGCGATTAACAAGGAAAAACGTTTACCTCAAGTCGTGGATGAGAAACGATGAGTTTTTGAAACCGAAAACGAACTCGAACTTCAACCGCGAACACGGAGCACGGTCGTGATTCGAACTTCTGATGACCCCTGGTTGTTCGTGAGGGCTTCACGATCACAGTGGTACTCGCAAGGTGGTGTAACAGTGGCAGAGTGTGGTGGTTCGGTGGTGTTTTTTTTTTTCTTCGCCGGAAAACAAGAAAATGAGAGAAAACGAGTGAGGAAGGAGAGGGACGATGATAGGGATGAGGCTCAACTGTTTGTTACCATTTCTGGTATCAATTTTTGATTGAAATTGAAGTCACGATCGGTTACGGAATTGAAGGAAAGAAACGAACCGCTCGGTTTTTCTTCTGTACGTATTTAATTCCTCAAATTCAAGTTTGTCATATTGACGACAATAGTCCCTCCCAATTGTCATATTAAATTACGAAGTTTATAAAATTACACCATAGGCCCTTCTAGGTTTTGTTTAGTCAAAAGAAGGTTTAGAATATGGCACAAGTGATCCTTCTAAGTTTCCAATCAACAACGAACACTAACAGGGTTAACAGAAGGTAACCTGGACGATGACTGAACGAATATATATATCAACACATGATTAATGAGTGACGTTTATAAGGTTATAAACCTTAGATGACCACATAAAATGGTAAATAATAACTCGTAATTTTTTATTTATTTTAAATCTGCATAAAATCATACACAATAACTCATATAAGATTATAAAACGATACGTACAATCTCATGACATGTTGCCACATAAAATCATAGAATAAATCTTATGAATATGTATACATATATCACATAAAATCATAAGATGATCAAATCATAGAATATCAAACGTTTAAACTTACGTGCATGCTCGTAGTGATGGTTATACAAAACCCTAATTTGCTAAGGTCAACACATAAATATCCACACAACATTTATCACAGTATGAGTTTAATTAAAGCCGGGAAACGACCTGAAAGGACAAATTGTCACAAAAATGATGACAGGAGAAAAGCAAAAGCAACAAGCTTTGTTTCAGGGGAAGCAGTGTTTAGAACCAATGAAGACTCAACAGTCTAAGGTTTCGAACACAAAGGCACCGGTAACAAAGCCTGTTGTGGATAAGTGGAATGTGGGCAAAACTCCAAAACCAACTTATGTATCTAAAGGAGTTTACAAAATATGTCACTCAAACAAAAAGATGTCACTCAAACAAAACAACTGGTTTACACAAAACTGAAACTTGAGTGGACACCTGTTAAAAAGCCATCTGGTAAAAAGGCCACATCTCCGCAAAAGAAACCTGTGTTTGTCATGAACTCATCAAATGTGTTTAAACCACAGAAAAACACCATCTGGAAACCAAAAGTCAACATTCAAAATGTGAATGTACCTGAATCAAAGCCAGAAATGACCCTCCAATTAGTTAATTACATTGATTCCAAAGGTGTGCCCAGATCTGTTATGGCCTGGGTACCTAAATCTCATTGATCTTTGATTTGTGTAGGGACAGCCAAGAAGATCTATCAACAATCTCTCGTACGTTAATAGCGGTTGCTCCCGACATATGACCGGAGACTTATCCCTTTTGGAAGATGTGGAAGACTTCAATGGGGGAGGTGTATCATTTGCAGGTGGTGTAGGTGGAAGAATAAGCAAGAAAGGAATAGTGAGAAGTGGAAGTTTGACATTCTCTGATGTGCACTATGTGGAGGAATTATCTCACAGTTTGCTCAGTGTGTCACAAATTTGTGATAGGGAATATTCTGTCTTGTTCAACCGTAAAGAATGCATCATACTCAAGCCTGGTGTGAAAATTCCAGATGAGTGCATCTTGATGCGTACTCCGAGAAGAGCAAACTCTTATCAGCTTAATATGGGTCAACCTCCAACTTCAGAAGAAGCCTGTCTCATATCCAAACAAAATGAGAACTTAGCTCTTTTATGGCATAGGCGTCTGGGGCATGCTAACATGAAGAATTTGACCAAGATTGCAAAGGGAGAGCATGTCAGAAAGCTGCCTATCAAAGATTTCTCTACTGTAGAAAAATGTGTGGCTTGTGCGAAGGGGAAGCAGCACAAGTTGCCGCACCGTCCAAAGATAGCAAATTCAATGTCATCCGTGTTACAACTTCTTCACATGGATTTATTTGGGCCAATGCAAGTACAAAGAATCAGCAAATTCTCTTACTGTCTCGTGATTGTGGATGACTACTCACGATTCACTTGGGTCTTCTTTTTATCAAACAAGTATGAAACTCCGATCTTAGTGAAACAGTTTGTCACGCTTATAGAGAATCAGCTGAATGAGAAGGTCAAGGCTATCAGAACGGACAATGGAACAGAATTTAAGAATGCTGAGTTAAATATGTTCTATGGAGAGAAGGGGATAGAGAGACAGTTCAGTGCACCCTACACTCGGCAACAGAATGGAGTCGCTGAGAGAAGAAACAGGACACTCATTAAAGCAGCAAGGACAATGATGTGTGAAGGTAAATTGCCAATCTTCTTCTGGGCTGAAGCGGTCAACACGACTTGTTACGTACAGAATCGTGTTCTTTTAAACAAGCGTCATGAGAAGACTCTGTATGAGATTGTTTATAAAGAGAAGCCAACGATGGGATATTTCAAGACATTCGGGTGTCCATGCACGGTTTTGATTCAGTCCGATGTGGGGAAATTCGAAGCTAAGGCTGATGAGTGTTATTTTGTGGGTTATTCGGCAAATAGTGCCTATCGTGTCTTCAATAAAACCACCAAAGTTATCATTGAGGCATATAACGTAGACTGGCTTGAAGACAATCCTACAGATGCAGGGAGTGGACCAGATTGGATTTTTGATTATGGATCGCTGTTTGAAGGGTTCAATTTTTCAAATGTTTTTCATCATTTAGGTGAAGAAGAAAACATTATTGCTCAATCATCTGAATCAAGACCTCATGTTGAAAAAGTTAGTGAGAAAGCACCAGATTCAGTTCCCACAAATGTCAATGCAGATGCTCCGGGATCTTCGGGAACTAATGATGATGATTCAGAAATTTCTCAAAACCAAGGTATGAATGATAATATTGTTAATTCTAACGTGCTTGTTTCTGTTTCTCTGCCAGATGTTCAAGTATCAAGAATCAACAAAGACCATCCGATTAGCAACATACTTGGACCAGTTTTAGCAGGTGTTACCACTAGAAGCCGCACGGGAGACATTAATTTTTGCATGTATTCGTGCTTCATATCCCAGATTGAGCCTCCTAATGTGATGGTTGCTCTCAGAGATCCAAGTTGGATAGAGGCCATGCACAATGAACTTCATCAGTTTTCTAAGCTGGGAGTGTGGCGCCTAGTGGAAAGGCCAGAGAACAAGAAGGTTATACCCACACGTTGGTTATACAAGAACAAGAAGGATGACACAGGTATAATTGTCAGAAACAAGGCAAGGTTCATTGTTCAGGGCCACAGACAAATTCATGGAATTGACTATGATGAGGTGTATGCACCCGTGGCCAGATTGGAGGCTATCCGGATATTCCTTGCAGTTGCTTCATATCTAAACTTCACAGTTCACTAGATGGATGTTAAAACGACATTTTTATATGCATAGATGAATGAGGAAGTATATGTGACTCAACCACCGGGATTCATAGATGAGGAGCATCCAGATCATGTGTATCTTCTGGATAAAGCTTTGTATGGACTACATCAAGCTCCGCGAACGTGGTGTGAGACACTATCGGCTCATCTGGTGGAGAATGGATACTCAAGAGGAGTGGTTGATCAGACTCTGTTTAGGAAGAGGGTGAAGGATGACATCATCATGGTGCAGGTTTATGTAGATGACATCATCTACGGGTCAACAAACGAAGAATTATGCACTGAGTTTGAAGAAATAATGAGAAGGAAATTTGAAATGAGTGATCAAGGAGAGATGAGCTTCTTCCTAGCCTTGCAAGTGAAACAGGATGAATCTGGGATTCTTATTCACCAAGCAAAATATGTGAATGAGATTCTAGAAAAATTCAAAATGCAAGATTCCAAGCCAATCTCAACTCCCATGGCGTCCCGACCTCTACTGACAGCAGATGCAGATGGGGAGACAGTGAGTGAATTCATGTATCGCTCGATGATTGGATCACTTATGTATTTGACGGCAAGCAGGCCAGATATTATGCATGCAGTGTGTCTGTGTGCCCGCTATCAGGCTAATCCTAAACTTTCACATTTAACTGCTGTTAAACGTATCTTTAGGTATCTGAAGGGCGGGCCTAGGCTTGGACTTTGGTACCCAAAGAACACTGATTTTTAATTGTTTGCATATACTGACAGTGATTATGGAGGCAGTGATCTTGACCGGAAATCAACACTGGTGGATGTCAGTATCTGGGAGAAAGACTCATTTCTTGGCAGAGCAAAAAGCAGCATACCGTCTCAAAGTCAACTGCAGAAGCTGAATATGTGGCAGCATCCGCTGGATGCTCACAGGTAGTATGGATACAAAATCAACTCACTGATTACGGTATGGAATTCGTTAACACTCCTATCTTTTGTGATAAAGCTGCTGCTCTAGAAATTGTAAAAACCCCCGTTCATCATTCAAAAACAAAGCACATAGACATCAAGGTACATTTTATTCGTGATTGTTATGATCGGGAGTTAGTTCAGCTCCAAAAGGTGAGCTCAGACCAAAATGTGTCTGATATTTTCACAAAACCCCTCCCTCGTCCCAATTTTGACATGTGTGTCGAAGGCCTAAGGATGATTGCCTTCGAGGAATGATCTGATCAAAATTTCTTGTAAATATCTTTTAAGAAAATTAAAAAAAAAATGTGTTTATCTTTCAAAAGCCTCATAAAAATATCGTTGTTTCAGAAAATCTAAAAAATATCTGTTTGAGGTTTTTATGATGTCTTTTGTTTTGCCTTGAGTTGGTAGAAAGTGATATAAATTTCCAAGACAATCGGAGACTGACACGTGTAAGGCAGAAGTGAAAGACGATTCAAAGATGATGGTTCGGTAAGCTAAATCAAAAACTATGATCATCCATGTAAGTGTAGTAAACTTAACTTCTATATATGTTTAGTTTTCCATCCTGGTTTACATAGTTTAAAAGACTGAGTCCCAGCAAAAACGGGTTGAGAGTGGTATTCACCTAGTATTCACTCTCTCACACGCCATGTTTCTGCTGTTATGACAACACCACAGAAAAATGAAAAGAAAAAGAAAAATGAAAAGAAAAAGAAAAATGAAAAGAAAAAGGAAATTCAAAAATTATGATAAAAATAAATAAATTATTGTGTTTGGTCTTCTCTGCGTGCTTATGCGGCCGACCTGATCACCAACTGATAATTAAAAATAAGTGGTTGTCATAGCAGTGTTGCATGGTTCCTCAAGTTGGGGGTTTGTGAATCCTCAATAAACTCTGAGGTTGGGTAGGTTTTGCTATGAACGATTGGGTGTGGGGACTGTTAAACATGACGGTAATTATGTACCATAATCAAGCACTTAAAACTTTTTATCTGGATGTGAGTTTATATGGTTTCAAAATTTTTGGGCAATCGTCTAGAGCGTCGAGTAACGGAAGCTGAAAAAGGTTCCTTAGTCAAATATTTGTCTGGTTTGATCCAAGAATTTAGATCAGCTTCGAGGCAAGTGAATTTTTAAGTTCTGTAATTAGGTTTTAATTGTTTTATGGTTTATTTTTATTTTTTTAAGTCCTTAAATATTTTAAAATTTTATGATCATGATTAGATACTCGGGGTTTGAGTCTGAGGGGAAGCTTCATAAATTCTCAAATCTTCAAAGTTAACACGTTTTAAGAGAATTAACATTTTTAAGAGGTTTGGGAGGTTTTTAAAATGAGTTTGAATCTTAAGGGGGCAAAATGAAAATTTTTTTTTAAACAAAACCCCCATTTCCGATTTTCTTCACCATTTACGATCCAAAACACTCACTTTCTCTCTGCGTTTCCGATCCGCCCCAAAGCAAACCCTAACCACCGCCTACATCGCCGGAAAATCGATCCGACCCACTTCCGGCCATTTTTTGTGTAACCCGAGCACTACAACACCCTCGTCTTCGATTTCCGACCTCAAAACCCTCAAAACCCCGTTCCGATCGACTGTTATCATCGGTGTGTTCTCGATCCTCGTGAGCTCAAGACCATTCTAGGTTTTTCTTGTGATTCTGTGTGAAATACACGTGATTAGAAGTCGGTTTCAAGTTTGCAACACTTAAAAGGTAGTGGTTGATGAATCTTTTACATCAATGTTGAGTTTTTATGTGGTTTTGAAGCTTTTGCAGGTACGAAAATGGCTGACCACGGCGTGTACGATCGACGGTGTGAAGAAGACGACGTTTCGTCGTTTACGATGTTGATTACGACCGAACTCGTTTACGATCAAACACGTTTACGATCGGAGGCGTTTACGATATCTTGTGATTACGACAAAGGAAGTTTACGATTGGGCACGCTGTTTACGATTGGACTTATTCTGTTTCACCGGACCCTAATCGTAAACCCATAAATGGATCGTAAACCCAAATAGTTGATCGTAAACACATTTAAAATGTGATATAAAATCGCAAACAATTAAATAAACTCACTTATATTTGATTAAAAATCATAAACACCTAATATTTCTAGAATCTCAACAAACTTAATCATGTTTAAGTTAAAATTTATGGTGTTTGTGAACGTGTGATTCAAAATCAAAAATTTTTCTTGTAAGTTTAAATTAAGATTTTCTGAACTTAAAAAGATAAAATTGATATTCATTTGAACTTCAAGATGTTGTTGACATACACAATTTCATTTTGAATTTAAGCTTGATACACTTGACTCGTTGTTTCAGATGGCAGAAAACATGCTTGATGAAGAAATTCATTTTGAAAGGGATCACTGTATACCTGCATATCTTGATGACCCACCAGAGAGGCACATGCAGCTTTTCTACTCTTTGGTGGCTGGGCTGGATGTATGCAAGATTAATCATGCTTTGCGGACAAGTGTGCTTATCGATGAGCAACTTGTAAGAGAATTATGGGGAACAGCAAGGGAAAATGCTGACAAGACGAGGATCACAACAACAGTTCAGAATCGTCAAATTGTGATACTCGAAGAAGACATCCGCCAGGGATTGAACATAAATGACAGAGCTGAACATCCAATAGAGTATCCACAGGCTCGTGTATTAGAAGGTGCTCAGTTGATGGGATATGAAGGAAAGTTCCCTCCTATCTTCAAGAAGTTGTTGCCACACTACTGTAGGTGCCTGACTCACTACATGCAGAAATCCTTTCTGGGAAAGAGAACTAGCTTCGATCAACTTAACAAACTACATGGAACAGCTTTCGTCGCACTGGCCTTAGACTGGAACTTCAACTTCTCAAAAATGATGCTGATAGATTGGGTTGGGAATGCAGTTTTAAGTGCGAGAGATCAGTTTCTTATGACACCAAGATTTGTACAAATGGTGGTGATGAAGAAGTACCCGATGATCGATGAAAGAATAGAGAAATTGGACATCAAATTCATGGATAGTGGCGTGTTTGGCCTGCAGACACAAGACAGAAAAGGAAAGAACAGCTTTCAGGGAAGGATTGAATGGGCCAAAAGGGGTGCATTTCCTAAAGTTGCTAGAGAGCAGGTGATAGAGTCAGATCCAGAGGCTGAACCTCAACCAGATGTGCCGACTGTAAATGTGTCTGTTGCTGAAGATCACGAAGTGACAGCACCAATTGCTGTAAATGTTCTTGATCAAACAGAAGGTATACCTTCTGATGAAGAAAACGTGATGGACGACATCTTCGCTGATCAAGAGAATGTGGATGATGATATCTATGGGGACTTAGAACCTATAAATCTTAGAAGATCAAGGGATGTCCTGAACTCGTCTTCAAGCGGTGACTCAATCCCTCAAGAGTTGGATACTCAGTTTAATGCGAATGAAATGATTGAAGAGCCTGTCTGTGACACCCGGCAAATTCATGTGAAATTTTCTGGACAAACATGAACACTTACTTATATTAAACATACACATATTCATACATCTAATAGGAAATTTAGATGGGTCATCGAGTCCACGAAAAATCTCACACGAGTTGAGTCGGTCCTAATCGTTGGTGACTAAATTATTAAAATGCTATCGAACGAACACAATGTGCATAACCTATAACTCCATGATTTTATGTGTACATGGGTGCTATTTGATGTTAGATGATTTTATGACTTCATGTGAAACCATGTGTTACTAAAACTACATGAATCGAGCATTTGTGTAGACGTCAAACTTAGAACATATTTCGGTTAGGAGTGTGGAGGGGCCTTAGCTGAAAATTATTATAACTAGAGGGATACTTAGTGCAACATCTCAATTCAAAATTTCAAATTGAGATAGCTTCCAACGAGATCCATGAGACTCTGCCGATATCCCCTCCCTAATTTCTTTTAAGCAACCGCAAACCCGCACATCTCGATCGCAACAATTCTTTTATTTTCTCCCACTTGCTCGACCAACTTTCTCTCTCGTTCCTTCCTCTTTTCTCCGATCAACAGGGCTGCACAACCACTAAGCTGCCGTCACAGGAAGACCAGGAGGTCGCTATGCCACCGTGACCCGAACTAACAATCTCGTGAAGTGTCCATCATCGATGTAGGTAAACCCTCTCGACTCCGTGTTCGTTCTTTCTTTTTCTTCGAAAACCATGACAATCCGAAACTCTAATCCACATATTCGTTAGATACAACTTGATTATCATGCTCTGTTCTCGTATAATTCAGATCTAGACCCTCAAACCTGCAGAGTAGTTGTTTGATAATGTTCCAAATCGAAATCTAAAATCATGAATAGTTTGGTGGAAATATGTTCTATATTTTTTTTTGATGTCACTGGAAGGGTTATATTCGTTTTTATTTGGCCTTCGAGAAATGAAGGTATATAAATTAACTCATAGGAAACACTGGTAGTTAGGGGAAAAAGTCGAGGGTTGATGTTCAGTGGGTAAACCGATGTTTAAGTTTTGTGTGAAGAAGAAAGCACCTGAATGTCTCTGGTTTTATATTACACAAACTGCTACTGTAACCAAACAAAAATCCAGCCTAGTGGTTAAGGCCCTGTGTTGCGACTGGGGGTGTCCCAGGTTCGAATCCGGCGCATGGCAGCTTTTAGTTTCTTTTTGAATTCTGTTTCACTAGTAAAGAGATGACACCAGAATGCAAATGGTTAAATAAATTGGAGACTGGATTGAATTAACAAAGTGAAAACTGGCCTGGTTGGTAGTATGCATTCGAATGGACTAATGGGTCGCAGGTTCAAGCCTTGCGCCCAGCAGTCTTCTTTCCTTTTTATTCCTGATTTAGTTATCCTTTAAATCCTCACCATAAGTTATATAAAGCTTAAATTACATGGTATTAATGTTGGATAAGTTGCATTTTTCATATATAGGATTACTCTTGATACAAAACATGACACACAAATTTTATAACTACACTTTTAAATATTTAACTTGTGTATTTATTTTACTAAACGATCTAGTAGCCTTACTGCATATTTTGCATGTTAAAAAGAGTATGTGATTTTTTTTGAGATCGTAGTACTTTGTATGATCGTTAAGATTTGCCATGTGTGTCTAATATGTGTAAATGGGAAATCATTGCATGAAAGATAGTATTGATGTGATTTAAAATTGGATAACGTGTGTGCTTGGTTCGCATGACTATTTTAGGAAACCTTGTGCTAAATATACTTAAACTGCAAAACGGTGTGTGCTTCTTGTCAATTGCTTTACAATCAATTTAGGATGCATGCTAGAGATGTATAACGTGGGCTTACTTGTTGCTTGCTATTTTATGAGAAACATGCTATATGGAAACTTTTGTAAAATAGAAACTTTTCGGAATTGGAAAGTTTAACTAAACAAACAAACACATCAGTAACAAGTCACCAACGTGTCGTCAGGGTCGATTGAGTCTGTCCCGTTGTTCATACACTGTAGTCTTACACAGTTACAAACATATAGGTGATTCGTAGGAGTTCACCAACATTTTCATTTAACTTTCTTGCCGAGCTCCCAAAGGTGAGTTCTCGAACATTTTTCTCTAAGTATCTCCTTGAGAGAGAAAAGCATGCTACAAACATTTCTGGTAATATAATTGTATAGCTTATCACGTATGTGCGAACATATAACACGAACTACAAGTCCTTACATTTCGAACCGTTAGTTTATGAGAAAGCGAGGTAATCTTTGGTAGTACTACTGGGTTTGACAAACCCCACCCGCGTTAGTCGCTCTAACTCGACTGGATGTCGAACGGGTGTAATATTAGCCTAGACAGTATCATCATCGTCTGTGTTAGGCGATGATGGAAGGCATTACAAACACAAACAGTCACGCTTCGGTTGCGAACTACATAGTGATAGCATCATTGGCCTAGCTAGCTACAAATACGATTATAATTACCATGGTACAAACATCTTACAAACATTCATGGTACAAACATCTTACAAACATTTATGGTGTAAACATCTTTACAACAAACGTTTATTCTTTCTTGCATTGATATTTATGAACTCACCAGCCTTCGCGCTGACACACATAGCATGTCTTTCACAGGAATCTAGGTCTGGAGCACAATTAGGACGCATGCGTTGCATTGGGTCTACAACACATTTTAAAACCCCGTTGGTTTATTTTTATTTGGGTTTAGCGCGTGTTTTGGGCAACATCGTTATTACTTTTATTTACACTTCCGCATTTATCTAAAAACTGTTTTTGCATGGTTTGGTATGATTAATGACTCGGATCCTGGTTTGTCACACGCCTCGCGGTTATACTTCATAATTGGATTTTTGAGGGTGTGACAGATTGGTATCAGAGCCATTGGTTATAGTGAACTAGGTCTTGCATGTAGGCCAACTATAGCCTTAGAGTTGCATTAGTCATACACGAGAACACACACTTATTTGATTCAGTACAAGCATTACATTCATTATATATGTATATATATTATGTTACAGACATGGCCGGTCACTCATCTTCCCCTGCACCTTCTTCCCCTTCATCATTCGTAAACGATAAGAAGCGAACTCTGAAACACACATCATCAACATCATCCGAACTGAAGAAGCGTCGTGCGAATCTGATCAATGACTCTAACGCCTATGAAGGACCTGCGTATAATTACCGCCCTGAAGAAGACAATGGAGACTGGAAATGGTACGTTGACTTGGTGGAAACTTGGATTCATCAGGAGGATGTGCCCCCGCCACCATCAGCTGACATTCCACCTTTCACTCGTACATTACCAATCATACCTTATCACACAGATCAAGCACTCGCAGCCATCGTGGCTCGCGTGCAACGTGAACTACGAGATATACAAAGAACTTCAAGCACAACTACTGGTATTCTCAAGCGCGAGAAGGACACTAAGAAGCCTATAGACCAAATTCATCATGAATTGGGTGTAGTCGATAAGCACCATACTGATTGGCATCTTCTGCTGAGTAAAAGACTAGACGCACTAAATCTTAGGGTAATGGAAGCTGAGAACCGGGCTGCTGTAGCTGAGGCTAGAGCTGAGATGGCTGAGGCTAGGGCAGTGGCAGCAGAGGAAATGATCGCTAATGCACTACAGGTTCAAAACAACGTGCCCGGGGAGGAGGGTTCTGTTGTCTCTACAGCTCCCAACAACTTCTAATTTAGCTTGAACCTAGATGGGAAGGCTGTTCCTATCCAACTAAATACTTTTAAATTTTAATTTCTGGATTTTGAATATTTTGTGAACGAGTTACAATTTATTTAGTCAAGGATTATTATTTAAACTTATGATGTTGTGGTCAACATTTTACTTATTATTTACTTTATATTTGAGTGGTGTATTGTATGTAATTAAGTGTTGTCATTATGAAGATTTGTGAATGGAAGAACTATTTCTAGATACAATGAATGACACGGAGGCCATGGAGATATCACGCTGTCAGGTGTAGAACTCATGAATTTGATCAATGACAGAGAAACCGCAAGCCTAGAAGTCCATGCCCAAACTCTGAACCAAGAAGGAATTGGGGTGAGCGCGTGCAAGGCGTTCATGGACTGCAAACCCCATACTTACACAGGCGAAACTGGAGCCATCGGACTTCTCAGATGGATTGAAGAAATTGAGACCATATTCAAACAGTGCAACTGCCTCCCTGCTAACCAAGCGAAGTTCGCTTTAAGAAATTTGGAGGGACTAACCCTCGTATGGTGGATTTCACAGGTAATATTATCCTCAAGAAGAGATCCATAAAATAGAGGGAGAATTTCAGAGATTAGAAATGGAAGGCTCTGAGATAGAAGCATACACTACACGTTTAAATGAACTGGCAACCCTACACCCGAAATTGGTGGAACATGCATATGACATGATTTAGATGTATATTGCTGGTCTAGCTCCACAGACCCAAGAATGACTGATGTTTATTTACCCCACAACAATTCAATAGGCCATCCGTATTGCACACAAACTTAAAGATCAAGAAGTAACCAGGATATCCTACCTAGACGAGGTGCAGTGAGTACTGCCCTTAACAACAAAAGAAAGTGGGATGGCAACGACAGCAAGGCATTGTCTTCAAACTAATCATCACATGAACAAGGAGTGTTTTACAACAACATAGCCATCAAGCAGAACAACTTCAGTTAACAGGATCAGAGTGCGTACGCCGTCAAATACTCACAATGCAATAAGTGTGACTTACTACCGTGGGCTGTGTAGTAAGTACTATGTAAACGGTGTGGCAAGATGGGCCCTACTGCGAAGGTATGTCGAAGGAAAGTACGAGAAAAAAAAAGACAACAACAACAACAAACATGGCTAGGTTGTTATGTGTGCGGAAAAAAATATATATATAGGACATTTCGAGAAACGTTGTCCATAGACAAAGCGAAGCAATGGGAAGTGACACTAGCAACAGTAGTTTTGGGCATGAAGCAAGAAATTGGTAAACTAATTAGGACAGAAATTGTTGAACTAGGATCCATATGCTCCATAGAACAAGTACCCTACCCCGAACCAGTGAATGTTTCGGTCAGTACGAGGAGTCGAACTCTTATTCGAAGCTTAAATTGAGATTAGACTATTTCTAGCTAAAGATAACGGAGAAGGATATTTCCAAAGCGGCGTTCCACATAGAGATCAGACACTTTGAATTTTAGGGCATGCCTTTGAAAAGACCAATATACCTGTCATACGGACTCTGTATGTATAATGTGCAAACCGTACCTTAACAAATTAGTCATCGCCTGCATAAATGATATATGAACCTACACCAGAGACAAGGAAGAACGTGAGAAACAGTTCCGATTGATCCTGCAGCCATTGAGACAAGAGAAGTTATACACTAGGTCCTCAAAACGCGACTTCTGGATTCGGAAGGCCAAATTCCCAGTGTATGTGGTTAAAAAGAATGGATCATACGTTAACCCAGAAAGGGTCGGCGCTATCAAGGACAGAGAGGCACCCATGATTCTAACAAGGGTGTGGAAGCTTTGGAATTAGCTGGATACCACATATGATTCACCAACGAGTATATGGTTTACGCTTCACGCTAGTTAAAGATCCACGAGTGGGACTACACTACCTATGATATAGAACCTTGAGGTAGTGGCACTTACATTTGAAAGATTGGGAACATTACTTGTATGGCATCAGGTGCACTACTTTCATAGATTAGAGGAGTTTATTAGAGATTAAGTAAACAAATATTCGCAGGCACAATGGAATGGGATCGCTGTTATTATGAGCCTTTATCATATCTCTAAACTCGCCTACTTACTAACTAGAGGGAAAACGTTTCTGGTAGGCGACTAGTACGCTTCTAGAATACCAAAGGTGTGGTGGGTTAGCTGCGGTACACCCTATATATAAACACTAATGGTGCTTTGGAAGTGGGACTAGGATTCAGGCCAAGAACTAGCCCTAGATATCATTCAAGCAAGTCTAGCACCGTAGGTGGTTCCCTAAGCAGAAAGGAAACCCATGAACTTAATCAAGCCCGGACATTCCAACTCACTGTACATACCGAACCATTAGAGTAAACTCAAGAAGCTCCATTCGAGGCGCTATGAGACTTTAACGTTGGGATAGAATCCTTACGAGGTAACGACAAACTCTTTGAGGTTAAGCTGGAATCTCATAAAGAGAATAATAGGTGAAGCTCATAGTTTTCGATAATCTATTCATTCTGATACAAACAAGCGGTACAAACACTTATCTGAACTACTACAACCGAAAACATCCTTAGGTGAAGTAGAGACAAACATCTATGGACCCTTGCACCAAACTATCCCGAACACCAGGCGAATGTGATACGATCTGGATGATCGTTGGTTAACTGATTAAACCTACACACTTTCAAACCATCAAAAGGACTGGCAGAATGAAGAATTTATCACAGCTAGGCAGGTGAGAGATCTTCTCACGACAAGAGATGCCACTTCTATCATATGAGGTCGCGATATTCTACTTACATCTCACTCCGGAAAGCATTACAAAAGGCGTTGGGAACACGCCTAGACACGAGCGCTAAGTATCATCCTTAAACATATGAGTGGAATGAACGAACCCACGCATATCGTTAGAAAACTTTCCTAGGGCATGTTCGATGGGTACTGGCAACACCTGAGAACGTTTCTAACACTTGGCAGAGTTTGTCACAACAATAATCAACACACTAACATTCAGATTGCACCCTTTGAATTGATACACTCTTGCAGACAAAAATTTTGGTCACCCACATGATGGACAGTGGTTGGTGATACTCAACTCACAGATCCTAAGTGGTATATGAGGTACCAGAGAGGATCATGCAAACCGAAACTGTATGGAAACGTCTTGCAAGCATCAAAGGAGTTATGCCGACAAACATCATATTGAAGGTGTTACCCTGGTAGGGGTCACCCGATTTGGAAAGCAGGGAAAGCATCACCATTTGAGGCACAGTACGGGAGAAAGTGTCGATCACCTATCTGTTGAACGGAAGTTAGGGATAGCAAACTTACCGGTCCAGAACTGGTACTTGAGACATCAGAAAGGATCGTTCAGATCAGAAACCAGATGAAAGCGGCTAGGGACCATCAGAAGAGTTACGCAGACCAAAGACGAAAACCACTTAAGTTTGAAGTTGGTGACAGAGTTCTTTTAAAAGTGTCACCGTGGAAAGGTGTCATCCGCTTTGGCAAACGTGGCAAACTGAACCCACGCTACATTAGACCATTTGAAATTGTCGGCGAAGTTGGCCCGGTAGCGTACGAACTAAACTTACCAGAGAAATTACGTGGGGTACACAACGTCTTTCATGTGTCAAACCTAAAGAGGTGTCTGTCAGAAAAGTCTAGTTGTACCACTAGACGAGATCCAAGTCGGTGAACAATTACGCTTCATTGAGGAACCGGTTGAAATCATGGATCGTGAGTTCAAGATGCTCAAACATAGTAAGATCCCGATAGTTCGGGTTCGCTGGAACTCGAAACACAGACCGGAATTCACGTGGGAATGTGAAGATCAAATGCGAAAGAAACGCCCACAACTCTTCGACAAACAAGCAACGACGAGTAGAGGTATGAACTAAATTTCGGGTCGAAATTTTCTTCAACAAGGGGATGATGTGACAACGGAAAATTTTATTTTTCTTTGTGTCTAGCGAACAAACAATGATCTTAATTTTCGGGACAAAAATTCCTTCAACAAGGGGATGATGTGACACCCGGCAAATTCATGTGAAATTTTCTGGACAAACATGAACATGAACATGAACACTTACTTATATTAAACATACATATATTCATACATCTAATAGGAAATTTAGATGGGTCATCGAGTCCACGAAAAATCTCACACGAGTTGAGTCGGTCCTAATCGCTGGTGACTAAATTATTAAAATGCTATCGAACGAACACAATGTGCATAACCTATAACTCCATGATTTTATGTGTACATGGGTGCTATTTGATGTTAGATGATTTTATGACTTCATGTGAAACCATGTGTTACTAAAACTACATGAACCGAGCATTTGTGTAGACGTCAAACTTAGAACATATTTCGGTTAGGAGTGTGGAGGGGCCTTAGCTGAAAATTATTATAACTAGAGGGATACTTAGTGCAACATCTCAATTCAAAATTTCAAATTGAGATAGCTTCCAACGAGATCCATGAGACTCTGCCGATATCCCCTCCCTAATTTCTTTTAAGCAACCGCAAACCCGCACATCTCGATCGCAACAATTCTTTTATTTTCTCCCACTTGCTCGACCAGCTTTCTCTCTCGTTCCTTCCTCTTTTCTCCGATCAACAGGGCTGCACAACCACTAAGCTGCCGTCACAGGAAGACCAGGAGGTCGCTACGCCACCGTGACCCGAACTAACGATCTCGTGAAGTGCCCATCATCGATCGTAGGTAAACCCTCTCGACTCCGTGTTCGTTCTTTCTTTTTCTTCGAAAACCATGACAATCCGAAACTCTAATCCACATATTCGTTAGATACAACTTGATTATCATGCTCTGTTCTCGTATAATTCAGGTCTAGACCCTCAAACCTGCAGAGTAGTTGTCTGATAATGTTCCAAATCGAAATCTAAAATCATGAATAGTTTGGTGGAAATATGTTCTATATTTTTTTTTGATGTCACTGGAAGGGTTATATTCGTTTTTATTTGGCCTTCGAGAAATGAAGGTATATAAATTAACTCATAGGAAACACTGGTAGTTAGGGGAAAAAGTCGAAGGTTGATGTTCAGTGGGTAAACCGATGTTTAAGTTTTGTGTGAAGAAGAAAGCACCTGAATGTCTCTGGTTTTATATTACACAAACTGCTACTGTAACCAAACAAAAATCCAGCCTAGTGGTTAAGGCCCTGTGTTGCGACTGGGGGTGTCCCAGGTTCGAATCCGGCGCATGGCAGCTTTTAGTTTCTTTTCGAATTCTGTTTCACTAGTAAAGAGATGACACCAGAATGCAAATGGTTAAATAAATTGGAGACTGGATTGGATTAACAAAGTGAAAACTGGCCTGGTTGGTAGTATGCATTCGAATGGACTAATGGGTCGCAGGTTCAAGCCTTGCGATGCATTCGAATGGACTAATGGGTCGCAGGTTCAAGCCTTGCGCCCAACAGTCTTCTTTCCTTTTTATTCCTGATTTAGTTATCCTTTAAATCCTCACCATAAGTGATATAAAGCTTAAATTACATGGTATTAATGTTGGATAAGTTGCATTTTTCATATATAGGATTACTCTTGATACAAAACATGACACACAAATTTTATAACTACACTTTTAAATATTTAACTTGTGTATTTATTTTACTAAACGATCTAGTAGCCTTACTGCATATTTTGCATGTTAAAAAGAGTATGTGATTTTTTTGAGATCGTAGTACTTTGTATGATCGTTAAGATTTGCCATGTGTGTCTAATACGTGTAAATGGGAAATCATTGCATGAAAGATAGTATTGATGTGATTTAAAATTGGATAACGTGTGTGCTTGGTTCGCATGACTATTTTAGGAAACCTTGTGCTAAATATACTTAAACTGCAAAACGGTGTGTGCTTCTTGTCAATTGCTTTACAATCAATTTAGGATGCATGCTAGAGATGTATAACGTGGGCTTACTTGTTGCTTGCTATTTATGAGAAACATGCTATATGGAAACTTTTGTAAATGAGAAACTTTTCGGAATTGGAAAGTTTAACTAAACAAACAAACACATCAGTAACAAGTCACCAACGTGTCGTCAGGGTCGATTGAGTCTGTCCCGTTGTTCATACACTGTAGTCTTACACAGTTACAAACATATAGGTGATTCGTAGGAGTTCACCAACATTTTCATTTAACTTTCTTGCCGAGCTCCCAAAGGTGAGTTCTCGAACATTTTTCTCTAAGTATCTCCTTGAGAGAGAAAAGCATGCTACAAACATTTCTGGTAATATAATTGTATAGCTTATCACGTATGTGCGAACATATAACACGAACTACAAGTCCTTACATTTCGAACCGTTAGTTTATGAGAAAGCGAGGTAATCTTTGGTAGTACTACTGGGTTTGACAAACCCCACCCGCGTTAGTCGCTCTAACTCGATTGGATGTCGAACGGGTGTAATATTAGCCTAGACAGTATCATCATCGTCCGTGTTAGGCGATGATGGAAGGCATTACAAACACAAACAGTCACGCTTCGGTTGCGAACTACATAGTGATAGCATCATTGGCCTAGCTAGCTACAAATACGGTTATAATTACCATGGTACAAACATCTTACAAACATTCATGGTACAAACATCTTACAAACATTTATGGTGTAAACATCTTTACAACAAACGTTTATTCTTTCTTGCATTGATATTTATGAACTCACTAGCCTTCGCGCTGACACACATAGCATGTCTTTCACAGGAATCTAGGTCTGGAGCACAATTAGGACGCATGCGTTGCATTGGGTCTACAACACATTTTAAAACCCCGTTGGTTTATTTTTATTTGGGTTTTGCGCGTGTTTTGCGCAACATCGTTATTACTTTTATTTACACTTCCGCATTTATCTAAAAACTGTTTTTGCATGGTTTGGTATGATTAATGACTCGGATCCTGGTTTGTCACACGCCTCGCGGTTATACTCCACAATTGGATTTTTGAGGGTGTGACACTGTCCCTTTTCGTGAACCATCTCCCAGGAAGAGGACAGATCCAAGAAATATCAGGTTCAAGTTTACAAAGACTAGCTCAAGTCTGTTGATGGTCCATCCAGCAGGGTCCAGTTCTCAAAGTCAAATTGTTCAAGAAGAAACAACTGATCAGAATGTTGAAGATCAACCTGCCCAGGTTCAGACTGAAAGTCCTCTTCTGAATGAACGTAGCCCTGTTCATAAATAAAGGCAATTTCTGGAGGTTGATAACACCTTTGTAGTACCCAGCCCTGTTAGAATAAGTGTCTCTACTGGGACAAGTTCGCCGCCAACAGTTATCCCAAGTTTCTACCCATTTCAAGCTGCTGAGCTCCCTATTGAGATGAGGATAAGTGCAGACCCTCACATTAACTTTCTGATGTCACAGAACAGAATTAGAGAGACTGAGATAAAAGCATTCCAGGCTGAGAATAGAAAAGTAAAAGACAAGGAGGTGGCTGACGAGAATAGGTTTAAGTACTTGTATGAAACCTTGATGGATTTGAAAAAGAAGTATAATGAGTTGAAAGGTGCTATGGTGTCAAGTGCTTCAGGTGACCCTGGCCAAAGCTCATCTCAAGGAGTTCAGGGTACAAGTGCTACTCAAGAAGATGAAGGAGATGACACCATTGAAATGTCTGAATATGTACTTGGTGGAAGATATATTTCTATGGCTCCCGAAGGACAAGTGAATTGGTTCAAGGAGTTTTTCAGAGGACCTACTCCTGTGAAATATAGCATAGATGTGGGCGAGAGTGAGCTAGACAAGAAAGGAAGCCGACAACCAATTCTGTGTTGGCATTATGATGCAGAAAATGAGTTATTTGCTGTAGTAAGAGATGGATATAGTCCAGTCGAATACTACAGATCAAGGGGTCAATTCCACTCCTGGACCGAGACAGAATTGAGAAATTTGCTGAGGGAACCGTTCATTAACAGGTGGAACGCTAATCATGGAAATCTGGTTCGCGACAACTTGGTAGAACAGATGGAGCAGAACTTTGAAAACTTTGATCTGAAGGCTGCAAGGTGGGTCGAAACCGGAACTGATCCTGTCACCAATGAACCAATCGGTGAAATGAGGTGCCCTCCCACCAAACGAACCCGAGTCATCAACATGCTCGATGAAATTCAAGACCATACGCTTGTGAAGAATTTTGACAGCTGGTTCTTTGATCCGACAAAGTATGAAGTGGTGGTTGTTTGCAAGAGAATGAGAGAGTTCCGAATGTATGATCCCGTAGATTTGCTGAGGTTCGGAGAGAATGACATCAAGCTCCTGGCATCCCGTCCAATTCTTGGTGACGAGCATGACATGCAGAATGCTATACGGGTGGGATTGTTTCATGGTACAGCAGGTCTGATCGTGGAGAAAGAATGGTGGTCAAGGAAAGAGGCACATACATTCAGATTTGATTTACATCTTCCTTAAACTTTCTAATGGTTCATGCCTAGGGGAAGATTGTTGGGCTATACATTAGAGGCATGAACATTAGATGTAGGCTTGATTAGTATTGGGCTTATGGGCTTAGAATAGTTTACGATTTGGGCCATGTGGGCGGTTATGTGTTTATGATTGGATTAGGGTTTGTAAGTGAGTAGTGTATAAGCTCACTAGTTTATGATTGTAGCTAGCTTTTGGGATTACGATTTCTGTCACCTCACTCGTTTATGATCAGTGTTCATTAGCTCAAGAAAGTTGTGTTTTACATTCAAGATTTGATCTTCTTTGGTTTATCAAGTCTCTTTCATCCACTTTCTTCTCGAATCAATCACTAACGAGGATTCCGCACTCGTTTGTGATAGCAATATCGTGATTTGGTTGTTTTTCTGGACCTACACAATAGAAGGCAACTATCTCACGACAGCGATTTTCTATACTCTGGATACTAACGGCATCGATTTTCTGTTTATTTTGATATGTATATTTTATGGCAGTGATGATCTGTTGGGGTTTGAGGCGTATACGGCTATGAAGGTCTTTGAAATGGCTTCGCGATTCTCTCTTCGCAGCCATCTCAGATCTGAGCCTTAATTCCGATGATAGTTGAAACGAACCAACGCCTTTTGTGAATCAGATTTGAGCCTTCAGTTACGTGACCTAAGTCTAATGGGTTTTTATCTTTATTTATTGTATGGCTATGGTACTCTGTTGGTTCTAAGGTGTATACGGGTATGGTGGCTTTGATTTTCTGTAATACTTGATCTCTGTATTGTATGGTGATGATGATCGATCGATTTTAGGTGTATACGGGTATGAATGTCTTAGCATGGGCGTGGTGATTCTCTCTTTTCGCAGCCATCTCAGATCTGAGCCCTAACTCCGATGATAGATGAAACGGCACAACTTTTTTTCTGGATCAGATCTGAGCCTTCAACTTCGTGACCTAATTCTGATGGTATTTTATCTTATTGTATGGCTGGTGGCTTTGGTTTTCTGTAATATTTCATCTTTGTATTGTATGGCAATGCTGATCGATTGTGTTTGAGGTGTATACGGCTATGAAGGTCTTAGCATTGGCGTGGCGATTATTTCTTTTGCAGCCATCTCAGATGTGAGCCCATTAATTCTGATAGTTACGATTCTCTGTTCGCTATAAGGTGTATACGGCTATGATGATTGGTTGGGTTTGAGGTGTATACGGCTATGATGGTCTTGGCGTTGGCGTGGCGATTCTCTGTTTCGCAGCCATCTAGATCGGAGCCACATAACTCCGATGATATCTAGAACGTCTCAACGAGTTCTCAATTCCAGATCTGAGCCTCCGATTGAATGATAAAAGGAAAAATTTGAGCCTTTGATTGCATGATAAAAGAAAAAATCTAAGCCTTTGATTGCATGATTTAATTCTCAGATCGGAGCCATATAAGTCCGATGTATATGTAGTGTGTTTTTTTTTTAAATTACACCGATATTTTTGAAATGAAACATTCATAATAATTTTCTTTCTTATTGATAACAAAGTCTGACTTTATATTTTTTGAATTTTATTTTTCATATCATATAATAATAGTTTCTTTTTATTCTCAAAATCAAGTATACTTTTAAATTACTTAAGTTTTAGATAGTCATTTTAATTCTAAGATTTTAGGGTATAAAATAGTTGGTGTTGAAGTTCTTGTTTGAAAGAATGAAATTCTAATTATGGTAAACGTAAACCTTTTTTGTTTGATTTTATGTATCTTTTTGGTTTTATCTGGTGTTAGAAGTTTTTATTTGAAAGAATGAAATTCTAATTATGGTAAACGTAAAACTTTTTTTATTTATTTTATTGTATCTTTTTCATTTTTATTATTTGGCAAGAAAACTTTTTGTCTTTATGTACAAATCTTTTTGTCTTTATATTATGTATTAAATATTTTTTTCTATGTTACTTATTAATCTACTAACAACAGATTGGTATTTTTTGTATATTTATTTAGTCACTGTAAAATTGATTTTTCATGTTAATATGATAAAATGGTTATAAATAATAAAACATTCTTGTTTCCACCTAGCGCAAAGAGCTCCATATCTTTTTCTAGAACATCTAAATACCCGATCCAAAAGACTTTGAAATAAATAAAGAGAAACATGGCAGGTACAGGTCAGATGGCAGGCTCAGGTCCGATGCATAAATCCTTTCCAAGTTATCTTGAGAATTAAAATGTGAAGTTGACAGTCCCAAGCCCCACATTGAAACTCCACCCCAAGGACTATGAAATAAATAAAGAGAAACATGGCAGATATAGGTCCCGATGCATCAGTCCTTTCCAACTTAAAGAACCATTGTTAAACATTTGAAATATTTAAAACATCTGATATATTATCTTCCAGAACTTTTAAAACTCTTTATTCCATATTCTTCTAAGCTCTTCTGTACTCTCTCTCCCCCAAATTTGAACTTCACGCCGGGATTCTCAATTTAACCCTTTTCCTCACCCGGGATTCTCCGCCTTCCTCCTCATCCCTTTTCCTCACCCTCCCCCTCTCGCCGGCCGCCTCTCCCTGCTGCCTTCCGCCGGCTTCCGCCTTTCCCGTCCTCCCTTTTCTTCCCCTGTCGGGATTCGCCGCCAGCCTTCCTCTCCCCCCTCCGCATTCTGCCGCCAGCCTTCCTCTCCCCCCTCCGCATTTTGCCGCCACCCCCGTCCCCTCCCTCGCCCTTCCTGCCGCCACCCTCTTCCCCTCCCTCGCCCTTCCTTGTCAACCACCGGACTACCCACTGGTAACGGTCCTCCGTACCAGTTGGTACGCTTCTGGTCCGGTAATTTTTGAACTGGTCCATCGCTGGTCCGGGGTTGGTTTGAACTGGTCCGGCCGGTTGTGGTCCGCTAGTTGTGGTTCGTTTCGGGTTCGGCCTTGCTTGGTCCGCCGTTGGTACGGCCGTTGGTGGCCTGCCGGTTCATGAAAAGCGCACAGTAGCTCCTGGGGTTTTCTTTTTCTTTTTCTTTGGGGAAGATGGAGATTGTGGAACCCGACGGACGAAGGTGTATAAATTGAAAACTGAATGATTGTGAAATGACTGATTTGTCCCTAGGATTGATCATAACGTGATTTAAAAATTCTTGCTAATATATTTATACATATTTTTTTTTCTTTGAAAGTTATATATAATTTTTCTGGTCCGCCCGGTTCTGGTCTGCCGTGCGCCCGTGGTTCCTACCCGAGCCCACCCGTTCAGGTAACGGTTTTGCTCCTGTCCCCCCGGCTGTGCCAACTCCCAGTTGGCTTATCTTTGGGTGCTGGCTTAGCACCTTCGTTGGTTCGTGTCCCGTTTCTGCTCGCTAGCGGGACCCCAGTTTCCCTTTATGGGTTCCATTTCGGCTTTTGGCTCGGGGTGTGTCCGTTGCCCTCTCCGCTCCCTTCACTGTTGCCCTGATGTGGATGTCGGAGCCAAGGGGTTCTCCCGTCTCATCGCCCACCTCAAAAGCCTTCACCTCTCTTCGGAAGATCGTCAGATATCCGTGTGTGGGGTCTTGTCTACGGACCTCGACGTGTTTTTGGCTTTCGACTATGCCTTAAACTGTTATGGTGTGTGGTTGTGTGGGAGGTATATGAAGATTCATGCATTGAGCCGTGGGTGTCACCACCCTGACGGCATCGTCCGGTTCGCCCCGAATGAGGGGGAGGGTGCGCACCTCATTGGGATTTCGGCGCCCCATCTCCCTGTCGATTTGGGCTCCCCCCCGTCCTCCTTCCCGTTGGATATGGGGCTCCTTGATCGTGTCTTCCGAGCCCGTTGTACTACGGTGAAGAGCATCCCACATAGCTGCCGCATGGCCTTCTCCTATGCTCTTAAAAATGCTCTCCTCAAGGTGGTGGCCCGCCCTGATTCCATGGCCGCTTGGGTGCAGCTTCTTCTCCTTCCCCGCTGCTCGTTGCAGGTTTTCAGGCCCCAGAGTCGGCAGGAATGCCGCTCTGGGAACCGGAAAGCTTTGCAATGTCGCTCTATCATGACTTCCTTATCCACCTGGGTGAGGGATGACGGGGTCGAGGAGTTGCTTGGTTGCCTCCTTGGCGCCTCTGGGGGGGGGGGGGGGGGCTCGTGGGGACCTCATGCATAGAGGCTGATAAAGCTAATGATAAAGGTAACCAGGTCGCCCCTAATGTCAAGCGTTGCCTCCGAAAAGTTGCGGATGGGCACTTTACTACGGCCGTGAAGGTGCTATCCTCTTCGGGGGTAGCGCCATACAACGCCGAAACTATTCGTGCTTTGGTTGCCAAACACCCGTCTCGCCCTGGGCCCTCCATGCCTAATGAACCCTTTGCTGAGCCCGCGCTGGTCGTTACCGTTGATAAGGTCCTCGACGGCATTAAATCGTTCCCTAAAAGGACGTCTTGCGGCCGGGACGGGTTGAGGGCTCAGCACTTTTTGGACAGTCTCTGCGGGGAAGGGTCCGCCACTGCCAATGACCTCTTGGGTGCTATGACTCCGGTCGTTAACTTATAGCTGGCGGGGAGGTGCCCGGTTAGTCTTGCGGAATTTGTTGCATCGGCGCCCCTCACGCCGCTTTTAAAGCCTGACAACGGGATTCGGCCTATTGCGGTGGGCATTATCTGGCGCAGGTTGATCTCCAAGATCGCTATGAAAGGGGTGGCTAAGGATATGACTCAATACCTTCAGGACTTTCAGTTTGGGGTTGGCGTCCCCAGCGGGGCGGAGGCCATTTTGCATAGTGTCAATCGTTTCCTGGGTGCTCGGCATGCCGATGGGTCCCTTGTCATGCTCACGGTGGACTTCTCTAATGCCTTTAATCTTGTTGACCGATCGTCCTTACTTCATGAGGTTCGGTTAAGGTGCCTAGCTATCTCACCTTGGGTGGACTTCTTGTACGGGTAGCCGACTCATTTGTATTTGGGGCACGATCATATTTGGGCCACTACAGGGGTCCAACAGGGCGATCCGCTGGGTTCTCTCCTGTTTGCCCTTGTTCTTCACCCCCTTGTCCACCACATCCGGGACAGTTGTCGTCTCTTTCTGCGAGCTTGGTACCTCGATGACGGTACGATTATTGGGGATGTTGATGAGGTTGCCAAGGCGCTTGAAATCGTCAAGGTGATGGGTCCGCCCTTAGGGCTGGACCTTAATATCAAGAAGACTGAGCTTTTCTAGCCGAGTTGTGATGTTAGGAAGACTCGTCCGGGCGTTTTCCCTGTAGATATCAGCAGGCCGAAGTTGGGGGTGAAGCTCTTAGGTGGAGCGGTCAGCAACGATGGGGGGTTTATCCAAGATTTGGCGTTGAGGAGGGCCAATACAGCTGCTGACCTTATGCGCCTCCTCCCCAAGCTTGGTGATCCCCAATGTGCCCTCCTTCTGTTACGTTCGTGCATGGGTATCGCCAAACTTTCCTTTGGTCTAAGAACTTGTCCTCCTCCTCATGTGACGTGGGCAGCTGTAGTATTTGACAATGATCTTCGTGCGGCCATTGAAGATATTGTCATGTGCGGGGGCCCCTTCTTTGGGGACCTCCAATGGCGGGTTGCCTCCTTGCCAATCAAACATGGAGGGCTTGGGGTCTACTCGGCTGTCGAGGCTTCCTCCTATGCTTTTGTGGCCTCGAGGGCCCAATCCTGGGGGCTCCAGGACCACATCCTTAGGGAGTGTGGGGTTTGTAATATGGACTCGGCGTACACGGACGCGCTGGCTGGTCTACGCGAGTTATCTCCGGGCTTTGACTTTAGCGGTTTCACTAACAAGGACACCGCCCTACCCCAAGCCCAACATGTTTTGGCGAATGTCCTGTTTAGTAAAACTGTGCAAGAAATGGAGGCTGCTTTCGGGATGACAACCAGGGAAAAAGCGGTTTGGGAATGCCTTCGCCAACCGCATGCTCAGGATTTCCTCCTTGCCCTCCCTATTGATGGGCTGGGTCAGCACATGTCGCCAGTCAAATACCGGGCAATCCTTATATATCGGCTTATGATCCCCCTATACCCTAATGCTGAGAGATGCCTAGTGTGCAGCAAGGCATGCTTGGATGCTTATGGGAAACACGCGGTCCATTGCAAAGAGCCCTCCGGTTTCAAATACCGATATGATCTGGTCCGGGATGTTTTATTTGACATTTCAAGAGAGCTGGGATCTCTGCGAAGAAAGAAGCCCCGGTTAATTTTCTGTCGGACCCATCGGACGGGCGATCCTCTCTTCGTCCGGCGGACGTCCTTGTTTTTGGTTGGAAGAACGGGAAGCACGCCTGTGTTGACCTTACTGGGGTTTCCCCTCTCGTGGGGCTCAAGGACTCGGGGTTTCGGGCAGGCCATGTTGCCACGAAAGCCGCTGCAGGGAAGGTGCGTAAGCATGAAGAAGCGTGTCTGGTGAATCAACACGTGTTTGTCCCTTTTGCGTTTGATACATTCGGCTACCTTGATTCGGAAGCTGTGGACACTTTGTGCCGCATCCAGAGGGTCATGCATGGGAATGTGGCGACTCCTAGGGGGTTGAATGTGGTTTTCACTCGGTTAGGCTTTGCTATTCAGAAGGGGCTGGCGGCGCAACTTGTTGCCCGCCTCCCTTGTTCTTCGTGTTGAGTTGTAACCGTTTGGTGTTTATCACGGAATATGTTCATCTTTTTTTTTAAAAGAAAGCAAAATCAAGTGTTGATCAAGATCGCCACTTGTTCGATTTTGAAACTCTTAAAACATTTAAAATTTGGCAACCAAAATTTTTGAAATTCAAGTTATTGTATTGGCTATCTATGAAGCTAATAATGGTACTATTTTAAACACACTTTTGTGTTATAAAAGAAAAGGCTACCTTTAAAAGTACTATTTTAAATTTACTCTTAAACATTTGAAATATTTAAACATTTGAAACATTTGAACATCTGATATATTAACTTCAACAACCTTTAAAACTCTTAAACATTTAAAATTTGACAACCATTATTTTTGAAATTCAAATTATTATATTAACCATACTTTTCTGTTATAAAAGAAAAAGCTATCATCTAAAGTTGACATCTTAGTTTACTAGGTTCAAATAATAATAATAATAATAATAATAATAATAATAATAATAATAATAATAATAATAATAATAATAATAATAATAATAATAATAATAATAATATTTAAAAAGATAATACAAAAGAAATAATTAACGATATTAAAATAAAAATAAAATAAAAAAATACGTAGATGGATATAAAACAAAAGGAAAAAAAAACACTAAAATGGTTTAAAAAATCTTTCCTTAAAAGCACAATCTACTCTTTATAAATGTTTGTTACAGCCATAGAACATATTCAAATATGATGACTGAATATAACATGTTGTTGTAATGCAGGTATAGAGAGGGAAATTACATTAGATGGTTGTATGTTATTGCTGATATCTTAGAACTATGTTGATAACTTCTATCTTACAACTTATTTGGTTTTAAATTATTATGTTTATGACCAATATATATTTCAATTCGGGTGTTTTTTGTTATTTGTTTGAGTTCTAATAAAACGAATACCTCGGTGTAAATTGTCGTGCCGCCATAACAAGCGAACAAATAAACAAATACCGCGTCGTAGCTTCTTGTGCCGCTGTAACGCGCGAACAGAAGACGAATAACACGTTAGAACACTAACAGACTTGTGATGAAAAATATACGATGAGAGTATTGATAAACTAACAAAAAACAAGTATAAGACGTTGTTGTCACCAATGAATGCGCATATACCGCATTATAAGTTGACATCGTAGAGCATCACTCTAAAAAAACGAATACCGCGATGTAAATTGTCGCGCCCCCATAAACAAGCGAACAAATGACGAATAACGCCCTATGAACTGTCGCCGCCGCAACGCGCGGGTACATTACTAGTATATATATATATATATATATATGTTATACATGTTAAGGTCATACCCGAGTCAACTCAACACGAAACCAATGGTGATAATTATTTGACAACTCCAACACTATACATTAATGGTGGTAAAATACTAAAGACTATAAAATATATATATATAAATATATATATATATATATATATATATAATGTTTTTATAATTTTATACATTGATTCTTTTATAAATAAACCATTTAAAATATCAAAAGACTACCAAGGACTACCAAAGACTACCAGGGACTACCAAAGACTACCAGGGACTACCATAGACTACCCAAAGACTACCAAGGACTACCAAAGACTACCCAAAGACTACCAAAGACTACCCAAAGACTACCAAAGACTACCAAGGACTACCCAAGGGCTAAAATTTTTCATATAAATACGGCATAAGACCCGAAAACAAATGCACTCAAACTCATTTCGTACTCCCATAAACTCTCGTAAGCTGCTCACCCGACTCTTTCACCTTGTTGTCTTGATATCGCTAAGATATATCCACTTGTCCATCATTCCCCACGACAGAAAGAAACCCAAACCCACTTTTAATCTTCCAACCATATAATCAAATATCGAGCCTCAAGTTCCCATTAACCGCATTCGAAGATTTACGGGTGGACTCAACGTTTCTACTACACTTCCTTCTCCTTGCTTGCCTTACGTGAGTAATCATTCATTATTATTTTTATGACGTTGTTTTGAACTAGCCGAGCCTTCGGGTTAACTATAATCTCTAAAGAAAAGTACTAATCTTATATTTAACTAAACTTATACTCCTCAAATGTAACGCCTCGTGTATAAATTACACTATATAACATTTTAGAACTTTTGTTACAACCCTTGCTGCATAAGGTACTACCATGAAGCATAAGTTACAACAATTCTAGCATGCTGTACAAGCTCATTAAGCATTCTCCAGTTTACAAGAACCCATGCGTTGTGTACAAGGCCTTTAGCTTTTCACTTTTGCCCTTTTTGCTTTACACGTCAAGTCTTCTCAGTAGTGTCTCACTTACTCTCCGCCATTTCCAGCTCAACCACTCTTCCCCAACCACTCTTCCCCCACGCTCAATAGTGTCGCAAGGACAGGAAGTCATTAGGCATAGATATGTGAGGTTGTGCTGTGGTTTGAAGACATAAAGATGTTACAGATCTCTCAATCTCTCTCCACCATGTTCCTCAATCGCCGTTCTCTCTCTCTCTCTCTCTCTCAATTTCGATCTAGGGTTTTGATTGAAGTCCAAATCAAACGATGATCTGATGAAAACGGAGAGGTCGTTCGTTATCGGGTCCGCCTATTCTTCCCGCTGTACATCTCCGACTATTCTTTTCTAAGACGGATTCCGACTTCACTTCGTTCGCCGGTGCTTTCTACAGGTATGGTTTTTGTTTTGTGATTTGGGTATGATTTATGGCTTCAATCGACGATCGATATCACTAAGTTTATGCGTTTCAGTTCTTATATCTTTTACCTAATAAGCTTTATGTGATTTGAATTGAGGTTTAAGTTCAAATTGGTGACTGTGAAAGTAGATATCAGAAATCCACTACTAACTTTCTTCATCGTGCCGAGAACTCCCATTATTTAGGCAAAAACGTTGGGTTTGACTTCAAATTTCAACTAAACTGGCATTTGCTTCAAAACTGATATGGACTCTTCAAAATTTCTGGAAAATTTAAAGGATGTTAATTCCCAAATTATTTTCCTAACACAAACATGCTTCTTCCCAATGTTTGAACATATGAAGATCAAAATGACTTCTCTCCAAAGAACTTAGTAAAATTGTATGTTCAGGGGATTAAAGTATCAATTTGCTTATGTGAATGAGTTCAGAAGGCTTCAAGAACTATCTTTTACGAATTATCTATCATGACCTTTTGTAGTTAGGCGGGTAAAGCATTAATGATTTTGTGATGGTGAACGGTTTTTCTCACTTGCTTAGGGTCATCCGACTCAGCATTGGTGCAGGTAAGACATTTGTGTTAGTTCTTTGATTGTAAATTGTGGATGTTGTGTTTTTGATGGTTAGTGTGTAGTTTAATATATTTTCTAAAGCTTTTTCCTATAAAAATATGATGGATTCATTGCAGATGTTTAAACTAAGTACAAGGAATGGGGTTTTGTTTTCCACAGTAAGAAAAATTCAGCTCTGGTAATGCTTCCATGCAAATGAAAATAGGCTTTTTGTTCTTCCTATTAATTCTCTTGCTATATACTTCATGCCCACAATGTGTTCAATGCAGTTCAGAGTGTTGTTTTAAGACTAACTAATCCTATGCTATGAATGTAGAATAAATCTTTATTTCAATTGAATTAAATGTTAACTAGATTTTTATTATTGAATAAATATGCCACACATTCTACAAAGGTAATTGAGTTTATTAATTGTTTGTAGCCCAATCATGTGACCATAACCGGATTAGTGGGGTTGATTGCATTATGGGGGGTTTTTGGTCTTCCTGCAATGAGGTTTATATAATGGATTTGATAGTAGCTAATCATATATTAACTGCTTATTTGAAAGAAAGTCTGTCCCACAATCTATCTGATAAATATTTATTAATTTGATTAAATATTTACACTATTTGATCCATATATGTGTGAGAGATATGGATTCTAAATGGAGATGGTGTATGAAGTATTAATTTCAGGGCACAAATATAACCAAAAGTCTCAAATTTGGACTCAAATTGTTGGGGATTTTTTTGGATTTTTCATGCTTCTCAACGGGGAACTAATGTATTCTTTTTTCTTTTTTTTTGTTGCAAATTTTTTATATGGGTATTTGTTGCTGTGTTTGTGTGTCAAACAAATGTCGATTTTTATGGTACTTAACCCTTTATTTATTGTTTATATGTTGAATGTTGGTTTTATATCTTTGAGTGTTAAGTTCGGAGACAACTTTGTGGTATTGTCGTAAATGAGTACTGATTTGATATTGTTTTAAAATATGTTGTTTTTGCAAGGTTTATTTGCTGGATTTTGTTTGTTCAACTCATGACCTTTATTTTTTGGCTTGAATTTATAAACCTTTTGAGCACTTTATTTTTTGGTGAACAGGTAGAATTGTAGCATGCATTGGTCTATAATATATTGTCATTTCAAAACAAGTCAAATAGAGAAATGCATGTTGAAGCCACACAACCACCGGTAGCTATTGAGGTGCGGGTTTTAAGGAAATGCAGGTATGTAAAATGAGGCCTTGGTTAAGTTATTTTGTTATGAAATCTATCCATTTTTATATTGGTTACAAGCTCTCTTTATAGTTGTTAACGCGTCAATTGAAAAGCTTGTCTTAAAATAAAATATACTCATCTACTTTTCTTCCTCGGGGTTTTGTCACAAATTTCACGTTAAATATCTTGTATTTTAATGGCACAAAAGTTATAAACCTCATAACAAATACTTGGGATGGGAATTAGATTTGACCACTCGGTCACCTAAATCAAGTTACTATATATAGTAAAATTTATATTCATAGTTTTATTTTATTTGCATAAAACATTAACAAAATTTTGTTATATTAAAACGTGTCTCAAATTTATTTATTACACTTACTTCAATTATATTAGATCTAACGGATCTCCGTTATGTCTGTTAAGACTCTATTATTTGTAACGTTAATAAAGTGCATTTTATAAACTAAGTTGGGACTTGACTTATAAAAGCCAACTGTTTTTTTATATATTTTGTATAAACTAAATAAACAACTCAGTTAGGAAATATCATTTATACAACTCACTTGAAATATAACTCGTAAATCTTGAGCACATTTACTTGAATATTCAAATACATTTATATTTATTTTTCATAGAATAAATATACATATATCAAACACAAATAATTATCACCAACGGTTAAACGGGTTAACTCACATAACTAGACTCGACTAGTCTAAATGGTTGACTTACATATTTGACCCATATCACTAAACCTTAAGGTGTCGTTATATAATTTAGGACACGGATAGGTCATCTTCATATCACTCGGACTATTCTCATATTTCACTTATTGATCAAGTGAGTATTCATATCCCCTTTCATTTTCAAGTTTTGGGATGTGACATGTATACATATTCAAATATCAAATCTTTATTCATTTACAAACCATACGATTTCATTTCATGTCTATGTGTGATTGCATGCTATATGTTAGACTATGGTGTTTTATGCAAAATTCAACTTTCAAGTGTAATCATTAACATACAAGCCTACAGTAACAATGATAGATCTATTGGCTGACAACCCACCTAAATTTGACTGTATAGACGACATTTGGGTGATTGAAACCTATCACAATTAGCTATGACCTGAATTTGACTGTATAGACGGCATTCGGGTTATGGTACAAGTCATCAAGGTTTGATTATGCAAATTCAATATTGGTTTATTCATACATGCTTGAGTCTACATCAGACATTTGAATCGCTTACAAACTACTATATGTATACTAACCCTATGTTTAATCACTAACTATTTTTAGTTGACGCTCTCTATTTTTATACATGTTATAGGAAATGCGGTTTGAGCCATACTTGATTGATGCTAACATCTAGGATGCTTTGGACCTGGATTAATTAAATCAACCTCTATCTTTATGTTATGTTATGTGTATTGGATCCTACTGTAAGACTTGGAACTTGGTAATGAATAATTATTGAGACTTTAATTAGTGTCATGAGCATTTGGACAATCATCATGACCCGACGTAAATTCCGCCGTCAGTTAGGGTGTGACAGATTGGTATCTGAGCCGTGGCTATAGGAAATTAGGTTATTAGAAATGGTGACCTAGACAATGGCTTTAGGTGTCCAAACATGAGTACCTCATGTCTTGCATGCTTATTACATATAGCTATATGTCCATATATATTCTACTTATTCCTACCTTATCCTATTCAAGCCATAAACTCTTCATGACACACACACCCAAACTATCACTTTATACTACATTTGAAATTTCATTATTCTCCTTTTCAATTTTTAATCTCGTCGAAGTTTAAGTTCTAAGTGACGGGCATGTAGTAACTGGAAGGATGGACACCGGTAACCGAGTTTTCTGTCTAATAAAGGTGTTGCATACAAATCCCAACTCGAGGGACCTGGAAACCGATCTAGGAACTCTTAGTGAGAGTGTCTTACCTATTAGGCCAAAGCGTGTCATAACAAACGTCACATGAACTAAAATAACTTTGATAAATCAAGGTGATCGTTTTAAATGGTTACCACTCAATGCTATGTTCATTTTGCAATTCAACATGATTTACTTTTCCTGTTTCATATTTTATTCCACCTATTGACAATGATTTCAACAAATGTTTCATGATTTTCATATTTTCTTACATGCCTATCACCTATCAAACCATTTTCATCCTTGGTCTCATAATCTCTTTCACCTCAATTCAGCATGTCTATTCATTTCAAAGGCCGCCGTTCTGGAAACTCTGGACGCAAGATGGCTGCTCAAATAGCTAAGCAAATGGCTAAAGTCATCCCAGATATGATGGTTAAACTCCAGCAGAACCTCAACAATAATCAGAGTAACCAAGCTGGTGCTAATCATCCCCACTGCACCTTCAAACACTTCAACTCCTGCAACCCACCCATCTTCTATGGGTCTGAAGGGGCTACTGGCCTGCTCCAATGGTACGAGATCATGGAGAACACTTTTCTCAACAGCGACTGCCCTAAAAATCTAAAGGTTCGTTATGCTACCAGTGTCTTCCAAAAAGAGGCACTCACCTCGTGGAACAGCGAAAAACACACTCGGGGTTTGGATGCTGCCATGACCTTATCTTGGAACGAAGTCAAGGAACTCATGAACCGTGAGTTCTGCCCTCATAGCGAGATCATGGAACTCGAGGTTGAGTTTTGGGGACTGAAGCAAGATAGTGGCAAAAACTTAGCTTACAACACTCGTTTCAAACAGCTAAGTTACTTGGCTCCTCACTTAGTTGAACCTCTTTCTCGAGCCATCGATAAGTACATTAAGGGTCTCCCAATTCAAATTCGAGACACCATGTGGGGTAGAAACCCGGAGATACTCGCAGAGGCTATGCGTCTAGGTGCAATCCTTACTGATGATCACGTAAAAGCAGGGACCCTATTCCGAAAGGGCGCTAAGAAATCATTTGATAAAGCCTCAACCAATACACCTAAATATGTTAAGACTGAGTCATCTGCTGCTAACAAGAAGAAGCGGAAAGCTAACCACCGAAACTATGTATCATCACACCAGCTACACCCATAGCCCATGTTGCTCCTTTTACCCAGCCTATTAAGAAGCCTTATGTTGGACCCTTACCTTAGTGTAACGCCTGCAAATACCATTATCTTGCGGCTACCCCATGTCACCAATGCCTAAACTGTGGTCATTTTGGCCATTATACCAATACTTTTCGACAACCCATTCAACCTCAAGCCCAACAACCCTTTGTCCGACCCATTGCTCTACCCAAGGCTCCACCACCACCCAATAGGCCTGCTTGCTTCCAGTGTGGTGACCTTACGCATTTTCGCAACACATGTCCCAGGTTAACAATCGTGAACAACGCTCAAGCCAACCCAATCAACCAGGGTGCACGTAGTCGTGCATTCAACATCAATGCTAATCAAGCCCATGCCAACAACGAAGTAGTTAACGGTACGTTCCTTGTTAATAACCGTTATGCCTCAATTTTATTTGATACTGGTGCCGATAAGAGTTTTGTTTCTATTGACTTCGAGCCCTTACTTGCTACACCTCGAACCACATTAGAGAAACCTGTTACGGTTGAAGTGGCGGATGGAAAACCCATCACCATTAACTCTATTATTCGTAATTGCACACTTGACTTTAATGAGCATCATCTCTTTATTGACCTCATACCCATGCAACTAGGTAGTTTTGACATCATAGTAGGCATGGATTGGCTAACTCTGAATCATGCCGAAATCGCCTGTTTCGAGAAGGCTATTTGAATTCCTCGTGCAGATGGTCAGGTTTTGGTTGTCTATGGCGACAAACCATCTAAAGGACTTAAACTCATGTCATGCACCAAAGCTCAAAAGTACTTACGCAAAGGCTACGTGGCATTCTTGGCTCGTATTATGGAGACAGATGCTAAGGAGAAGAAGATACAAGACATTCCCATCGTTCGGGATTTTCCAGAAGTTTTTCCTAAAGATGTATCCCGCCTCCCCCCTATTCTCCAAATTGATTTCCACATAGATCTTATACCCGGTGCAAATCCAGTGGCTAAGTCTCCATATCGCCTCGCACCTTCTGAAATGCAAGAGTTGTTTAATCAGCTCCAAGAGCTTTCCGAAAAAGGCTTTATTCGCCCAAGTTCCTCACCTTGGGGAGCACCTGTTTTATTCGTAAAGAAGAAGGATGGATCATTTCGAATGTGCATCGAATATCGTGAGCTCAACAAGCTTACCATTAAGAATGGATACCCTCTACCGAGAATCGACGATCTCTTTGATCAACTTCAAGGTGCCAATTTTTTCACCAAAATCGATCTTCGTTCTGGATATCATCAGCTTCTAGTTCATGACGATGATATTCCAAAGAATGCCTTTCGTACTAGGTATGGTCACTTCGAGTTCACAGTTATGCCTTTTGGCTTAACAAACGCACCTGCGGTATTCATGGATTTGATGAATCGCGTTTGCAAGCCCTACTTGGATAAATTTGTGATTGTCTTCATTAACGACATCTTAATTTACTCCAAATCAAATTCTGATCACGAGCAACACCTACGTCTAATTTTGGAACTCTTAAAGCAAGAACAACTATACGCTAAATTCTCGAAATGTGAATTTTGGCTTTAGGAAGTTCAATTTTTGGGACACATCGTCAATGACAAGGGTATCCATGTAGATCCTGCTAAGATCGAAACTGTTAAAAATTGGAGTATTCCTACTACTCCTACCGAAATTCGTTCTTTTCTTGGTCTAGCAGGCTACTACCAGCGTTTCATTTCTAATTTCTCCAGGATTGCTTTACCACTCACTGCCTTAACCCATAAAGGCAAAACCTACGAGTGGGGTCCTAAGCAAGAGAAAGCATTTCAAACACTTAAACAAATGTTATGTGATGCTCCTATCTTAACTCTTCCTGATGGTAACGACGATTTTGTCGTATATTGCGATGCATCGAACCAAGGTCTTGGTTGCGTTCTCATGCAACGAGGCAAAGTTATTGCTTAGGCATCAAGACAACTCAAAATCCACGAGAAGAACTATACGATGCATAATCTTGAGCTGGTGTGGTCGTCTTTGCTTTAGAAATTTGGAGGCTTTACCTATACGGTACCAAATGTGTGATTTTCACCTACCAAAGAGCCTCCAACACATCTTCGATCAAAAGGAACTCAACATTAGACAACGACATTGGGTCGAACTACTAAACGACTATGACTGCGAAATTCACTATCATCCTGGCAAAGAAAATGTTGTAGCCGACGCCCTTAGTCGCAAGGACCATGTCAAGTCTATCAACCTTCAAAGTATTCGTATTCAAACCGATATTCAACTTCGCATCTTTGAAGCACAACATGCCTCAATCACCGAGGGTAACATGTACGAAGAAATGTCATGTGGTGCTAAACTCCAACTGGAAACCAAACCTAATGGTCTCCTATATTTCTTAATTGTCTTTGGATTCCTAATCGCAGTGATCTTCGTACTTTCATCATGAATAAAGCTCATAAGTCCCGCTATTCTATTCATCCCGGCGCGGACAACGTATATCAAGATCTTTGTTGTCATTATTGGTGGCCCGACATGAAAAAGGACATTGCCCTCTTTGTGGCTAAATGCCTCACTTGCTCCAAAGTGAAAGCTGAACATCAACGACCTTCTGGCCACTGACCTGAACACGAAGAACACTCACGAAATATTACTTTGGGGTGATCCTCTGTTCTTGAAAGTCACAAATGGTCATTTGAGACCAAATGATCCGATTTCCCATATATATACTGTGGACCATAGGGTCGTTTGGGCCCAAACGGCCAAGAAAATAACTATTTTTCCCTTATATTTAGTGACACAAAATTCATAAACATATTACATGAATACAACATAACGAACAACAAACAATTCATAAACATTATACGACAAATTATGAATTTACAGAAGTTCTCTATGATATTGTGGGGATTTCTTTGGCGTCAAAGATTCATACATACCTAGACATTTCTTGTATATAATCGCCCAATCCTTTGCTAACAAAAGATCGGCTCTATGTGTGTACATATTTGATAGACGAGGAAGCCGGAACTTCCCCGTTAGTATGACGTTGATATAATGGATCCCGACAATGTACGCAATGGAAATAAATCTATGAGGTTTTATGTCTTTAGCGTACACCCTTGTCAGGAAAAAAGTTTCAGTTTGGTTGGCAAATAAGTCAAGAAAACAGAAAGCACAAGACCACCTATTAGCGAAAAGAATCCCACACTTCGGCATTTGCAGCCACTTAGGCCTTGGAGCAGGCATGATATCATCATATACGAGGCTATCTCTTAGTTTCGTACAATCGAACATAACATCAACGTATTCTCTTCTGTGCTGGTCTAACTCTTTTAACAACTCAATGCAAACTAGGTGCTAGTCATGTTGTTCCCAGCCTAACTCAACAGACATAGCACGAAACCCATAATTCCCGTCACCATCCACGTCTGTTGTTTTCTGCACGTACCGGTGCAACAGTTCCGGTATAGTATGCCGGAATCGGATCCAGTTGTTCTTCTCCTCGTCTCCTAGTACCCATTCTTCCTTGGCAGCCTTACCTTTTCTAGACTTCTGGCTTTTTTTTCTTTGTGGCCTTGGTTTCTGGAATGAGAGCACTGTGCCTGGGAGGCTCATGGATTGCATAATCATGACTGGAAGATTCCTGGGTGACGAAAAGCTGAGACGCAAGATAATGTCTGCCATAATCAAAAGCACTTGTGGCATAATTGTAAGTGCGTTTCCCTTGTTAGCTAAATTCCTGAGACTCTAGGTTGTAACTAGGAACCTTGTTACTAGAAACGTGTGTACTGGAGATGTTGTGGAAGTCTGGTCGATCGGGGACATACGTGTTATGCCGAGGAGGATCCTGATTCACCTTCTTGCCTTTTGGTGGACGCCCTCGAGGTTTCTGTTGGTAAGAGGAGGCTTTTTGTTGGTTTTTGATGGTGTAAAAATTGATTTGATCCGATCCATAAAATTCTTCTGAATCGGCTTCGGCTGAACCAATATATGTCTTGTGACCTCATCCATCTCTGCCTCGACATCGAAGGATTCCCCGGAAACTACAATCAAAGTATGGTCATCAAGCTTCCTCTAGTACAGGTCTATCTCGTCTAGGGGATATTTTTCACATGGATTATAACGTTTGGCGTTATAAAACAACAATGTAAAATTTGAACTACAAATACGATAAAATAGAGGGTTCCTTACCTGCTCAGATGTACCGTCCCAACCTGCATGAACAAGGCAGGGCGCATGACGTCCAAACGTTACATGATCACCCAACACATTTATAGTATGCTCCTTTTTCTTTTTTATCCTGCTATTGGTGAAGCTCAGAGTTATAGCAGTCCTTTGGCTCTCAACAATATCATCAACACACGATATAAACCTGTCCAGCATGCCGTTAGTTGTGTCGTTCAAATCTCTGTGCACTAATAAAAAAAATTGAAATATCATTTTCTTTCCCAGAATCAAAGACAATGGGATTTTAAGATTTTTAGTGCAAGTTTTATAGAGAAGTATTAACGTATGTAAAAGTTATGAAGGTTTTAGTGTTAGTTTTTAGGTTTTCGCAAAAAAAAAAAAAAGAGTTTTCGCTGGATCCTAACCCTATATATATATATATATATATATATATATATATATATATATATAGGGATTGGAATGATTAATAACCCAACCTTAATGAAATAACCAAATAACCTTCATCCATTGGTTGAAAAAACTCTGAATTCACAAGATTTTGCCACATGTCCAATTCTTTTTTTAATAAAAAGGGCAAAATAGTCTTTGTACACACCCACATAAAACAACCCTTCATTTTAAAAAGCCTATAACTTTTTTATAGTTTGTCATCCATTATATATAAATAGAAACCGAGGGTCGCAGATTATGAAATTGAAGCAATAATAAATCCATTTGATATCAAATGGAAACAATAAATCAAACCAATTAAATGGAGATTATAAAAACAGAAACAAAAATACACATCTCGATTGATAACCCATATGGGAAAAAAACATGACTTACACTTTTCATCAAATAGCACGGACATCTTGATTGAAAACTCAAATCGGGGATTCAATCGATACAATGCATGTTTAACTGGTGTAGTTGTTTTGTAGATCTAGTTTATTGAAGTTAGTTTAGTTTTTACGTGATTTTTGTATCGTGTGTATGTTTTTGCATGCGATTCTGTTAATGAAATTGTGTTATTATTTTATTTAGTTTTATTACAAAGTTGCTTAGAGAAATAGTTTGCATTATTACTATTCATAGGTTGCGTTATTTTGTTTTATTGTATTGTTGCGTGATTACCAAAATACACTTGCGTGTTTTGATGAATATTGTTTGCGTGATTACCTATTATGTTTTTGCATTATCTACAGAATTGAGAAGTGAAGAATGTTACATTCCATCCGTTCCGATATCAGTTAAACCTGAAGAGGGCATGATATTTACTTCTTTGGAGGAAGCTGAGGCATTCTACTATGAGTATGCCAATCAATCTGGATTTACAGTTAGGTAAGGATCACAATATGAGTTGGGTGGTATCGTTAAGGGGAAGCATTTTCTTTGTTCCAAAGAAGGAAACAAACCGTTCAAGAAGTATGATTCCAGTAGTGTATCTGGAAAGGGTAAGAAGAAAGTAAAGCCTAGGAAGAAGTATTCTACCCATACTGGTCGCAATGCACATATTGTGTATACTTCGAGAGATGGGAGATCTTACAAAGTGTATAAATTTGTGGAGGGGCACAACCACTACCTTGTGGGTCAAGAAGACATGCATTTTCTTCGCTCAAACAGGCATCTGACAAGAGTTCAAGAATCTTAGATTTATGAATTATCTTTTGTTAACCTTGGTCCTGTTAAAGCATTTAATGTGACGAGGACAAAATATGAAGGTTTTAAGAAAGTAGGAGCGCCTATGGTCGAATGCAAGAACTTTAAAAGGGACCCGAACTGCTATATTGGTGAGTATGATGCTGAGATTGTTGTTAGAAGGATGCTGAACAAGAAAGATTTCCTTCCTGATTATTCATTTGAGTACACGGTTGATGACGAGGGAAAACTTACTGTAATGTTCTGGGCTGATGGTGAATGTAAGGCCAACTATCAAGCATTTGGAGAGATTGTTTCTTTTGATGCAACCTTCAACACATACAAGTATGGTTTTTATTCATTATCACTTGCGTGATAATGTTTATTGCATGCGTTATTATTATTATATAGTGCGTGATTATAATTAATTAAAATGCGTGATAAGTTGAATATGTTTTTTTTATTATAGGTACAAGATGGTTTTTGTTCCTTTTAATAGAATTAAAAACCATTTTCGTAATGTTTCATTTGGTGCTGGTCTGTTGTCATCTGAGACAACGGAGTCATATAAGTGGATTCTTGAAATGTTTTTGAAGTCTTTTGGATGTCAACCCAAGGTTGTAGTTACAGACCAAGACCCTGCGATGAAGAGTGCAATTGAAAATGTTTTTGACCAGTGTCGTCATAGACTGTGGATGTGGCACATCATAAAGAAAGTTGCTGATAAGGTTTGATTTTTTACGTAATTGTTTAGTTTTGATGTGATTTTATAATGTCACGCGTAATTAATTTTAATGGTTGCGTGATTTTATATTTTGTTCATGCGTGTTTACATTTTTATGTGTTGCGTTTTTTTTATGTCTTTTTTGAAGGTTGGGCCTGCCTTGTGTAATAATGACGAGTTTAAAGAGGCAATGTGTAGCATTGTGTGGACGGATTCTATTGATCTTGAATTTTTTGATGCGAAGTGGCTAAAAATTATGAATGATTATGACCTGGCATCTAACAAGTGGTTGTATGAGATGTTTGAGATGAGAGGAATGTGGATTCCTGCGTATTTTCGAGATGAGTGGATGTCTGGTCTCATGCGCACGACCTCTAGATCAGAGAGTGAGAATCATTTTTTTTCTCAGGTTACAAATTCCCAAAAGACACTTTTGGAATTTTTTAACCATTATGAAGCTTCACTTGAGATTCAAAGACACACCCATCAGAAGAATGATCATGACTCCAGATACACTTTTCCTGACCTGTGGACTGAATTTCCAATTGAGGAACGAGCTGCACGCGTATACACGAGGGCCATGTTTAATGATGTACAAGATGAGATATATTGCAGTACCAAGAACTGTTTTGGATGAATATCGTAACTGGTGATAATACTGCAAAGGTTTTTGTTAAAGATCATGCTGCAATTGGCCCTGGTTTGCTGGAAGTAAGTACTATTATAGCTTGCATTATTTTATGAATTGCAGATTGCGTGTTTTATGCGTGTTTATGTGTTGTCCTTTTTCATTTTTTTAGGTTGACTTTACAAGGATTGATGGTGATATTACATGTACCTGTAGCTGTAAACGGTTTGAGCGTTATGGTTTGTTGTGCTCTCATGTGTTTTATGTATTGACGATGTTTGAGGTACTTGAAATCCCTAAAAAGTACATCATGAAGCGTTGGACCAAGGAAGCTGCACCTAATAAAGCTAAAAAAGCTATGCCCTTGAGCAGTGGTTCTAATTTTGCTAATGCTCATGAAGTAGACAAGGTGTTGCGTGATATTATGTCTTCCTATGAATATATAATTAATCGCCTATCTCCAGACCTTGAGGTGTTGTGCTCTATAAGGGATCAAATGAAAGAAATGGCGAAGAAGGTTAATGAAGATAATCGACCAGTTGTTCCTAACAATCGCAGAGATAGGTTTGCTGAGATTTTAAGAGCCAATCAGCCTGTTGATGGAAGCACAAAACTTCCTGGTGGTATTAAAAAACAAAGGATGTGGCTCTCATAAAAGAATTAAATCAAAGAAGGAACAAGCGAGTAGCCGCACTGGTAAAAGGAGCAGGAAGTGCTTAATTTGTGGGCTCCCTGGCCATGATAGAAGGACATGTAAAGGTAAAAAAATTGGTTCAGATGATGAGGATGGTGAACAGTAGATGCAGTTGCGTTATTTTGTAAATAGCATGTTTTTTTTTGCAGTTGGGTAATTTTGCAAATAACATGCGTTATTTTTTTTAATGATAATGAATATTCAATTATGCTCTTTTTATAACTTGCGTTTTTTGTATACCGCTTGCGTAATAACAAAATGCGTAATTGTGATAATAGTTGCGTTATTTTGTAGTTTTTTATGTTTTGTCTTTTTTAGAGAAGTTAGTACATGTTTTGTTTATGGTTTTTTGCGTATTTTTCAACAGGAGTTGTTTTTGAAAGTCAAGGGTGATCGATATATTTCATTAGAATGTAAGCATTACATTTTTTGAAAATAAAGAAAATGGAAACTAAACATGCATTACACTAGAAATTGTCGATCCCTTTCAATCCATTTTGTGACAATTGCAACTTCCCAAGTTAACACCGTTAACTTTTTCCGCTAACTCCGTTAACCTTTTCCGTTATCTCTGTTAGTTCCGTTAGCGAACCCGTGACCCGTTATTTGAATGATTTCATATTTATCTATGTTTACTTGCAAATTAACTTTAGTAACTTGTTTCGTGACCTTTTATGTTAGTTGTGAAAATTTGCATTTTTATGCGAAACCGGGCTTTGTGTGCGTAAATTGGAATTTTTATGTGTAAATGATATTTATACTTGTCCCGACTGAACATTTTATGTTAAATAAGTTATAAACATTTAGAAACATTTCTAGTAATTTTATTTTACAAGTTTTGGTGTTAAAACTCCATTTATTTGAGCTTTATGTGTTAAAAATGGAACCTTGAGAGACCAATTGTGTCATTCCTTAAACCCCAAAAATCTGCCCTAACACCCCTCTTCCTCCCTCATTCACGACATTTCCCCTCCTCTTCCTTTTCCTTACGGTTCTTCACCCATACACACACACTTGGAGATTTTCGAATTCCACCATTATTCAAACAAGAATTTGGGTTGGTGAGCTCAAGTAAACTTCAAGGAAGCTAGGGGAAGCTCCATTTCTGCATCATCATCATCATCCACCCCTTTTCTACTTCACCCTCGTAAGCCCTAAAAATCTATAACTTGAAATTAGTTGAATGCATGTGTTATTCTTGTGTTTTTGTGCAATTTGATGTGGGTAAATGCTCATAGAACATGATTTATGTTAGGTTATGATGAATTGTGATTTGGGGATGTTTTGAGGTCGGGTTAAGGGCTGTGATTGTGATAAAATTTCTGCCATGGATGTTCTTTGGTGAAAGCTTGTGTAAATGAACATGAACTTTAGGTGTATGTGTTGTTATATGCAAGTTCTATGTTAAAGATTGGGTTGGATGTATCACATATGTGTTATGGGGATGTAAAATGGTTGAACATTATAGTTTGATGTTACCTTAGCCATAACAAGAGGATTTATGACCTGAATGTTAACCAAAATCTTTAAAGCTCAATTTTTGTAAACACCCGTTTTTGGACAGATTCTGTCCAGTTTTTGGGTCAACTTGCAGAGGTCATAACTTGCTCAATTTTGCTCGAAACTGTTTGATTCTTTTTCCCTAGTAAAGTAGGATGTCTTAGATTTACAATGGCTACTCGCACACTTTCTAAAACCTCCGTTTGGTCATCCAAAACACTGCTGAAAGTTAGGTGCGCAGAGCTATATTTTTCTGTGAAAAGTAGACTTTGCTTTTTGGTTGAGCATGATAACCTCGTTTTAATGAGGGGTTTGTTAAATGAAAATGAGTTTTATATAATAAAAGTAAGATCTGGAAGGTTTCATGTTCAAACTCTAAGTTTTGAATGAGTTATGCAAATTTTAAACCTACTTTGACTATTTTGCAAAAAGCTAAAATTTCCAACTTCCGACATGCATAACTTTCTTAATACTTATCCGATTGAGTTGATTCTTTTTGCAACATTCCCTAAATGTTGAGTAGTTAGTTCCTGCAAAATTTTAGGAGTTAACTCCAAGAAATGAGCAATTTAACTATGTCACCAAATGGTGTGTTAATGTTTGACAAATGTGATTTTTAGCCAACTTCGTACACGCATAACTTCCCCAATTCTTAACCTTTTTAGCTGATTCTTTTTGCAACCTGTTTTAAATATTGGGAAGTATATATGTCGGTAAAATTTTAGAACCTAACTCCAAATATGGAGCAAATTAGGCTTATTCCCAAACGGTGTGTTAGTGACAATAATGTTGATTTTTGCAAACTTCCGACGTGCATAACTTTCTCATTTCTTAACCTTTTTGGTTGATTCTTTTTACAACAAGTCCTAATTGATATGTAGTATATGCCTGTAAAATTTAAGGAGTTAATTCCAAGTATTGTGGATTTTAGCTATGTCACAAGTTAGGTGCTTAAAGTTTGACTTTCTGGGTCAACTTTGACTTAAGTTGCAATTTCTTGTTTTTCTCCCAAATTGAGACTTGTATGTGCATTGTGTGGCTTGTATGATTGTATGAAACATGTTTAGGTGCTTATGTGCTAATTTCGTCCTAGCGACACCTTCTAATTTTATTAGACCATATTTATCCGAATAGGTTGACTTTGACCAACCTGTTGAACCAAGTGCTGAGTACTAGTGCCCCCTAAGGTGAGTTTCACTTACTATTATCGTTATATCCGGTTTAGGATGATAACGCACAGGTAGTTGCATCCGGTAAAGGATGGCAACCCAACGGTAAAGGTATTTCTTTACTTGAGTAATTTTCCGATAAAATATCATATGTTGCACTGAATTGCTTTTAATACAAAAGTCCTTACTTTTGGGCCGTTAATATACAGTAGCGAGGTAATATTGAGTAGTACTACTGGGGATTGACACCCCCGCTCAGCGGTGCACGGGATGCACCCTCCCGACTGGCGGTCGGACTGAGATCAATGTTAGCCTACCCACCGTGATCCGGATAGACACGGGAAGGCAAGGTTCATAGGTACCCCCTATCAAAACATTGTCAGCTTCGGTTACGAACAATTCAAGTGGACATAACTATAGGCTAGCTACCTACGATATGGAATTTTACTGGTCTTATGAATATTGATTGTGTTTTACCTTTCTTTATTCATATACATTAGGTCTACATGTGACGTGTAGACCGCTTTAGTGAACTCACCAGCCTTGGCTGACACTTGATTGTTGAATGCTTTTCAGGCTGCTTGGAGGATCATGGATGGCACGGGTGTTGGCAATACTTACCTTTTGTAAAACCCTTTTGAAAATTGTATTTCAGATACTTTAGTAATCATTTTTACTAAACAACAACCTTGTAAACTTTTAATGCTTCCGCTGATCTTGTGAAATGTAAACTCTGATTTATTAAATGTAATACTTGACTGGTTTACCCTTTAACTATGGCTTGGTTGTAACTAAAGACTTGGATCCTGGTCTGGATCACACCCCACACGGTTGTACCCCGTTAGTGGAAATTGGGGGTGTGACACATTTTGCTTGCGTTTATTTTTTTCCAGTGTTTGATGCAGCAGTTCCTTGACCTTCTCAGCTGTAAGAAATATTGCGCTTGGAAGATTTCCGGCTAAATGCCAATTTTGTTATGTTCCGGCTGAAGTTGAAGCGGAATTCTCACTTCAAGCGGAACTGGTAGTTCAAGCGGAAAGAAGCAGTTTTGTCCTTTAACGAATATTCCGGGTAAACTCGATTATCCACCAGATAATGAGTTCAACCGGACTTTTCCTGAGATGTCTTTTCAGCAAGTCCAATCCTACAAAATCTTCTCGTATGCTTCTATATCTGATTCAAGCCGCTCTCCTAAAGTAGTATGTTGCTGCAAACACGCAAGATATTCCAATTGCCGATGTTTACTCTTTTGGTGTTTGTATTTGACTTTATTGTTTACGGTCTAGATTAGATCGCATGAGATCAATGGATGTCATTGATCTCATCAGCACTATATATAGCTTAGTTAGCTCATAGTTTGCACATCATCACGAATATCACGAACATCATCTGTTCTTGAACAACTTATAATAGTGTAGCTTTGAGTTAATGCAAATAGTGCCGAGTATTTGTTACTTCGTTGTTACTATCTTTCTGCAAATCAAGCTTTTACATTATACACAAGAACTAAATATCGCTTAAGTAAAGTGAAATATAACTTAAATTCCGCAGGGTTATATTTGCAAGTAAAGGGCTTTTGTTTTAGTTTAACTCTAACTAATAACGATCCTACAAGTGGTATCAGAGCTTTGGCTCTCACTTTGAAGACTTTCAGTGCTTCAAAGTTGATACTTTACTTGCCGACTTTACAAGCCTTGCTGTTTCTTCTTTCAAAAAGTTTTTAAAATGAGTGATTTTAGTCTAAGTTGTCCAAATGGTTCTTCCAACAAACCGCCAATGTTCACTCTAGATGACTTTGGTACCTGGAAACTCAGGATGGAAGGTTTTGTCAGGATTTTGGAACGCCGTATTTGGAAATCTTTTACTGAAGGACCTTACTCACCCATGGTTTCATTGCTGATGATGCAGAAGTCAAGATACCAAAACCATTAGACAAATATGTTGAATCTGACTATACTGCTCTCGAATTTGACCATAAGGCATATTGGACTCTACAGGCTGCACTTCCTGACTCCATCTTAAGTGGGTTCAAAGGATATAAAACTGCATTTGACCTCTGGAATGCCTTAAGTGAAATGTATGAAGGAACCAGTGAAGTAAAAGAAAACAAGAAAGATGTTTTAAAACAGAAGTATGAAAACTTTACTTTCAAATCTGGTGAAACAATGACAAACCAGTACTTAAGATTTGTTTCTTTGCTTGATGAACTCCAAAAGGTAGATGTAAAACTAGACCAGGTAGATGTTAACAGAAAGTTCCTACGCTCCCTGCCTTCTGTGTGGACAGTTTACACAGTGAGCATCAGGGAATGCAAAAACTTGAAAAAGATGAGACTCAGTGAACTTCATGGCATACTCAGTGCCTATGAAATGGAACTAGATCTTAAACATAACTCATCTTCTAAGTCAACTCAGCTGTTTTCATCTGCACTAGTAACTACTGATTTTAACAGTCAAAGGTCTTCAAATTCATCATCATATCAGTCACCTATTGTCAGTTTCCCTGAGACACCAAGGTGTCAAGAAAGTTTTTCAAACACGTTTGAAAGCTCTCACAATGCTCATGTAGCAACTGGCTCTTACCAAGGCTTCATACCTGAAGATCTTGAGTGTATAGGTGCTGATGATTTGGAGGAAATGGATATAATGACTCAACTTGCTATGGTATCTATCTGAGCTCAAAGGTTTTACAAAAGAACTGGTAGAACCTACAAGGGAGCAAAAGGTGCTCACATAGGCCTTGACAAAAGCAAGGTTAAGTGCTATAACTGTCACCAACTTGGTCACTTCGCAAGGGAGTGCTCTCAACCAAGAAGAGAAGGACAGAACCAGGGTCATGTCCAAGTGAGAAATCAAGGAGGAAGCAACTCTAACAACAACAATTCTGGTAACAACTCAGGTTCTCACCCCACCCCACCAAAGCCTACCGGAAGTCAAAACCACCAGAATGTGGTTGCTGCTGTTGCCAATCAAACCTCATGTGTTGAATGGGGAGATTTCGTTGCTGAGTTTGAGCCTATCAACCATGCTTTGATGGCCAAAACAAGACTCCATCTCAGATCAGGTAAACTCTATCCCTGAGAAAGTTTTAGAAAACCTATGCAGCCCTGCTTGCATAGAACAAGTGGCAAAGTACCAAAATCACAACACTGATTTGATTGATGAAGTTTCAAACTTAAATGAGTTAAAGGAATGTTTTAAGAAAACTGAATCTTCATACATTTCAAAAATTGAAAATTTAACCAAAGAGTATGAACAGTTAAAACAAACCAACTCAGTGCTTGAAACACAGCTTGATGATTTACTGTCAAAGCTTGAGAAATCAAGAAATGAAACCAAAGATGCTAAGGCTGAGGTTGATGTTCTTGAGATCAAGCTAAAAGATGCTTTGTTTACTTGTGACAAATTCCAAACTGCAAATAGAAAGGCTGAGAAGTTGTGGATGGGAGGGATGTATGGTAAAGCAGGTGTTGGGTATAACAATGTTGAACCACCAATTGAATACTCACCTATAATCAAACCAATTGAAGCTTTAAAATCAGAATGTAAAGTCAGTCTCACAGTTGATGACATCTCATCACAGTCAAGTTCTGAAAACACTGTTGAGACTAAGAAAACTGAAGTCATTGTTGCAAGCACCTCTGCATCTGTTGATACATGGTTCCTGATCGTCATGTGAAGTATCGA
>JBCNJP010000023.1:16578032-16635669 GCA_039602395.1 Deinandra increscens subsp. villosa
GTTAGCTCATAGTTTGCACATCATCTCGAATATCACGAACAGCATCTGTTCTTGAACAACTTGTAATAGTGTAGCTTTGAGTTAATGCAAATAGTGCCGAGTATTTGTTACTTCGTTGTTACTATCTTTCTGCAAATCAAGCTTTTACATTATACACAAGAACTAAATATCGCTTAAGTAAAGTGAAATATAACTTAAATTCTGCAGGGTTATATTTGCAAGTAAAGGGCTTTTGTTTTAGTTTAACTCTTACTAATAACGATCCTACATCAGCTATCTCAGTATCCAGCCTAATTTGTTCAGAAATGTAGGCAGCAGCATTGTCAATGAAGTCTGTTGTATCTTCAGGAATGAGCTCCCTAATGAGGTTCATATCATCCCTGACGTTATTTGAAGTCATGATTGTTAGCATCACTAAGGAGTTCCTTGATACCTGATCCATTAGCTTTTCATCTTCAATTTTGTTTTTAAGAAGATCCTTTACTATCTTCTCTCCCTGTGATGGAGAGGAGGAAGAAGCCATCGTTTTGTGTTTTGGTGTTTTTTGTGTATACAGTATAGAAATGGTGGTTTTAGGGTTTACCTTTTCATTTGTTTGTTTATATACCCGGTGCGTTATTTCATTATTTATTTACTATTATTTTAAATATATTTTTTTTAAAATAATTTTAATGTTTTTATTCTAGACCGTCCGATTATAGAATTAGGGTTTTCTACCTCTTTATATAGTGGATTTGCTTTATTTACAGTTTTTGTTTTTGCGTTGAGTGAAATATAGAATAATTCATTCTCTGAAGATGGCCTTTTCGTCCTCGTCATGAAGCATTTCAATAAGGATGTTCTTTTTAGTGATGTTCTGAAGCAACACCTGAATGTTTTAAGAGCTGGTGTTGCTGATCGTGACAAAATCATGGATGAGTTGCTTGCTATGCCTTCTTCGTCATTGCGTGATACTTCTTTTTAGTTTTTTGCTGACCTGGCTATAGCTGATGAGAACCAGGTTCAAGCTATTTGGAAGATCATGCAGCTGATTAAAGTTTCTGTTGATTTGAAGATAGATTTTCTTGCTTCTTTTGTCTAGATCTTTTTGATGAAATTTAGATGATGTTGTTTTTTTTATGAAGATGGTTTTAATGAAGAAGGATTTTATTTTTTATGTTTGGGTTATTATCATAATGAACATGCGTTGTATTGTTGTTCCGATGTTAGTCATTGCTTTTACGGTGAGAAGCGAGTTAATGCGTGATTATGATGTTTTTTTTAATGTTTGCGTATTAAATTATGATTCGCTTAGTGGTTTTATTCAATTGCGTGAAAAAGTTGAGCATATGTGTGATTTGTGTATAAAAGTTTGAGGTATAAGTGTTTTTGTTGATGCGTAATTAGATTATGTTCAGCTTAGTGGTTTTTATTCAGTTGCGTGAAAACGATGAACGTATGCATTATTTTGTGTGTAAAGTTGAGGTATGCATGTTTTTTGTTGATGCGTATTTAAAGTTGTCTATGCGTCTTTTATTTAAAGGTAAAAAGACGTTAATACCCCTTTTAAAGACTCCGTGTCTTTTTTTATTAATTAAGCGTCTAAAATAACGCTGAAGATGGGAAACAATTTTGCACCGTCAAATAAAAAAAACGCGCAGATGAGCATATGAGATCCCTTCGCACGAAACCGTCATTTGTATAATAACTTTCCCCTTATATATATATTGCCAAAAACAATCGTGCGGGAGTCCAGGGTCCTTGGATCCTTCACTTTTTCTTTACTAGGAAAAATAAGTTGCTATTTTTATTGGGAACTTTTGAAAAGAGCCGTTTCTTTCAACAAAAAAAAAAGAAAGAAAGTGAAAATAAAAAGTTGGAATGGGGTTTTAAAAAGTGATAGGGGTGAGTTTGCAAATTTTTTATAAATGAAGAGTTGTTTAGGCTCAAGGAGGCTTACTAGGGAAATGTTTGTGGTTAGAGTTGAGCTGAGGAGATAGGGTTCCTAAGTGCCTCAATCCTTTAACATTACGGCTTCTGATTTTGTCCATCTTGGTACGTATTGCTGAGACAAGTTCTACCTCTTATCGCATCACATGGTTTCTCTCAAAATAATTAAAGAAGAAGAGCATGGTTATAGTTGAGCATGCTATAGAAGCTCAAATTCTCACAACGAAAAGGGAAAAAGGAATGCGTAAGCTCATAATCAAATAAATTTGGTTTCCTCTTGTTATGTTACTTCAAAAATTGTAGGTTTTAACATTTTAATGGATTATGAGTTAGTGAACGGGAGGAGGGATAACTTTTATAGACATATTTTCTTAAAAACAACAAATTTTTTGAAAAATTTTGTGCAGTACAGAAACCGGTTTCCAAAGAAGTTTTTGTGTAAGGCTTAAGTGGTGGACAAAGCATTGTTTTAGATCTAGATCTTTCTCAAATTTACCCCAAAAATTGTCCCGTCCCCAGACTTAATTTGCACATTCTCCTCGATGTGTTAGCATGCATTTATATTAAGGAAAATTGCAAAAGAGAGTTGATGGTTAGAAAATTTTTGACAGAGTTTTCCCTATAAAATGAACACTTTACCCGTGGAATGATTAGAACACCATGCCATTTAGACCTCCTGGTCCAAAGCAACCTCGTTTCCTGTACATGCATCTGCTTCTATTCTACTCATTTAAATCACACAAACAATAGTAAAGACAGCTACTAATACTAATATAATGTGTCATCATCCATCACCAAAATAAAAATAAAAGAAAAGAAAAGTAAAATGTAGTTAAGTTGTTCAAACCAAATGTTAATAATGTTTGTGCACGAAAACATCATCGTGCATACCAGAATGTGAACATACCTCAGCCTCTAGTCCTCATCATCGTCAAATGCAGATATGCCAGCTCCAGACAAACCCTGTCCCGGGTCACCATACCTACTGTAGAAACTTTGACCGAGGTAGGTGACGTCCTCCTGCAGCCCAAATATGTCTGTCTGCATGTGTTCTGTGCGCTGATCGATCGTTTGGACGGTGGTCTGTGCCTACTGTAGGGACTGGTAGATGTCCATCATAGTGGGAAAACTGGTGCATGTTGCTACTGCTAGGGGGCTAGCTTGGGCTCGTGTTGCTGCTGTTGTGGCTGCTGCTGGTACATGTCGGCGCTTAGGATGATGGGGACTGTGTCCAGCTCCTCTGGAATCTCTACCCCATAGGCTCGGTAGATGGTGTGGATCAGGCTTCCGAACAGCAACGGGCAACGATAATCAGCAGTGGTAACATATCGAATCTGCTTGCATAGAAGCTAGGGGAGGTTTAGTGTCTCCCCGGTCTCGAAACAGTACAAAGCTAACAGATCCTTCAAGTTGACCACTCCCCCGACTGGCCCTTCTGAAAGATGGATTTACTTAAACATCGGTGGATGTAGAGGTGGAGCGGGTCTCTTCGCATGTTGCTCTTTTTATGACTAGGTTTGTACGGCCCCTCACCAATACATGCCTAGGACGCTCGGCAAGTTACCCCATACTGTGGGTCCGAATGGGACTCGTCACCAGGAAAACAATGCAGAGAACCGTGCAAGCTTACCAACTCCTCCCCCTCATATAGCCCAATAATAACACCAAACTTTCCCAAAGACTAAGTGTACCACTTTGTCGCCAACCGAAACCTACAGCCCCAGCCGTCTACAAATCCGTAATATCCTCATCAAACTGGAAAGAGGCCAGGAACTCTAGCGTGCACTCTCTAAAACATGTCAAGCGGTAACGACTGAAAGCTCGCCTTATTGGGTCCGAGACGAACTCCAGGTACCTCTCCAGCTGGTTGAGGGCGTCAAGAGTATGAGTGCATGGCACCCGGGCACCTTCCTCATTGCGGTTGATGAGCTTAGGTAACCGTTTATGGGCTGGTCTCTCGGTTCGGCTGCTAAATGTAGTCCAATCGGCCCTGAAATGAAAACATAATGATATGAGATTGATTCACATAAAATATGCAAAATTTTAAAGGTTCAGGCAGTTTGGCATCGGGCGTGTTAAACTGCCGAACAGGTCTGGTTCGACCCCAGAATAGACCATTACCAAATCGCAAAATTTTTATACGTACGGGTGTGCAAAGTAGCGATTTAGAGACCCTCATTGACGGTTTTTTTCCATATCACAACCCATTTTTCTTAAATCTAAGTTTTTCTAAATGAGTGTTGTTGAGGAAAACTATCAAAATCTTGCAGTTTTTTATTATTTTAACATCGATTGACAACTAAGGATAATATAGTGACACTTATTAATGCTATCTAAGCAACAATTTCCGTCAAATTTCGTCAAAATCAAACAAAGTTGATTTTAGCCCCAAATTGGGGAAGAACACATGAACAACCTACAATTTCAAGGGTTGAAGATGAGATTGGAGTACTTACATGGTGATTTGAATGTGGATGGAGAAATGTGTGTGAATGTTGGTGAGAAATCGCCTAGAGAGAATCTGTACCACGACCCGTGTCAAATGAGGTCATAAGGCGTGTTCTAGCCCTAAAAACTGCGTCTGCCATGTTTGGCATGGGGCGTGCCAAAGTTTGGCACGTGGCATGTCAAACTAACCCGTTTTTAGATCTCTCTTTAAATAAGATTTGTATAAATTTTATGCTTAAAGAAAAATGGACGTTTATTTACCTCATTCCCACGTGATGTCGGTGTACAGGATCCTTCTAGAGATTATGATAACTCATGAAGATCCCAATCCATCATGAACCCTTAAATCTTTATTTTATTATTCCTAAATAGCTTGATTTATTTTCAGGTCGTAAGTTAGACCTTGTTTATTCTTTTGTCGAGTAAATTTCAGAGCTTTGTCCAATTTTATCAGTCAGGAAATTTCTGATAATTTTGTTTTTCATAAAGATGAGAACAACTTCCCTGGCCTGAATGATGTTGTCCTCTTTCTCCTTGCCTGCCCGTTCCTTTCCCGTGGATCCTTGCTGCTCTTAAGACGGATGTTCTTGGCCAGACAGATTCTTCTAAAGGTGTAGTGAAGGTGGGTGAACAAAGGTGAAAGGTTTGATGTGCCTAAAAATATACATGTTTCATAAACAAATATCCCTCGTGTATTGGGTAAAATTTGACTAACTATCACAAAGAAATCGTGTTTTTGTCTTCTTTGTAGTTTTCAGGTTTCACTAAGCCAAAATCACAAAAGGAACAAATAATGCATGAAAAACAGAAGATTTTGTGAAGTTAAAGCTTAGCACGCCCCGTGCCTGGCCCAGCACGCCCCATGCCCAATCTAGCAAAGAACCATTTGTACAAGAAGATTTGGAAATCGGCCTTCTGACACAACACGGCCCGTGCCAGGCTTGGCACGACCCATTCCTCTGCACTCGAAGATTTGCGAATCAAGCGTCTAACATGGCACGCCCCGTGTCCAATAAGCACAGCCCTGTGTTACCTGACACCGAAGATTCGAGATCAACTTTATTAGACATAGCACGACCCGTGCCCGAGAAGACACGGCTCGTGCCGCCTGAACCAACACGGATTGTGCCGTCAGAAGCACGCCCTGTGCCGTGTCAGAAGTTGGTTTATATAAGGAAAGGCCGGACATTCTTCCAAACCGCTCAATTCTTCCCTCCCCCTACCTCTAGTTTAGTTCATCTTTTCGGTTTTGAGCCACTTGTTTTAGTGTTCTTGCGTCTACTCGTCAAAGATTGTAAGAACTATAACTTTTGGTGATAATGAATTGTTATTTGTTTATGAATCTTTCATTATCTCTTAAGCAAATCTTTAGACTAATATTTGTAAGCCTCAATCTTACACGTGTTAGTCAAATTCTTACACTCATTTGGGAATAAACAAGTCTTTGGTGGGTTGGCATACTGTTTTTATAAACTTAATGTGCGTCTAATGACTTTATAAAAACCCTTTTTATTGAAATTTTATTATTGATTTTCTGAACCAAACGTGCTCTTCGTATCACAGACCATTTGGGGAGTCGAAATCCCAAAGGCCGGATTTGTGACACCCGGTCGGGGGACGATGCATGATCCCTAAAGGTGACTCCCCCCCCCCCCCCCCATAAGCAAACTCGGCTGACCACGCAGGTGCGGGCTGAAAGTATTTGGTTGGGAATGAGGGTTGGTAATATTTTGTCACTTCACGGAAGCCGAGATGGTACGTGTTTGTGAACTTGGCTCTGGTTACATCGGGCGTACACATGCGGAGATTTTGGAACTCAACTCTGTTAGCCTATGGGAAGAATGCTTTGCCATTCTCTCAAACACCATTCCCCGAAAGCAACTAGATCCTAGGAGCTTCACACTACCTTATGTAGTAGGCGATATTGAGGTCTCAAATGCACTTGTTGACTTGGGAGCCAGCATAAACCTTATGCCATCCTCCATGCTCAATAAACTGAACCTCGGTAAACCCACTCCCACCAGCATGAGCATCCAACTTGCAGACCTATCAGTGAATTACCCTTCAGGTATCGCTAAGAACCTCTTAGTCCGGGTAGGAGAGTTCGTTTATTCTGCAGACTTTGTTGTCTTGGACATGGAAGTAGAAAAGGAGGTACCCCTTATCCTCGGAATACAATTCCTTGCAACAACACAAGCAGTGGTGGACATGAGTGCTGTGTGCTAAGGTGTTCTAAAAATATGGTAGTTTTTGAAACCTGTGTAGCAGCTAAAGCTTTTAAATTTGTAATGCCTGATTTACTTGACAACTACCATTTCACCACATTACACGGGAAAGTATACCCATCGTGGGCAGTATAGTAGTGGTAAGTTGAATCGGGGTCGATTAGGACACAATGGAAAGTGAGAGATCCCAATACTCAATCTTTGTTCGTGGTTAACCAGACTCTATCTTTTAATTTGTTTTAGTAAAATAAGTTAATATATATATATATATATATATATATATATATATATATATATGTAGATAAAACGGGTTTTGAGATGTAAGTAGTCATTGTCAATATTGACTGGAGGACATTAACTTGTAATCGAGTTGTTGCGTTATAACATTGCTTTAAGATTGTTTATCAGCAGAAGACCAGCCACCTTTTGGAATCTTAGGTTGATTCACCATCTCCACGATCAATCATAGCGATGGTGAGAAGATATATATTTTACACTCAAACGTTTGCTTGTCCTCATGCAAAACTTCATAATTAGGGACTTGACACATCCCAAATCCTTCTTTCTGTGTTTTGCCAAGATTTGTGCTTTTAAAAGTTGTGCCTCCTTCATTTTTTGTATTTTTATTCCATTAACTTATTTTACCTTTTAGGTTTGGGGTAAGTTATTTATGACAAGCCTACTTAGAAATTTATTTAAATATTTACTTACACACCTCACAAAGGTCTCTCGTCACTCGGATAGGAGATTTGGGGGGGTAGATACTCGTACCAAGGAAGGATGAAATAGAGAGCATATGCTTGACATGGAATTGAACCGCCATCAATCTCACCAAAAGTCACATGATCATCATGAGGTCTTTAAATGGGTAGGCTTGGGGTAAGGGTATGATAGTTTTATTTGGAAAGGGGTAAAAAGGTGTAAATTAACACAGACTATTATTTAAAAAGTCTAAGTTTTTCACTATTTTCGAAATAAATCTTCTAGTGGCAGTTTGTTTTTTTTGCTTCTAAGGGGATTTTACCTTCATTTTGAACATCACTCTCTCTCTCCCTCCCTCTCTCTTTTTTGACAAAAACAGCGGGCATAAAGGTTAAGGTCCGTCTAGACTTTTATGCCTTGTTATTAATTTTGGGAAAGTAGTGAAAACTTTATTTTTGTAAAACTTTTTGAAATAGCCATTTATTTACTAAAATAAAAGGGTGTAAAAGAAAAAGTTTCAGGGGTTTATGGGGTATTTTGCAGAGGGGCTTTATTCTGCAAATATTTTGGGGGTTTTGAGAAACCAAAGGGTTTAGGCTCAAAGGGGCTTACTAGGCGAGTATGTTTTCATAGAGAGAGTGAGATGAGAAAAGAAATCTTAGATGCCTCAATCCTATGATGTTGTGGCTTCTGATTTTTGTCCGTCTTGGGACGTATTGCCTTGTCAAGTTCTACCTCTATCGCATTTACCTGGTTTCCTCAAAGAAAGGAAAAAAGCATGTTTTATAGTTGATCATGCTATAAAGGCTCAAATTCTCATTGTCAAGGGGAAAAGGGAAAATGTAAGTCCGTATTTAAATAAATTTGGTTTCCTCTTGTGAATAAACATTCACTTCAAATCTTTGAGATATTTGTAAATTAATGGATTAAAATCTGATAAATGGGAGAGGAGAAGTTTTTAGACACATTTCTTTAAAAACAACATATTTTTGAAAAATTTGGGCAGTACAGAAGCCAGTGTTCCAAGGAAGTTTTGTGTAAGGCTTGAGTTGGACAAAACAAAAATTTTAGTTCCCGGAGTTTACCCAAACTATTCCCATCCCCACACTCAAATTGCACATTGTCCTCAATGTGTGAAATTTTATTCAAATTAAGGAAAATGTAAAAGAAAAGTTAAGGGTTAGGAAAAATCGGGCAAAGTTTCCTCTATAAACAAGATGTTTTACCCGTGGAATGATTACCACACCATATTTTTTTGACCTCCCGGTCCAGTCAGCTAGCCATGTACCTGTTTCTAAACTAATCAAACCACAACACAGTTAAGCTAAATAGCACTACTACTACTATTGTGTCATCATCCGATCATACATACCAAAAACAAAAAATGTAATGTAGCATAAACACAAATAAAAATGTACCAATCACCAAGTTAAGTGTATCATGCACATCATCGTGCCATCATCAGTACTAATTGAACCATACCTGGGTCACTCGGTGTCTGAATCACTGCTGCCTCCACCATAGCCACCATGACCACCATGACCACCAGAAGGTCCCTCCCCTTGCTGACCATAACGCCACCTGAACATCTTCTGGATTTCATCAATCTCATCATGCATCCCCCAGATTTCCGTCTGTATCATCTGGGTGCGGTCGTCAATGGCTTAGACAGTATTGTGGGTCTGCTGGAGGGAGTGATAGAGGTCCATCATGGTCGAGAAGTCTGGGCCTAGGGGTCTGGGTGGTACTGGTGCTGCTCCTGCTGCTGTGGCGGCTACTCCTCCACGGGCTCGACCGGTAACGAATCCCATACCCTTCGCCAACCGTCCATCATCGTAAAAGGAGGATGGTGTGTGATCCAGAGGAGCCTGCGTGTATACTCCATGTCGGCGTACCGAGTGGCGGGGGGATCAGACGAGGTCTGGAGGGATGACAACACCAAAGGCCTGATAGATACTGAAAATGAGGCCTCCATATAGCAGTGGGCTCCGGTCATCGGCGTTGGCGGTTTGCTGAATGTGGCTACAAAAGACATGGGGGAGGTTCAGAACGTCCCTCGTAGTGAAACAGTAAAAGGCCACCATATCCTTCAGACAGACAACGCCATTTGAACTGACCCGAGTGAACACTGACTGAGCAAAGCATCGGTGGATATAACGGTGCAACGGGTCCCTTAACCTGGTGCTCTTGGTGCTACTTGGTTTGTACCTAGCATTTCCAGAGCCAATGTTTTCCCAGAAGGCCTGACGGGGTATCCCGTGGGCTGGGTCCATGTTCGTCAAGCACCACCGAGAGTTGACCAAGGTTAGTAACTCATCTGCATGATAGACCCCTATGCCAACCATGAACTGTGCCATCGTCCTCGTGTACCACTATCTCCCTAACCTGAATCACACTCCTCCTTCGGCGTTTACGTCCGTCACCCTTTCTTAAAATGTGAATGAGGCTAGGAACTCGATCGTACAATCCTGATCTCCGACAGGAGCGAACAGACCAAACAACTTGTTTATCGGTTCTGAGACGAAGTTATTGTAGCGTTGGAGCTGGTTTAGCTATTCCAAGGTGTCGGTGTGAGGGATCCTGGCTATATTATCGTCACGTGGGATTAGTCGTCGAAGGCGTTCGTGGCTCTTTGTAAGACCCGAAAACGGTCCTAACGCTATATCACAACCCACGAACGCCATGCGGAATCCGGTGTTAATGGATGATTCAAGAACAAGAATTAATAATGTAAATAATTGATGGAAAACAATAAGAACAACAAACCGATTGAAAGAGTAAACTTGATTGATCACCTTTGGTTGCAACACACAAGTCGAAATTCTCTTTAGGAGAATTTCGTGAAACCCCACACCCAAAACACAAGAATCAACAACCTAAAATTAGTCACCTACCTATTCCTTATATAGAGATGACCTAAACTTGTTAACCAAGTTACAAAATTTGGCCCATACACCCTATATTCGACCGGACCCATTTAACCCAACACAAACCCATACAATTGAGCCCAATTACAATATAAACTAGCCCACAATATATCTAATGTAAAAGCCTCATATTTTTAAGGTCTCTACAATCTTCCCCTAGGCTTTAGCATTAGACAACTTTCACATTCTGAACTTCTTGGAAATCTGCACAGTAGAGGGATCATACCACAACTTCTCTTCAACAATCTTTGCCACTGCTCGAGTATAGCACTTGGCATATTCTTCAGTCTCTAGAGAGCTTTCAATTTGATTCTTGTACAGCACCACTATGTCCTTCTCATAAAACCTCAGCAAGTCGTGAACTTCCATTACACTCATTGTCTTCGATTTGCAAATGATTTTTGCTTCACCAGTATAATCACTGTAAGGCCCAAGTCTGGAAATCATCCAAACAGCCTTCAAGATGTCTCATCGGTAGAGGGATAGTCTTTGTCTTCTCTGTCGGTGGATACAACATGTTAGAGAAATTCTTCATTACAACAAACTTGAATACATCCCTGTACTTTTTGGTATACGACTTCTTATGAGGAAAATCATCAAAGTTCTTAAATTTGCTGAGGACATCATTCCTCAGTTTCTTGTAGAAGTGAGTTGCATAATCATTCCTCGATGGATTGAAGAAAGGAGCATGATAAAGCTTGGTCAAATCCACCTTCGTCCATGAGTAGAATTGTGTCCAGCACTTGTAATATTCCAATGGGCACGACCCTTTTCTTCGAACCACAAACATATGTTTCTTATCGTCAAACATCCAGGACTTTACTTCTAAAGTAATTCCTCTTTTGTCATGATAGTGTTCTCCAAGCTGAATCAGGTACCTCTCAGGAGGATAAGCAAACGTCTTAGCATCCCATCCTCCGTCAAACTCAGTTGTAGGTACGGTCATGTAATCACGATCCCTTGTATCAGTTTCCTTTGTAGCACCTTCAGGTAGAACGGGACCGGATTTCAGTGTCATCTGGAATATCAACTTCAAAGTCAAAAACCGGTGAATGTGAGGAATCACTTGCTCCAGAACTGCTTCCTTTGCTTCCTGGATCTCCTTTATCGTCTTTCTTTGACTGAGACTTGCTTGAACCACTCTTATCAGCAGAGCTAAGTTGCTTTACCAGCTTGTGCAATTCTCTGATTTGTCTTGAGAATTCTCTATTATCTGTCTTCTGGTTTTCCAGCTCAGTGTTGTGAATTTTTGAACATCAATCAAATCACCAATTACTTCACTCTGGGCTACATTCTGAGCTTTTAGTTCTGCTATCTCTGATCTCAGCTCTCTCTCTAGTCTAAATTTGGCAGTCTCTACAGCCTTCCCTTTGTCTTGAGCAGTGGGTTGTGAGGAGGATGATTGACTGGGTCCAGTGCCAGTAGACACAGGCACTCTAGGGTATAAACGTCTTCTTCTTGGGTCATTTAAAGCTTCTGTAAGGTGTTGTGTGGCAATCTTCACCTTTTCAGTCAGATCATCTATAACAGAATAACTGAGGGGAGGATCCTCTGTAGCTTTCCGTTTTCTTATCAATGGAATGTCAACAGTCTCTGTATCTTCTTCTTCCTCAACTTCAATGTCATCAAGATACGAATCATAGTTGATATTGTCACTATCATCAAAATGCAATGCTCCAATTTGCACATCTTTTAAATCAAATCTTCCCATTCATTACTATCAGAAAGTTCAGTGACGGGCTTCTGTGAGGCAGGTACATTGTGTTCTTCTTGAATTACAGCATTCCATTGAATGGGTACCTCCTTTCTCACTAACTCAGCAAACTCACCAAATTTGTTTCCAAATGGAACTTTATCAGTTAGCATCTTTTTGGGGTTTATCATTGGAAAGACCTCAATCCCCATAGGTTTAGTATCATGTGTATCACCCGACTTCCTCAGATTTGGATATCTGGAATCCAGAGCCAGCTGTATAAACCTTGGAACAGCAGCAAACTTCTTGTCCCTTGTGACTACAGCCTTGATGTCTTCAAATATTAATCTGGACCAGTTGAACCTGAAACCTCTGACTAATGACACCATTGCATGGGTGTGCACCTGGTTTAGCTGATCAGTTAAGCTCTTCTTGGCAATGACACATTTCTGCAGATAGTGAGCCAACATTCTCCAGTATGGTGGAATAAGAGCCTTCATGGTGGGAGGAGACACAGTGTGATATCCCATATCCTTTAAATATTGGGTAACAACCTCTTTCTTCAAAGCAATAGGATCTGAAGCAACATCCTTTAACCTGAGAGCTTGTCTAAAGTTTTCTTCAGTAAATACAATATTTTTGTCCTGAATCTTTGCTATGATCTTCTTTTCATCATCAGAAACAAACGTAATCTTCCAAAACTCTTGTTGCATCCTCTTGCAGATAACTGGATTGGTAGTGAGAGCATAATGCAGACAACATGTCTTCAAACCTTCAATCATGGACTTATACTTCTCTTTGTACTCAACAGGTGGATCCAGCAGATATGCTACAGTGTTGTGATCCTTGATAAACTCCGAGTCCCTGCAATCACACACATAGAGAAAATCCAAAACAAACAGAAATTCATTAGCCATAAGAATTTTCTCGAAAAATGGGCAGCATAACGACTTAAAAATGGAGGAAACCCATTTGAAACATCATCAGGTACCTTTTCGATCGAAAAACAAGGTTTTCGATCGAAAAGCCTCCTTCTGATAAAAAATCTACCATGTTGTCGACAGTCCTGATCGAAAAGCCATAAGGCTGATCGAAAAGTTCGAATTACCGAGAGCATCTGATCGAAAAGCCGAAGTCTTGATCGGAAAGCACATGCTATGATCGAAAAGCCTAAGCTCCGATCGAAAAGCATAGCTTTCGATCGGAAAATTCAGATTTCGATCGAGAAGCCCCTAGTTTTTTATATTGCTTGATCGAAAAGGTCCAGGGCTGATCGAAAAGCTTCACAGCCTGATCAAAAAGCCCCTTCTCCGGTCGAAAAGTATCATCTCCTTCGCGCAAGACCTACAACTTAATTAAACAAGTATATTTGTGTGCTTTAACACACGATTTCTACCACAAACACTTTCCATCGAGATTTCCTTCCCGTCCCAACCAAAAAACAGTTAAAACCTAGCACATACCCGACTTTGTCCTTTGGGGGATTTGCATATCTCTTCAAACGAGCTGCCATACCACTTAGAACTTATAATCAACACCCTGAGTGTGTTTGGTGTGGAATTCCAACGGCCTTAGTGGTGTCAGGTCTCTGCAATCGGTGACGAACGGTGGCGACAGGCGGGTGACAGTGGCGGCTGGGACGGAGGTGAGTGGGGGTGAGTTCGATGGTGGTTTCCAGTGATGTAGGTGGTGATGAGGTCGTAATAGAGTGTGGTGATGGTGTGTGACGGTGAAGACCGGTGGTGATGGGTTTTAATATCATCTGCTTCCACCCATTCTAAGTGAATGAGCTTACGCTCATAGCAATCCCGAATGAAGTGCGTTTTTAATATCAATGTGCTTGGTTTTCGAGTGCTGCACAGGATTTTTAACAATTTGTAAAGCAACATTATTTTCAAAGTATATGGGAGTGTCAAATAAATTCAATTCGTAATCTCCCAGTTGATGCTGCAACCATACCACCTGTGAGCAACACGCAGATGCAGCCACGTATTCTGCTTCGGCTGTCGATTGTGACACCGTGTGCTGCTTCTTGCTTTGCCATGCCACCAACCTATCTCCTAAAAACTGAGCTCCTGCAGATGTTGATTTCCTGTCAAGCATACACCCACCATAATCACTGTCAGAAAAAGCATACAGATTAAACCCTGACGCTTTAGGGTACCATAGGCCCAGCCTTGGCCTACCCTTCAAATATTTGAAAATTCGTTTAACAGTAGATAAATGAGAGAGTTTAGGGTTAGCCTGATATCGTGCACATTGGCACACTGCAAACATAATATCTGGTCGACTGGCCGTCAAGTACATTAGTGATCCGATCATTGACCGGTACATGTGCTCGCTGACCGGCTAACTATCAGGATCTTTTGTGAGTGCTGGTCTGGCTGCCATGGGTGTGGAGACAGGCTTTGAGTCTGCCAGCTTGTACTTTTCCAGAATCTCTGTCACGTATTTAGCTTGATGGACGAGGATGTCGCTGTCACTTTGCTTCACTTGTAATGCCAGGAAGAATTCCATTTCGCCCATTTGACTCATCTCAAACTTTGTCCGCATCACTTTTTCAAACTCTTTACACAGATCTTCATTTGTGGACCCGAAGATGATATCATCCACATACACTTGCACCATGATAATGTCATCCTCAACTTATTTCCTGAAGAGTGTCTAGTCCACAATACCCTTATATACCCATGAGCTAGAAGGTGGTCAGTCAACGTTCTGTACCAAGACCGTGGGGCCTAGTGCAAACCATACAGTTCTTTGTCTAGCTTGTACACATGGTAGGGGTGTTCTTTATAAATGAACCCAGGAGGTTGAGTAACATACACCTCTTCATCAATTTCAGCATAGAGAAACGCAATATTCATGTCCAATTGGTAGGCAGTGAAATTCATGTAAGATGCGTAGGTCAAAAAAACTCTTATTGCCTCTAAACGAGCAACCGGTGCATACACTTCATCATAATCGATTCCTTCGACCTGCTTGTGCCCTTGAACCACCAACCTTTCCTTGTTTCTGACAATAACATCGTTGTCATCCTTTTTATTCTTATAAAGCCACCGAGTTGTGATGACCATTTTGTCAGCAGGCTTCTCCACCAACCTCCATACTTGAAACTTTGAAAATTGGTTTAGCTCTTCATGCATAGCTTCCACCCAGCTAGGATCTGTTAGAGCCATTGTGATGTTTGGGAGCTCAATTTGAGAAATAAAGCAGGAATACATGCAGTGGTTGATGTCCCCTGATTGACTTCTTGTTATCACCCCAGATGCTAAAGGACCAATGACATTGTCCAAGGGGTGATATTTTTGGATCCTTGTTTCAGCAACGGCTTTAACTAGGATTTCTGGAGGTAGATTTCTTTGAACAGTTTCTTCATTAACTTCAGCATCTGCCTCTGCATCAGCTACCTGAGATTGAACAGTATCTGTACCGGGGTTATTCTCTGCCTCATCATCAACACCAGCATCAGTAGTTTCATGTATAGGTGTTGTGTCTACGTTAGAGGCAGTGACTGGAGATTTTGAAATAGTATGAGTCATTGATGGTCCTGATATTGAGTCGTCAAAAAAGTTCTTCATCAATGACCGAATCCAATCCAAAGGGAAGGAAGAATTGATTGTAGTCAAAAGCTTGTGTGGGACCCACTCCACCATCTGAGGTATTTTCTTCAAGCCAATCCACATTGGTAGACTCCATCACAATACCAGTTGTTTTGTTGAAGACCCGGTAAGCTGAACTTGCAGAGTAACCTACACAGTAACATTCCTCAGATTTAGCAGCAAGTTTTGGCAAGTCAGTATTAACTAATACAGTGCAAAGACATACAAAAGCCCGGAGATGCCCAATTCTGGGCTTGTCATGATAAATCAATTCATAAGGGGTCTTCTGATGTCGCTTGTTGATGAGAACTTTGTTCTGGACATAACAGGTGTTGACTGCCTCTGCCCAAAACATGGTGGGCAGTTTGGAATCACATAACATTGTACGGGCAGCTTCAATCAGCATTCTGTTGTGTCATTCTACCACGACTTTCTGTTGTGGAGTATAGGCGCACTGTACTGATGTTCAATTCCTTTTTCTGAACAGAATTCGTAAATTGTATGGTTTTTGAATTCTGTCCCATTATCACTTCTGATGGACTTCACTTTCAAGTTTAGCTTGTTTTCAATGAGCTTGATGAAGGCTATCAACATTCCTGCAACATCACTCTTCCTTGGCAAAAAGAATACCCACGTGAAACGAGAAAAATCGTCAGTAATAACGAGACAAAATGCACAACGGTTAAGACTTAACATACTGACTAGACCAAAAAGGTCCATGTGAAGCAGCTCCAGTACTGAGGAGATTCTGTTTAACACCTTAGGCTTGTGTGGGCGTTTGTGCTGCTTCCCCTTAGCACAAGCCACACATTTCTCCTTGATCACGAATTCTTTGATTAGAAGGTCTTTGACAAGTCCTCCTCTTGCAAGCCGATTCAAATTCTACAGATTCATGTGCCCCAAATGTCTGTGCCACAACTGAGCATGATTCTCAGCTGTTTTAGAGAGAAGGCATGCCACCTCAACTGTGGGGGGTTTTTGCATATTGGGAACATAGGAGTTGCCGAATCTTGGTGTTCACATTAACACCCAATCATCAGGGATGGAGTATCCAGGTTTTAGAATTAGACACTCTTTATTGTTGAAAAGTACCGGATACTCCCTGTCACAAATTTGTGAAACACTTAACAGACTGTGTTTCAACTGCTCGACATAGTTGATGTCATGGAAGCTGAGACATCCGTTTCTGACTGTTCCTTTCTGACTAATATATCCTCCAACTCCTCCAGCGAATGACACATTCCTCCGTCAAATTGCTCCAAATCTTGTAGTAGAGATATGTCGCCCGTCATATTCCTGGAACAACCACTGTCAACATACCAAAGGTTGTTAACAGTCCTCCTTGGCTGTTCTAACATTCAAAGGAGATCAGTTAGTTTGGGTACCCAGACCTTAATAGGCCTGGGTGAAGGTGGGTCTGTTTTGGTTGGACTGAGTATGTCCTTTTTGTTGATATTTCTAGGACAGTGATTTTCTTTCCCAAGTTCCTGAGGTCTTTTCGGTGGATTTTTATTTTTATTTTGAAATTCACCTCTTGGAATTGTTTGGAGTGTTTTTTGTACACTCTAGTGGGCTTGAAAGACAGGTTTATCATCTTTGAAACATTCCACCAGATTTTGGATGGATGGATGGTGAAACAGATTTTGAGTATCCAACAGATGTTGGAATCCAAATTGGTTTGAGAGGATTGACTGCCTTTCCTGATTTTTTAACATTTTGAACCACTTTGCTTTCTTTAAAATCAGTCTTTGGTTGTTGCTTAGGTAACTTGGGCTTTTGATTTACTCTGTGTCCATGTGTTTTCCGAGGTGCTAATTTCTGCACCTTGGATTTTGAAGAATCAGACCTTGGAGTCGGGCCATTCTGTGTTCGGTCCTTTGGGACAGGCTTCTGATGAACCCTTTTGGGATTGAAGGGTTCATATGGTCGGTGCAAGCAGTGTCTTGCCAAATGTCCTGGTTTACCACACACATGGCAAGACTTCTTTTTGGAATACGCGGCAGCCTGCTGTTGGTTATGCCTAGTGGATATTCAGGTCGGTTTTGAACAATTTTTGTGTATCCAGTGGGTTTTACCATGTGGCTTTGTGGTCAAAATGTACTCCCGCTGTATCGGCTTCAACTGGTCATATGCAGAATTGACTTCTGGGTACGGGAGAATTCTGGGTACGGGACAAAGTCATGAGGTCTGGCGTCCCGTACTTTCTACACATTTTGGACAACATTATCATTCTTATTTTCGCAAGCTTTAACATTAAACAGACCATCAGTTGAGGGTTTGGGACCAGCAACCTGTGGTCCTGTACCTCTTCTCAGGATTTTAACAGTTCATAAAGGTTTTAAAGGTTTCACATCACACTTGCCAATGTTAAAGACATCACACACAAAAGTTTTATCAAACAAAACAGATTCCGAAGTTTTTGACTCAGACTGAATAGATGATTCAAGTTTATCAAAATCAAAGTTTTTGTAAAAATCATCATAATTAGAATTCTTTGGTCTCTTAGGAAACTCCTTGTTATCCACTACCCCTGCTTCTTTATTACCTTTATCTGCACAACAAGTAGGATTGTTAGTAATGTTAGAGACAAGAGCATATATTTTAATAGGACCAGCAGCAAGTTTTTTATCAATTTCTGCCTTAACTTCTAAGGTGGTCTTAGAGATTTCATGATCAGGGATCATTTCATGCATTAATGGCATCGGGACAGAGTGTGTGGATTTTTCATCCTTTTCATCAGCACCAAAACCTAAACCTGAGTTGCCTTTAACATGCCGCATTCTGGCATTAGTGTTGTAAAATAGGGAACTAGCCTTCAACATTTCAGAAACAATCTTATCATTACGCTCAATTTTTCTTTGTGATGTTCCTAGCGTGGCTTTAAGTTCCTCTACTTCCTTGGTTAAAGTTTCAACTTGAGAGTTAGCAATTTTAAGATATGTATTCTTATCACTCAACTGGGTTTGAAGATTCTTAATATCTACCTTAGCAGCTTCTAGTTTCTCTCTAAAAATTCTGGTCTTATCTTTATACTCCCTAAGGTCTCTAGCAGTTGATTCGTGATTAGGGTTTCATTAACAAACTTACTTTCCCATTCTTTACATTCTTTAAGCACAAATTTACATTTAGAATTAGAACATACCTCATGACTGCTTGAGCTGGCTTTAGAACCTGGAACGATGTTTGCCATGAAAGCATGATGACAAACTTCAGCAGCTCTCTTCCCTGCTTCTTCTTCAGCCAAGAGCGCCACATGATCAAGCATCAAGCTCATATCTTCCACTTGAGTAGTGCAATCATACCCTGGTGTGTGTTGTACCACCAGTGCTCTGTCATTTTGCACAGCCTCTTTCTTCATTGCTTCCTTCCTCTCATCATCCCTTTCCCCGTAACAATTTCCCTTGAATCTTGGCAGTTGTAGATAAGATATACAGCTGTCGAGATTCAAAAACCCTCTTTTTAACGGCGTCTTAGACGGTAATTATGGTTACGATGGGACGTTTTTCTCGGCTCCCAATTGATTCGATGGGCGTCATCACTTTTCCTTTAAATACAAGTGCATCAAACCCTTATTCTTCACCATCTCCCGGAAACCTCTCGAGCTTCTTTATTTCTCAGGTCAGTTTCCTCTTCCTTCTCTCTCTATCTTTCATTCCGATTTTTCGGCCATGGCCAAGAGAAACACTTGATCAAGCTCATCCACTAGCATGCCCAACATCGAGGATTTCATCGATTAAGGCATTCTAGCAAATTCCGGAGAAGAAGCATGTACCTTCACCGACGTGGACATCCGAGCACTCCATAATTACGGCCTGTTTCAATGTTCTGCCGTCATTCTTAAGTAAGACGCCCGGCTTAAAGTTGATTTCGTGTCAGAGACGTGGGTTTGTTTCTTGTTCTACCCTTTCTACCTTGGAATGTCATACCCTTTCCCAGACCTTGTCAGTGATTTCTTCAAAACCACTGGTCTCTCCTATTCCCAAACCATGCCGATGGTTTAGAGGATCATGTTTTCGCTTGACAGCCTAAACCATTCCAGGGGCTTCGACATGGGGATTCCAGAGCTCTGTTTCGTTTACAATCTTAGAACCGAGGGGAATAGTCGATTCGTCCTCCAAGCTCATTCATCCAAAACCCAACTGATTCCTCGATAATCCCAACAATAACCATGATTGGAAGAATAAGATTTTCTTTGTCAAGCGTGATTCTATTAGCGGGGGTGCTGATTTTCCGTTGAAATGGGTTGAAAAGGGTAGGATAATCATTTTTTTACTCTAGGTTAGGATTCTGAATCTTGCTGATATTGATTGTTTTCCTTGTGTTTGCAGCTCCCAAATTCGAGAAGCTTGTTGCCGTGGGTGAATCATCTATTGAGAAGCTTACGAGATTCCTGGAGATTCCGGCCACCGATAGGGCCGTCGCCATCGAGACAGCATCCAGTGAGCAAAGTTACTCAGCAAACCACATTCCCGAGATGTCTGGTAAGTTCTTCTGGATTCCCAACTTTTGTTACTTCTAGGAATCTCAAATGTTAATAACCTGTTTTGTCATTATAGTTCTCAAGTCCAGCTCCTCGTTCTCCCTAAAAAATCTCGACACCATGCTGAAGATTAAGAAAGAACAATCAGAGCAGCCTACCACTTCCAAGCCTCCCGTTAGCCGTCCTAAGTCTTCCGCCTCCAAGAAGAGGAAAAGTGTCGATGCCATCGTGTACCTGGAGAATTTCGAGGGCCTAGCTCCTTCTAAGGTGAGCAACAAGGTTCTCTCAATGTAGACCATGATCAACATGGTACGAAGCTCAACATATATACATATTAGTTTCATACATGTTGCATCTACTGATCAGGATACTCATTTTCTTGCGCAGGGCATCGAGAAACTCTGCACCAAGCCATGGACATGGAGCAGAAGCTGATCGAGGCCGAGGAAAAGATCCAAACCCAATCCGACATCGCCAGGGGTAAGACCCTGTATTACGAGCGCAAACTTACCGAGCAGCACCTGGATTTGGAAGCTAAGATGGCCGCGGAATCCAAAGTGGGTAAAATCTCGGCTTCCCGGAGCGTCCTGGAGTGTAGAATCCAAATGGTGGGCGAGGCTGAAGTGGACGGCTTCAAGGTGCCTGGCTGGGATATTGTGGGTTGGAAGGCTATTTTGGAATCGTTGGTGGGAGGTGATGGTGATGCGGCTGGAACTGTGAAGGATGGGAACGATGGCTGCTCCTCGAAGAAGATTCTAGAATCCCCAGTGGCGATGACTCGGGCTTATGTGATGGAGATCGGCGAGGACAACAAGCTTGGTGAGGGTGAGAAGTTGGAGAAGGACGGGAAGGTGATGGGCGATGAAGATAATGTAACGGTCTGAGCTCATTTTTTATGTTTTCATGTTTGGTTGATGGTGGTTGTAAGACAATTTTTTTGTGGTTCCTGCTAGAAACAAGTAACAAACAACAATAGACAATGGTAGGGATCCTGGTGGAGGGATCTTGTGTTTTACAAGACGAAATCCTGAAGCAGAGTCTAGCTGTTGGTTTCAGGATCCTGGAAGTTGATCCTGGCTGTAGAAATTATAGCCTCAGCTCCAAACACTAATGAGAATGGAGTCTAGCCAGTTGCATTCTTGGGTGTTGTTCTATCTGCCCAAAGAACAAACGGTAGCTCTTCAGCCCACTTGCCTTTCTTGGAGCCCAACTTCTTCTTAAGGTTGTTGATGATGATCTTATTGCTGGATTCCGCATGTCCATTGGCTTGAGGGTGGACAGGTGTTGGAGTAATCATCTTTATGCCCCAGCTTGCACAAAAAATTGTTGTTCTCTTGCTGATAAACTAAGAGCCTTTATCACATGTGATTTCTACCGGAATCCCAAATCTGGCGAGGATGTTTCTTTAAATAAAGGATATCACATCTTTCTCTCTCACTTGCACATAGGCTTCTGCTTCCACTTGGAGAAATAGTCTGTCATTGCAAGCATAAATACTTTCCCTCCAGGAGCCTTAGGCAACTTACCCACAATATCCATGCCCCACTTCATGAATGTCCATGGGGATACTATAGGGTGCAGATGATCAGTTGGCTGATGTAGAATATTCCCGTGCCTTTGGTAGGCATCGCATTTTTGTGAGAAGCTCATGGCATCCTTCTTCATTGTAGGCCAATAGTAACCAAATCTGAGAACCTTGGAGAAGAGTGCTCTACCCCTAGTGTGGTTTCCATAATCTCCACTATGGATGTCTTCAAGCACCTCAAGAGCTTCTGCATTCTCTAAGCACCTCAAGTAGGCACCTGCAAGAGATTTTCTTTATAATATATTATCTAAGATAAAATAAGGTATTACATTGGCACGAGAAGCCCTAGGATTTTCACCCTTAGGAATCTCCCCGTCTCTAACATATTTCATGATTGGAAAAGTCTAGGATTTTCACCAATTGCGTGAACTTCCTCCCGATCTATTTCCACTGTCAGGATGTGTGTTATAGGAATCCCGATATCCTCAGGGATCCTGAGCGATGATGCCAAGTTTGCCAAAGCATCGGCTTCTGAATTATCTTCTCTCGGAACCTGCGTAATGTTAAAACTTTCGAAAATCAAAGATAATTTTTTAACGATATCAAGATATTTGATTAGATTCTCCCTCTCACTGCATAAGAGCCATTAAATTGGTTAGTCAATAGAAGAGAATAAACAAATACCTGAATACATCGGATGCCCATATCTCTAGCCAATTGCAACCCAGCAATCAAATCTTCATACTCAGCTTCGTTGTTGGTAGCCTGGAATTCACGAGATATGGATAGTGGTATTATGTCCCCCTGTGGCGATTTTAGCAGGCTGCCTAGCCATGCTCCTCTAATATTTGAGGAGTCGTCTGTGTGAAGGATCCAGTTTTCTTCAAGCTTCTCAAGCTGCTGGACTTCCTTGTCAAATTCTGGTTCTATGTCACTGCTAAACTCTGCCACAAAATCAGCCAAGGCTTGGGATTTGATTGCTGTCCTTGGCTCATATTTGACGTCGTAGGCACTCAGCTTGACTGCCCACTTAGCCATCCTACCCGATATTTCCGGCTTCCTAAGAACTGCCTTAATAGGATAGTTAGACTTTACAATTATAACATGAGTTTCAAAAAAATGTCTAAGTATAGTGGAAGCCATTAAGATCTAGAATTAATGTTTCAAGGTGGGAATACCTGGATTCTGCGTCAGACAGAGCTTTACTTATGTAATATACCGGATGCTGCTAACCTTGGTGGTCCTTCACTAGGACTGCTCTAACTGAACTTCCGGAAACAACAAGATATAAATATAGCGGCTCCTTATCTTCTAGTTTCATTAACAACGGGGCTACTGACAGGTAGTCTTTTAAGCATCTCAGGGCTTCTTCATGCCTTTCAGTCCACTCGAACCTCTTGTTTTTCCTCAGGATATCATAGAAATCCTTGCTTTTTTTTTGAGGATCTTGAGATGAACGTGTTAAGTGCTGCGATCCTTCCTTTTAATCTTTGAACCTCTTTTACATTTTATGGGGACTTCAAATTTAAGATTGCTTTGATTTGCTCGGGGCTTGCTTCGATTCCTCTTTCAGTGAATATATAGCCTAAAAACTTTTTGGCTCGCACCCCAAAGTGGCACTTAGAGGGATTGATTTTCATGTTATACTTGTCAAGGATGTAAAAGGCTGTTTAGAGATCCCTAACATGGTCTTTAGGCTTCTTGGATTTCACCACCATGTCGTCTATGTAGACCTCCATTGTGTCCCCCAGTTGCTCTTTGAACATCATATTGACAAGCCTCTAATAGGTGGCACCTGCATTTCTCAAACCAAAAGGCATGGTAGTATAACAATAGATACTTGTTGGGGTCAAAAATACTGTATGCTCCTACTCACATGGTTCCATTTGGATTTGTTGGAATCCTGTTGAGGCATCAATGAAGGTGAGCATCTCGTGCCCGATTATGCCATCCACCATTGCATCTATATGGGGGAGTGGAAAAGGATCCTTAGGACATGCTTTATTCAAGTTTGTGTAATCTACACAAACTCTCAATTTCCCATTTTTCTTCTAGACCACCACCACATTTTCTAGCCATCTGGGATATTTGACTTCTCTGATCATCTTGGTTTTGAGAAGCTTGTCAACTTCTTCCTAGATGATAACTTCTTCTCGGGAGCAAAATTTCTCCTCTTTTATTGTACGGGCCTGAAAGAATGATCTAAACCAAGTTTGTGAGTAATAACATGTTTAGGGATACCTGTCATATCCTCATGCTTCCAAGCGAAAGTTAAGGTTCTGGCTTTCAGGAGCTGAACCAGTTCCTGTTCGGTGTCCGCTGGAATGCCTGTCTCGATGAGCACCTTGATTTCAGGATTCTCAGGGCCTAGAAGGACCTCTTTGACATCAAGCTCCTTGTACTCTTGTTCTTCAAGTGCTCTTTTTTGTAAATGCTATCCTTTTGTCATCTTTATGGTGTTCTTCATCGAAGTCGAGTAGCAATTCTTGGCAACTTGTTGATCGCTTTCAATCCTTACAACTCCCCAGGGTGTGGGAAGCTTGATGCATTGATGATAAGTTGAAGGGGCCGCTTTCATCTCATGTATCCATGGCCTTCCAAGAACTGTATTGCAACAAGAAAGAGAATCTATAACACAAGTTTACCCCCTCTATGTATACTGGTAATCTGATATCTCCAACGGTGCTTCTAGTTTCACCACTGAAGCCAACCAGGACTGAGGACCTTGCAACTATTTCACTTTCTGGGAAACCATCTTTTTAAGCACATCCAGAAGGATGATGTTTACAGAGCTTCCATTATCAATTAGGATCATGCGAACAAAATTGTTAGCAATATATTAAGTAACCACAAGACTGTCGTGATAGGGATCCTAAACATTGGAACGGTCGCTTTCATCAAAGGATATAACTTTGTCTTCAGTTAGGGTGGATGTCCGGACAGGTCTGTTGCCCTGTTCAAACTTGGATTCCTTAGCATTTTCTTGGCCGAGGAATAGGAAGTGCCACAGATGTCTGAGCCTCCTGATATGAAGTTGATTATCTGAGCATCCTGAGGCGGAGAAGCTGCTCTTTGAGGAATCTTGTCAGCTTCCTGAGTCTTGATCTTCTTTCTGCCCAAAAATTCTTTGTGGTGCCCCTTGCTGAGCAAGTAGTTGATTTCCTTTCGAAGTGCTATGCACTCATCAGTTAGGTGGATGAAATCCTCGTGGTAGGCACACCACTTGGTTTTGTCTATCCAGGATCCCTGCTTATCATTCTTTCTAGGCCATCTTGCTTTTTCACCAAGGTCCTGCATCGCACACATTAAGCCACCAACATAAACAGAGAAACAATACTCCGATACCTTAGGATACTCTTCTTCATCATCGTCTTGGTCAACAGCACTGACTTTGTGATTGTCTGATTGGAATATGGCCGGGATCTATACGGCTTCCCGGGAGATTCCAATTTCTTAATGTTAGGATCATATTTAGGAATATCCAACCTTTGGTGGATATTTTTGCCGTCTTCCAGAGGGACAAATCCCTGCTACGTACTTCGTCATGGTTTCTGCAAGGAGTCATAACAAGGTCGTCACAGACACGGGAATTCTTAGAGAACCCTATTTTTAAAGGCTTCAACGGCTGCTGCCATATCCAGATGAGGAATCTCGAGGGATTCTCGTTCGAATCTAGCGATGTATTCTCTGAGCGGCTCATCCGGCTTCTGGACTACTCAATATAAGTCGCCTGTGAGCTTCTCAAAGGTTCTGCTGCAAGAAAACTGATTGTTAAACAGGTTAACTAAATGAGGAATGCTTAGTAGCCATTTCATGGCAGGTCCTGTTAGGGTTGAACCAAATCCTTTGCATAGACAGGCTTCCTTGATTTCTATTGGGATGGGATTGATCTCCATGCGCTCCCTGTAATGTGCCACGTGTTCTTCAGGATCTGTAGTTCCATCATAGAGTTTCATGCTGGGAGTCTAGAAACGCTTCGGGATCTCAAGCTGAGAAATTGGCCAAGCGAATCTAGAGATCTTGTGGCTTTCTGGAGGAACCTCGGGAATTGGTTTCAGGATCCCTGGAACACTCGACATCATTTCCTTTAACTTCTGGAGCTCCTTAGCGATACTTGGGTGAATACCCGTATCATAGGAGACACCCTGGTTAGAAGCTAAGGGAATTGAGTTGGACACATTACCTGGGTTAGGATTCCGGCCTGGGATCCTAGGACCATTTCCATAGCTCATTGGGATGCTTGGTTCTGTAGTGGCTTCTATCTGCATGGGAATGAAGTCACCATCATGTAATTCTGAGGAGCTGGTCCCGAAGGCTCCTGCAGAAACATAAAGGTTAGAGTGTTGATAGTTTTGACTTCCAGGATGAAACGGATATCCCTGAGATGGCGTAGCTAAGGATCCCAATGATAATGTAGTCCAAGGATCTTTGGAGTGTGGCTGCGAGGATTCGGGTGGAACGGCCCCTGAGAACCCAACAGTATTCCTTGCATATCTAGCAGCCTAAGAAGTCATTGTAGGGGTTGTAACGAAACCTGCTGCTGATTTGTAACTGTAGCGGGTCAGATCTGAGGATCATGACGCGTTAAAGTCAAGATGCCTGGGAAATAGGGGACTTTGCTCCTCCACAGGTTTCTTAAACTTCTTAAGTTCCTCAATTTCCCTCATCACCGTATGGTTGGTCTTTTCTTGCTGATCCATCTGATTTTTCACCTGCTTAATCAAAGTAGACAAATCATTGTTAGTGATAACAAGATCAACAGATTGAACCTGGGATCCCATGAACACGGGATAATTGGTTTTCCTCGGCTGCTCATCCACTTTCTTCTGACGATCATTGGTCTTTTTCTGGCTCCCTGGAGCAGAAGGAAGAGGAGGAATGGAGGATGGTACGGAGGCCGAGATAGATTTTTGTTGGTTCGACATTTTTGGATTGGAGATCAAATGGAGTGAATGGAAAATGAAATTTTCATAGGATGAAGCACCACTTGCCCCACGGTGGGCGCCAAACTATTTTGGTCAAAAATCAACAAAGTGATTTTGTATTCCAAACTTAGAATGTGAGGTAGCATGCTTAATGGTTAAAATGATGAGATAACAAAGTGTGAATGTTAACACGATGATGTAACGAGGGAAAATCCAGAATCCTTCGAGTTGCCTCTAGGAATCCTGGTATAAAACCTCGGGAGCCGGCTTGAAGATCCTGCTACCTAGCACTTTTATTGATACTAAATTAAAGAATACAAGAGTTGTTGGAGGATAGATCGATCGGGCTAAGTGTTACAACGATTGCCTGCTATCAGAACTAAAGTGCTAGTGAGTTGTTGTGTGTTCCTAAACGATCGAGTCCGCGATTATATAACAGTTTCTAAGCTAACTAACTATCCGAGATTCCCGGGATCTCGTTCTCCACTTCTCCTTGACCGTTAAAGTGAGTTGAACCAGTTAGTCCACGTTAACACCGAGTCTTTAGGAGTTAGTTGATTACATGTAGACACCTGCAATCAAATACGCACGTGGCAATAATAGGGGTTAGTCAAATAAAATAAATCAGGATACCTAGATTGGTGGGATTCCCATACTACAATAGGATTCTTGAGTCAACTGAGCTTCCTACGAGCATCCTGAATACATACCCCTAACATGTTCTTCCAAAATTTTCTGGAAAAATCAGTTTTTACGCGAAAATTTGAAATTTTTACATGAACAGAATCGCAAATCACCGAGTTTAACATCCCTACTAACCGTTGTTTCCATAACTTCATTTATTCATTGTAAATATAAGCTTTTTCTAACTTGGGGTTCTTGAGGAAAACTGTCAAAAATTGCCCTAATCCGTGTATTTTGGCCTGGATTGATAACAAGGATGATTAAACGACACTTATTAAACCTAATCCTACAACAGATTTTATCCAATTCGAGCTAAAATTGCAGATTTGATTCTAGCCCTAAATTGGTAAAAACCCAACTAAACTATTGATTTTGAAGAAGATTAGAGAAGTTAGAGATACTTACATGATGATGACGTGTAGGAGAATGCTTGTGACCACGTGGAAGAAAATTTTCGTCCAGAGAGAATTTGGTAACACCACCCGTGTCAAATGACATCATAAAAGGGAGACAGCACCCTTTTGTCCGGCTGTGGTCCCGTCAGCACGGGGCGTGCTCGGTGGAGCATGGGGCGTGCTGGACAGTTACTCAACCGTTTTTTAGAGAGTAACCTTTATTGAGAAAAATGTGTCATGTGTAACGTGGCGGGTCGTTAGTTTCTCTGATGAAGCGGTGGTCATGTGAGTAACTTTTAAAATCCCAAATTTTCTTCAAAAGTTATTTATTATTAAAACAGCTTGGTTTATTTACAGGTCAGAAGTTAGACCTGGTTTATTTACGTTTTGATAAATTTTTAGACTTAAGTTAACTAAAATCCCCTTTTTTTTAGATTTATCGGGCGGGAATCCCAATAGTTTCCTTTTAAAAAATTTCGATTGTCAAAATAAGTTTTTGAAATAAATCAGAACACTTGCCTAAGCCGAGGGGTATTATTTACGAGAATAACTTCCCTGACCTTTGATGATTTCTTCTTTCCTTTCTGATTTCCCGTTCCTTCCCGAGGATCCTTTCTGTGCCTGAGAGGAATGATTGCTGGCCGAACAATTTCTTCTCAAGGTGCAGTGTAGGTGGAAAAATCAAAAGTGAAAGGTTTTTTTTTATAATATATACTGCTATATATTAACTACATTACACTAATATAATATTTATATATATTTAGATAGAAATAAAAGGAAAATTTTGGTTAAGCCGTTAACACGGATTTTTCTTGGAATCCTCGTTTTTGTCCCCGGCAACGGCGCCAAAAAACTTGGTGTGTGCTGAGGTGTTCTAAAAATATGGCATTTTTTCAAACCTGTGTAGCAGTTAAAGCTTTTAAATTTATAATACCTGATTTACTTGACAACTACCATTTCACCACATTACACGGGCAAGTATACCCATCGTGGGCAGTATAGTAGTGGTAAGTTGAATCGGGGTCGATCAGGACACAATGGAAAGGGAGAGCTCCCAATACTCAATCTTTGTTAGCGGTTAACCAGACTCTATCTTTTGATTTGTTTTAGAAAAATAGGTTAATAATATATATATATATATATATATATATATACATATATATATATATATATATAGGGTAAGGATCATGTGAAAACAACTTTTATTGCAAAAACACGAAAACAAATATTAAAACCTTTATAACTTTTTCATACGTTAATATTTTTTAAAAAATTTTGCACCAAAATCCTTAAAATTATGTTAACTTTATTTCTGGAAAAAAAATTTAAAAAAAATCAAATTTTTTTTAAAAATTATTATTGCACAGGTGCAATAATTTTTTTATTATTATTATTGCACATATGCAATAATATTAAAACCTTTATAACTTTTTCATATGTTAAAATTTTTTATAAAAAATTACACTATAAATCTTATAATTCTTTTATCTTTAATTCTGGAGAAAATTAAAAAAAAATTCTACGTTTTTAAAAAAAACTATTATTGCACATGTGCAATAAAAAATTATTATTGCACATGTGCAATAATATTAAAACCTCTATAATTTTTTCATACGTTAATATTTTTGATAAAAAATTATACCATAGATCTTATAATTCTGTTATCTTTAATTGTTGAAAAAATTTAAAAAAAATTAATGTTTTTTTGTTAATATTGCACATGTGTAATATAATTAATACGTATTATTGCACATGTGCAATAATAAAAAAAATCACGAAATTTTATATGTTTAATTTTTTTTTTCCCAGAACTAAAGGTGACATAATTTTAAGACTTTTGGTGCAAATTTTTTAAAAAATTATTAACGTATGAGGAAGTTATAGAGGTTTTAATATTTGTTTTCGTGTTTTCGCAATAACATCTTGTTTTTATTTGATCCTTCCCCTATATATATATATATATTATATATATATATATATATATATATATATATATATATATATATATATATATATAGATAAAATGGGTTTTGAGATATAAGTAGTCATTGTCAATATTGACTGGAGGAATATACCATTAACTTGTAATCGAGTTGTTGCTTTATAACATTGCTTTAAGATTGTTTATCAGCAGAAGACTAGCCACCTTTTGGAATCTTAGGCTGATTCACCATCTCCACGATCAATCGTATACGAGGAGTACGAACGCCGTTGGAAGGTGCCACTTATAGACAAACGAAGTGGTATAATGCCACTTACTTACGGGGTCCCTCAAACCGGCCGACTTACCGTACTCAACACACCGTCGTGAACTAGCAGGGGAACAACCCTGCGTGCCAGATTATTTTATTATGAAAATGATCTTTTTAAGGGACTAAGGTCCGTTTCTTCCGTGCAGCGCTATCGCGCATACACGTCCGGCGTAACCAGAGCCAAGTTCACAAACATGTACCAGCTCGGCTTCCGTGAAGTGACAAAATATTACCAACCCCCATTCCCAACCAAATACTTTCAGCCCGCACTTGCGTGGTCAGCCGAGTCTACTTACATAAACATAAGGAACTCGAACGTATCATGTAGCATGGGCGCGAGTCACCTTTAGGATCATGCATCGTCCCCCGACCGGGTGTCACAAGTCCGGCCTTTGGGATTTTGACTCCCCAAATGGTCTGTGATTCGTAGAGCACGCTTGGTTCAGGAAAATCAGTAATACACTTTCAATAAAAAGGGTTTTCAGAAAGTCATTCGACACACCTTAAAACGACATCATAAAGACAACTCGAATACTCATTAGATGTTAGTTACCTCGACTAATCTAAAAGTGGGAGAGGAGACGAAAGAATTGAGCGAGTTGAGAAATGAGGTGAGTCAAGCATTTATAGGCAAAATCTGGTTAGTGGCACGGGGCGTGCCAGGCTATGCACGGGGCGTGTTGTGTCAGATGGTAGGCTTTTGTCTTCTTCTGTCGTCAGTGACACGGGCCGTGCTGAGGCTGGGGCGTGCTGTGTCAGGAGCACGGGTATGCTGAATCAGAGGCGGATCCGGGTCGGGCACGGGGCGTGCCGGGTTGGACACGGGCCGTGCTGAGGCTGGTTTTTTCAAAGTTAGCATTTTCTTCACTTTTCTGCAAGATTCTGCTTCTTTTGGTATTTCGACCTCAAAAAACCTAAAGTACTAAAAAGAAAACAAAATCGACTTGTTTTGATGTTAGTAGTTAGGTTTATTTCCGATAAGTGAGTAAATTTGATAATAAAAATATGTATAATTTAGTGTTTATCAATGAGCAGCGGCACGCTAACGATCAAGTTCGGTGACCATGAAGCAACTTTCGATGTAAGTAAGAAGATGAATAGTGCCTTACAGATGGTGGACAGTATCGAGTCAGATCTAGAGTTCGCATACCAAAGAATGGAGGAAGCCTCTCCCCCACCATCACTCTTCTAGACCAGGACTGCGGGTCTAGCCAGCATATCCATACACTAAACGTAGCGCGCCATGGTGGCTTACCATGGAACTCTAGAGTAAAAGCATAAAGAACATGGACGAACTTCAAAGAACACAATACCGGTGACGACAAAAAAATTATTTACTTTTAATTAATCATTACCGACCGACCATTAGCAAATTAGAGTTTGAACGGATTAAACAAGTAATCCGTTACGCATCGGAATAAAATAATTTAAACTAATTAAACGCCTAAACCCTAAAGTATCGTAAACACGTCAACAAGATCACAATTACCAAAAACACACACAAACACCATTCGCATTAAAGCATAACGCAAAAATAAATTATGATAAACAAATCAAAATTAAACGTCTAATCTAAAGCAAGTTTAGATATACTCGAGCGGTGATAGCAAATGTTAAAGACACCGAGGAACAACGAGCGAGTCGCAAGGATTTCACGAAAATCATGATCCGACCGTTCAAATATAGAAAAACTTCATGTATCACGAAAACGTCTCTGAATGAATCGTTGCGTACCGCGACGATTCAATAGATGGCGGTGAATCGCTCGTGCCAAAAGGAACGAAGACGGTGACGGTGGTGCCTAGGGTAAGCGGCGACGGCAAGAGACTACAGTTGCCGCGGGACGGCGTGGTCGCAACTGCGGCGGGACGGCATGGTCGTGGCTGCGGAGGGCGGAGACGGCTACGAATTCGGGGTCGAGTGGTGCGGCTCGTGTTGGTTCGAAACAGAACCCGAAAACGGCAGCCTTTTTTGTCTCGATTTGGTGTTCGTCGGATGTAGAGAACGACGGGATGTCGCCGGCGGCTAGGGCTTCGTGGAGAAGGGAGATCGGCAAGAGAGAGGAGAACAAAGAGGGAGAGGGAGGCGCAAGGAGAGAATTAGGGTTCGCTAATCCCTAGTCGCATCCGACTAATTACAGCCTAGGTCCCTCATCAATTCCCTTAACCAAAAGGAAACACTAATACTTATGACTAATTAATAAATCAAGTTTATTAATATAAGAGTCGTAAGCTCGAGAACTGATAAACTCAAATAACAACTTATTTGATTTATTAGAATCACTGTAAACGTTAGTTGATAAATAGTAACATTATATTCCGCACTTTCTCGCGAAGATAAGTACATAATTAGATATATGTTATTAATCAAGAATAAACAATAATTAATTACAAATTTCCATGATTTACCGGTTAACCAATTAAGCGCATTTAATACTCGTTTCCCTCAGTGTAACTTTTACGGGTCTTAACCGGGTCGGGTTCTTGGTGTTGTCGGGTCTGGACATACAATATCCAACAATAATAACACAGCATATTCTAAAATTACGCAAGGTATTAAAAATAACGCAAGTCATTGTTAACAAAATAACGCAGCCATATACAAAAGCTATCCCTTCACCATCTCCATCTCCTTTATTAGCACTGCATGTCTGTCTATCATGCCCTCTGATACCAGGAAGGAATGACTTCTTTTACCGGCGCGACTACTAGCTTGCTCCTTCTTTGATTTAACTCTTTTATGAGAACCACGACCCTTGTTTTTAATGCAACTAGGAAGTCTCGTGGTACCATCAACTGGTTGGTTAGCCTTTAAAATCTCAGCAAACGTGTCTTTCCAATTTTTAGGTACTACCGGTCGATTATCTTCATCCACCTTCTTTATCATTTCCTTCATTTGATCCCTTATAGAACACAAGGCCTCAAGATCTGGCGAAAGACGATTGATAATGTATTCACAGGAGAACCTTATATCACACAATGCTTTATCAACTTTCTCATCATTGGCAAAATTAGAGTTGTTGACGGCACTAGGTGTTTTGGCTTTATTAGCAACAGCTTCATTTGTCCATCGCTTCATGATATACTTTTTAGGAAATTCAACAACCTTGAACAGTCTTAAAAACATAAAAGATATGACAGCCCAACAAACCATAACGTCCAAAACATTTACAGCTACAAGTGCATGTTATATCACCATCAATCCTTGAGAAAAAGACCTACAAAGAAAAAACATATTAATAAAATCATGCACGGTATATTTAAAAAAATAACTCAAAATATAAAATATAATCGTGCATAGGTAATTTTCGTAAAAAAATAAACTTACTTCTAGAAGACCGGGTCCAAAGTAGCCAATCTTTAACAATGACCTTGGTACTATTCTCTCCAGTTATAGTATTCACACCTAAACAGCTCTTAGAAGCACAAAACATCTCATCTTGAACATCATTAAACATGGCCCTGGTATAGATTCATTCAACTTGTTCTTCAAGAGCAAATTCAGTCCACATTTCAGGGATCGCATATCTAGAATCATGGTCGTTTTTTTTATGAGTATGCCTTTGAATCTCAAGAGAAACTTCATAGCGGTTGAAAATTTTCCAAAAGTGTCATTTGCGAATTTATAACCTGAGAAAAAAATTATTCTCACTCTCCGATCTTGATGTTGTACGCATAAAGCCAGACACTCATCTCGAAAATAAGCATGAATCCACATAGATCTCATCACAAACATATCTCTAAGCCACTTGTTAGATGTTAGATCATAAATACTCATAACTTTTTGCCACTCAGAATCAAACACATCAGGGTCAATGGAATCCGTCCAGACAATGCTCCACATGGCCTCTTTAAATCATCATCATTACACAAAGTTGTCCCAACCTTTAAAACAAATTGACAAAATAAAACGCAAAGAAATTATAACGTAATAACGCAATTTGGTTTTATGATAACGCAAAATTGGAATATAATAACGCATATTATTATAAAAATCACGCAAAATTGATATATAATAATGCAACTGAATGATCAAAACTTATAGAACGAACCTTATCGGCAACTTTCTTCATTATGTGTCACATACACAGTCGATGACAGCACTCGTTGAAAACACTTTCAACTGCTATCTTCATAGCAGGGTCTTGATTTGTCACAACAACCTTAGGCTGAGCTCCAAACGACTTCAAAAATATTTCAAGAAGCCACTTATATGAATCGGTTGTTTCCAATGACAACATACCAGCACCAAATGAAACGTTACGAAAATCATTATCTATTCTAGTAAAAGGCACAAAAACCATCTTCTAGTTGTAAATAAAAACATAAGAAAAAAAAACAAATGCTTAAATCAAATTATCATGCAGTATATAATTATTATCACGCATGTTAAATAACAAAATCACGCAAGATCTAATGAATTTTCGCGCAATATATAACTATTATCACGCATGTTAAACTACAAATGACGCAAGTTCTAAATAAATAATCACGCATTATGTATTACAACAACAATTTAGAAAAGAATACTTGTTTGTATCAAAGGTAGCATCAAAAGAAACAATTTCCCCAAAAACTTGGTAGTTGGCCTTAGATTCACCATCACGCAAAACATTCTAGTTACTTTTCCCTCATCGTCAACTGTGAACTCAAAAGAATAGTCAGGAAGATAATCTTTCTTGTTCAGCATCCTTCTCACGATCATCTCAGCATCAATTTCGTCAATATAACAGTTTAGGTCCCTTTTAAAGTTCTTACATTCAACCACAGTTGTCCCAGTGTTTTCAAAAACTCCGTATTTTTTTCTCATCATGTTAAACGCGTTAACTGGGCCAAGGTTTAATAACAACAGATCATAGGTCAATGATTCTTGAACTGCTGTTAAACTCCTGTTTGAACGAAGAAAATGAAAGTCTTCTTGTCCAATAAGATAGTGATTATGCGCCTCCACAAATTTATTCACTTTGAATGTTAAACCATCATTGAAAGTGTACACAATATGTGTGAGACAATTAGTCCGCGTAGAATACTTTTTCCTAGGTTTTACCTTCTTTTAACCCTTACTAGAAACACTACTTGAATTGTAATTCTTAAATGGCTTATTTCCTTCTTTGGAACACCTATAATGCTTGTCCTTTATCACACCAGAAACCTCATATTGGGACCCTCTCCTAACACATAATCCTGACTGGTTGGCATACTCATAATAGAATATCTCAACTTCTTTTAATGACGTAAAAGTCATGCCCTCTTCAGGTTTGATTGACAAGGGAACCAATGGAACAAAACTTTCTTCACGTGAAAAATCTGCATATACATACATAAAACAAATCACGCAAATCATAAAACTTATCACGCAACTATACATATGATTGTGACTAAACCAATTGTAATAATCACGCACATTAGTGATCAAAAATCATACAAAAAATACTCTTATACATCACTAAAAGCTATCAGTTACACATCACGCAAAAACAATATAAATAAATATCACGCATGCACACCAACTTCGAACATCATTCTAAACACATTACATAACAAACTACAGAAACACAACAACAAAATATTGAATTACAACGCAAATCATAAAAACTAATCACGCAAACTATACATACATATGTTTGTGACTGAACCAATTGTAACACGCAGATTAATGACTAAAAACATGCAAAAAATACTATTATACATAACGAAAAGCTATCTTCCATGATCTCGATCTATCACGCATGCAAACCAGCTTTGAACATCATTCTAAACGCATTATGTAACAAAGTACAAAAACACAACAACAAAATATTGAAATACAGTAACGAACTCATAAATCATTATTCAACAATTCAAAAAACTTGAGCACATATAACGATACAGAAAATTGATTAAGTTACAAATCATACCATTCACATCTTCCATGATCTCGATGAATGAAAATGCTTCAACAATCCAATATGCAAAAACTATCGAGATCTTACTATATGATAACGCTTCAACAAATTGAAAACGCAAAACCTATCATCAATTCGTAATATCGATATCGTGATCTAAATCTGCTATAGTATTTATACATAAGGCAATAATAATAAATACATTGATCTAGTCAATTGAATGTAAAAGATAACAGATTCCGGAAAAATAACGCGCTTCACATCACGCAAGGCTTACCATTTAAAACATGTAAAATGATGAAGAAGCCCCACCGTGTAAAAATTGGGAACAACCTGTGTCAGCCTCTCCTCCCTTCGCACGCAAAATCCACTTTGTATTTAAACTTTCAGCTATATATATATATATATATATATATATATATATATATATATATATATATGAGAGAGAGAGAGAGAGATAGAGAGAGAGAGGTTGGTTCCCGTGCGGCACTTAAGATTTCCTAAGTTCCGTGCGGACAGGGGCATTTCAGGAAAGGTCCAGATTTCTTCCCCCCCCCCCCCCCCATATGTATTTTTGGTAGGTATTCATTTCCCCCAAGAATTTTAAAGGGCCATAACTTTTTCATACCTCGTTATTTTTCAAAAAAAAAATTGACGTTTTTACAGGGTTTTTCAGCTTGTTTTTTTTTTGTTTTTTTAGGTAGTACTAGCTGCGATTTAGGGTCCCGTAAAAGTCCAGACTTTAATTCGAAGCCTAGACATCTTTTTTTTTATTTATTTTTTAAAACATTGACATTTTATTTTACATTTTTTCCAGCACAACAGCATATAACACACAAAAAAAACAGCACAGACACAAACACAACAGCTTAGAACCAGCAAAGACACAAACACACTAGCACAGAACCAGCACAGAACAAAAAAACACCAGCACAAACAGCACAGACCAGCATAGAAGTATACTAACATAAAAAATCACCAGCACAGTGTATAAAAAAACTTTAAAATTAAAAAAAAAGTTATCTATGCTTCGAATTAAGGTCTAAAAATTAACAGGGTCCTAAATCGCTACTAGGACATAAAAAAAACATATCTAAATTTCGTAAAAAATGTTAAAATTATTTTTTCTCCAAATCGAGCAAACCTAGTCTCGAATTAAAGATAAAAACGCGACTAGAATTATGGTGAAATTTTTTTAAAAAAAATAATATCGTATGAAAAAGTTATGGCCGTTTTAAAATTGGGGGGAACTTGAATAAATGTTGTCATCCCTATTTTATCCTTACAGCATTTAAGTTTCATTATACCCCCTCCTCTCTCCTCCTCGAATCTTATCCATCCATCCATTTGATCTAGTGGCCCAAATATGTCCGCACGGATCTTAGTTAAAAAGGTCATTCGTATTTGATCTCTCTTCTATTATATATATATTTATATAAATATATTAATTTCATGCTCTAATACCAGAAACCAAATCTCAATTCCTCCTAAATTGATTAATATTAAATAATCATATTTCAAAACCCTAATTTGATGTAAATATCAAATAAATATCAAAACCTTTCATAACATGAAACAAACTTAGGGCTTTTATTCATTATATCAAATCATAATTACTCAATTTGATGTAAATATCAAATAAATGTCAAGTCCTAATTTAATCCTAATTACTCAATTTTGACAAAAATACGATTAGGAACCCTAATTTTGACCCGTTTCTCAAATTCATATCAAACCTTTATATAATATGAAATAAAGTTAGGTTTTACAGTGGCTATCCTGCTTAGCCGTTTTCAAAATTATTAATTTATTAAAAAGGTCATATCAGATGAAATCAGATACACAACGAAATATTAAATAAACATGGATATTATAAAACACACAAGCATGATCAAATTACCAATGACACACAAATACATATAAAAAAAATTAAACGTAATCTAATAGTGAAGTTAGATATAGCTTCACGATATTCAGCAATCGTTCGGGACACTGGGATTCAATGAGTTGTCGCTAGTAAACAGAACACACGATTGTCGTGTCAGGACCTCGATGGAAACAGGTGATATGATGTGTCGCGTAGACCCCTCGCGTGCCGCGACAGGTTTAAGACCCTCCTCCGTTGACCAGGCATGGTCGTGTGTCGCGATGCTCCAGCAGAAGCCTTCGCATGTCACAAGTCATTATAGGCGGTAGCGTTAGAGGCTAAGTGACCATCAGTGAGATGGTGGGTCTCGGATTACGAAGCTTGTGACATTCTGGATGTGGCACGGTGAAAGTCGAAGGTGGCAACGACATTGCAACGGCCAGAGGGCGATATAGTGGTGGCTAGTGGTTGGTTGGCTGTGACGATATACGTCCGAGAGGGAAGAGCCGGTGGAGACTAGGACATAGAAATTAGGGTGTTTGGTGATTGTGAACCGGTAACCCCAGTCTCCCCTGTTAAGGTTATATAAATAACCTTTTTAAAACCATCTACATAAACCTAATTAGTAATAGGTTTATATTCAAATACCTACTAGATTATTAATTAATTTAATTATATCACCTATAATTATTAAATAAATAATATTTAATTAGTTAATTTTTACTAAATATCTAGTAACAATTAAGTACAAGTTTCGTTAATTTTTGGTTAACTAATTAAGCGGACTTTTGCTTGTTAACCCCAATGTAACTCTTACAGGTCAAAATCAGGTTGGGTATGTTAAATGATCGGTCTGGACATACCATATCCAACAGTCTCCCGCTTGAACAGAACGTGACAATATTAACTTGCACAGTTAGAGGCAGTCTAGCTATGCCTGGTTGTACCAACTGTTTATGACACTTTAAGTCATCAACCTAGGTATATTTGTTTACTAACAACGAGATAGAAGACTCATGGTTTTTCAAGTCATTTGTTCATTTTCGTATAGGACATCAATTGAACTATGAGACATGGGTTCTCATATTATGTTCAATCACTATTGTTCTCGTTCTAGATTCGAAGTAATCTAATCAAACACAAATCAGTTTAGGTGAGGCCTCACACTTAACACTTGGAATCAACGAGGGCACCATGATGTCTTACTGTTGCAGAATGCAAGAGTGTATAATCCCATATTAACTATATACAACTCCCACTGAACTTCAGATCTCTTACCAAAGATACCCTTTTATGACTGACAGTTACGCGACAGCAGTTGACTATAATCAAAGAATATGTCTAGGTAAACGGTAGTTATAGTATACATCTTAGGTCAAAGGTTACAATTGAGGGTACCATTTATTCAAATGAATCTTATAACTACATCCATGAAGATTATTTAATACGAGTTATATCCAACATCATTCAATAATGAGGCCTCTGAGTTTGAAAATCTACTCCTTGATCTCAAAAGTTAGAATAGTCTTAATTCAAATTTGCTCCTACGATTCTGATCGACTACTGATAATTTTGAATACTTGATTCAAGGATATGGTATGTCTTAAAATAACACACATTTATAGAAATTCAAATTGCATTAAGAATGGAAGAAGAATAGTAAAACGATAACTGCCTGAGTTCGTACATCCAAATACTAAATAAAAACAAGTCTTTAGCTATCCTAAGCCATATCACATCTCTACGATGATCATGAGTCTCCAGGGTCATTGTCTTAGTACATGTATCAGCTGAATTTTAATTTGTGTCAAATTTTCTTATTTGGATTTCTCCTTGTTTCAGTATTTCTCAATGTAGTGGTATTTTCTCAGTATGTGCTTGGCTCTATGATGAGATCTTGACTCCTGGGCTTGAGCTATGGCTCCCGTGTTATCACATGGTATCTCAATTAGTTGCTTGATCCTAGGAACGAAATGGGTTTATTCATCCAAGCAACTTCTTTAACAACATCTAAGGTGGCTATGTATTCTAACTCGGTTGTGGAGTCAGCCACTACACATTTGGATCTTTTTCCGGAAAGAGCACCACCCTTCAGAGTGAACATGAATCTGGACTGTGAGTGAGAGTCATCTCAGATAGTCTGAAAACTAGAATCAGTGTAACACTTTACAGTAAGCTTCTCATCTATTCAATATACCGGAAACATGTCTTTGGTATTTCTTAGGTACTTCACGATGTTTTTAACAGCAGTCCAATGAGCTAGTCCTGGACTCAGATGGTATTGACCGGTCATGCTCAACGCATATGAGACGTCTGGCCATGTGCATGTATGGTTGAAATGACTATAGCATGGTTGCCAGACGGTCGAAGTTGACCATAGCATATTGACAGAAGTATAGTCAATTAGGAATACCTATAGTCTCTAGCGATTGTGCCTTCTACATGCAAGAATGTTGTTGGTGTAATGTAAGGTTGATTGACCATATAGAAGGGTTGGAACATACCATATATGAATGGATATTTCAGTGATTGACTTTTCAAATGGACATTTTGAAGACTTTGATTTATCGATTGTTTTGAACTATTTAACTAATGCGCATTCGTGATTCATCATATAGTATGCTAAATATAATACATAAACTATTTCTTTTAACCGAAACAATTTAGCAAATCGATCCGTTATTAAGTAACATTACTTATTACAACTAAAAAATCGGACATGTCAAGAGGATGTTCCAAGTCTTTGGTAGTAGATAGTATTTGGAAAGTTGTATACAAACAACCACTACTCTTGCAACTAAAATCTTTGATTTCATTATTTTGAGACAAAGACAACCCGGATTGATATTGAGGTATGCAACATAAATCAAAAGATACGAACATTCGGTTACATTTCCCATCATCTTCATACTGCTTTATGTGCTATTCTGGACAAAACAGAAAAAAAATAAATGAAAGAACCACGTAAGTCAAAGTCAAATAGAATAGACATCATACATGGTTCATAACCTTAATTTTTATTGCTTAATTTGCCACTGTGTATCAAGATGGCCTTAAATGATGCCCTCTTGATAGCAATACCTATAAATTCGGAAAAATATAGATAATAGGTACGAATTTGCAATCGATGAATTGGTAATGACTTTCATAGTTCCAGTTTGGCACCAAAATCATTCATGATTCATCACCAATTAATCATATAAGCAACTGCTTTAATGTTCAAACTGCAGCATGTTCATGGCTAAATGGATATAAAGTATTTTTGGTATCCAAATCCCTTAAATGACCATTAATTGGTACGGCGTGTTCCTAAATGGACATCTAGTGATTGAACTTTTTAAAATGAACATAAGAAGATTCATCTACCTTTTTAAATTAATTCCAAAGTTTCATCCTTAGAACTTTCATTGGCTTTTATGACCTCCAAACCTTCTACCACACTAACTGACTCCTTTGACTCTTCTTCATCAGATGTTTGAGCTTCAGAACATTCTAACATCATCACTTCGTCAAAATGATTTATTTTAATGGACTCTTCTTCATCAGATGCTTGAGCTACAGAACATTCTAACATCATCATTTCGTCACAATGATTTTTAATGGACATCATTTCTGTCCGTTTGTGAAACAATTCACTATCTTCAACCTTGACAACTAAAACATTAAGGGTAAGAATAAAGGTTGTCGGTGACGTTATTAGTAGGGGTAAGCTTTTGGTACCGAGTACTGGTACCATACAGTCCCGTACCGGTACCGGTACCGACCGAACCTAAACGGTATCAGTACTTGATTTTTCTTAACTTTGTAAACGATTTCATTCTTGGTTAATTTCATTTATCGTAGCTTGATTCATCTAATTGATCGTTCAATTACTGTTTTGTGTGTTCGATTGCCGATTGGCTTTCATTTTTCAACACGTATTTATTCTATTTGTTCGATTGAAAAATACAATAGGAAGTTCAAAGTTGTTCTTAAATCTGATTTAATGTTTTGCAGGTTCAAGATGCCTTCATTGCGTTAATTAGTTGTGATACAATCCGTATCAGTTCGCTAATGTAAAAAAGACACAATGGAACTTTTACTTCATTTTACTTATTTATAGGAATTTCGTAGAGTTCTGTCTAATCTGATTCATGTCCTACGGTTATAGGCCAAAGTATGATGAGTTAAGAGCTACATCTTTAATTCGTTTGATTCGAATTATAACAGCTTGAAAAATCCTTTGCATTTGCTTTTACCGGTTGCAATTGCTTTGAATAACAATCTATACCAAAATAGAATGAAACATTATGTTAAATGACTGAACAAAACTATAACTATAACCAACAGCTAATTGTATAATAGGATGAGGGGTAATTGAAAAGCTAATTGTCGAAAAGCTAGTTGGAGTAGCGTTTCAACTAGCTTTTATAATATTTTCAGTTTTACCCTTACCTAATATTTTGTTTTAAATTTTAATTTATTTATATACATGTACTTTTATGTTATTTTACATTTTTCTAGCTAGTTTATCAGCTAGTTTTTACCAAACTTTATTTTTTATCAGCTAGCTTATAGTTTATCAGCTACCTGCTAGCTAGCTTATGCAGCTAGCAGCTATTTTTTCAGCTAGTGTGTCAAACACAGCCTTAAACTGAAAAGTGTTAAAATGTGTATACAAAAAAGAAGTGACTTCAAATAGTTCATCATAAGCAATTTAAAAACAACCAGCAAGTGATATTCACGTTTGGGCGGTTTCACTACTCAAATCTCCAGATTTGTGTGATTATAATATTGTATTAAGATACTGCAGGGTCGACATCTTTATTGTTCTTGGAGGTATTTTGGTTTATAGGCGTTTTTTGTTAATTTTATAAAATACAATCTTCATTTCAGTTTCAAGCATTGAGATCTATGGTACAATCTAATCTACAAATATACTTTTTTTTTCTTCTTTTACCTTTTTCATACATGCACACACACATGTATGAGCGGGTTATTTTGCACTGTTTTGCAGTTTCAAACTATAGATTAAAGGAACTTCTATATTGATAACTTGTGGCTCATAATGGTTCTCAAAAGTTTTCAAAATCAGTTGGTTCTCAAATGATCCTCTCCTTACATAACTATGTTTTTTACATTTCCATATGGCTTCACAATTTTGGGTATGGTAGGTAAGATCTTATTTGAATTTCACTTATTGTCTAATATTCGGTTGTATTGCAGTCTCAACCTATAGATTAGAAGGTATGTGTCAAAACCACGAGCACATTTTCTAAATGGGTCGTGTTCATGTTTATGTCCATGTAAAACTTAGAAGGTATTTGTGTCAAAACGGTGAGCACATCTTTGTTAATGTTTTCTTTTTCAATCAGATTGAAAGCAAATGTGTAAGATTTTCCCAAAAGGAAGGAGGAAATCTCTGCCATGAAAAATGGAGATATAAATGATATTTGTCTACATGTGATGAGAATATAAATGATTCACTTTAATATATGCAAAAAAAAATTGATATGTAACTTTTCAAAATGCTAAAAGCCTCAAAATGTTAGTTCGCTTAGGCCCTCAAATCGTTTTACTCGTCACTCCTTTTTGTATGATTCTAATTTTTTAGTATATTGATGTGTTGATCAATTAGCATACAAATAAAATAGTCAAATTTTCATCTTATACATAAGGAAGGAAATATTTTGTCTAAGTAGATGTGTTTAACCTAAAATGTAACAGGGTTTATCATATCTGGATGCTACTTGATCTTTGTGTTCGCTTTATCATCCTATTATTTTATATTTAATGCATTTTTATATTTAATGCATCTATATAAAGGTCCAATAAATCTCAGATGGTTAGTAATGGTTATTGTTGGGTTTGCTTTTCTTTTAAATTTCAAAGGTTTGGCTTATGATGATAGAAAAACCGTTCTAAAGGTTTGGCTCACGGTTTATCCTAAACACCAGTCATAACTGGACTGCGGAAACCGCCCGTTAGTGATATTCAATTTGCCTTCACTCATGGGTGTCATGGAGCAAGATGTTGGTTCCTCAAACTGGGGTGGGCCTATTAAAAAAATATAGTGAAGGTAAGTGAAGAGGTCAAGTCATTGGATATCAATTTTGAGAAGCTCTTCGGATGCAAGATTGGTAGGGGGATGATGACAACTTGGGTTGGGAGGGGTCTGCTAAGGGTATGTTTGGTTGTGCTTATTTGGGTGCAAAAGCAATTTTGGACAAAAGGACTTATTGACTTTTTGTTTTTACAAAAGGAGATTTTAAATAAATGTTTGGATTAGCTTTTGTGGTGGGAAAAGTCAATAAGTTGTTCCTAAAAAATGTTTGGATTATCTTATTTAGGTAAAATGATCAAAATGGACATCCTTTATATATTTGAGGACTTATTTGAGGGTATAAAAGTAATTTGTTAATCCAAAAGCCAAATGGAGTTTTATAATGCAAGATTTCTTGGCTTTTGGATTAATAAAGAAACCCCATTCTCCAAAACTTGTTTTAAAAAGTGCTTTTGCACTATCCAAACATTTTTTTAACTTATTGGCTTTTTGAAAAGCTAATAAGTCAATAAGTTGGTTTGTAATGGTTAGCCAAACAAGCACTAAAAAGTTATTTTGTGATTTATTTATAGAAAAAAAGGGGTGTAGTGTGCTAGTGAGAGTGGTCGAGGACGGAGCCGGACCTGGTTTCTATTAGGAGTGGTGTGTTCGGCCTAATGGGCCTATTTTAGTTTCTCTCTGCAAGGCTTGCGAACATGGGTTGGCGGGTATCATCCAGTTGAAAGTTAAAAGTCATTGGGGGAGATAAGAGTCGGTTGATCATTTCCTTGTTAATTGTAAATATGCGGGTTTTGTTTGGAATCTTGTGTTTGGTTGGTGAAAGGGCCCTAAGGAACTCATTCTCTCGGTTATTGATGTAGTGGAGGTTCACGACAATTGGCTATTCGAGTATAGATTAGTATTTGATTGGAGTTAATTAGTATGAGCTCACGGGCGCATTACGCATTTAGGGTTTATTCTTATTCTCTATATAATGTAATCTAAATTATCATTAATAGCAATCCAGTTAATTCAGTATTCTATATTCTTACATGGTATCACAGGCTAAACGATTCAAACCGTAATCGTCGCCACTGAGTTCAAACCCTAGACAGGGCGGCGTGCCGCCGCCGCCCTGTCCCAACCTTTTTTTTCATGTTAGTTTCTTCGTGTCTGAATAAAGCCTTGTTTTCGATTTAAGATCCAACCGTTACTCTCAAAGAAATCATATTGTGACATTGTTTTATTTATATGTTTCCTACAACCATACGTGCAACCAAGAATTCTTGCTGTTGACAACAAAATTATGGATAAAAATTCTTGCAGTTGACAACATGAATTTGTCGTCAGCGTATGATTCCGATCTAAATTTCTCGGCACCTTCGTTTGTTGGTTTGTATGATTTCTTCAAAACATATACAATATATTACTACATGATACGTATTAATGAGTGAGTTGTAATAGTTTGAGCTGAATGTATTCATTAGAAATAGTTGAGGGACCTTAGTATCAAATTGTAATTCTTGAGTTGTATAAGTGGGAGGTTGTAACATACACAAAGGCATTAAACATTAAAATCGGATTCTTTTAGTAAGTTCAACGGATTATTTTAAAGACAAAAAAGGATTCAAGAACATAAAACTTACTTGGGGTTTCGGTTTCGGTTTCGGTTTTGATTATGGGATATCCGTGTATTGTACCACACTCTCTGTTGTGGGATTGCAGTTGTTCAGCACTCGGGTGTGGGTTCGTAAACGGCCACCGGCATTGGTCACATCGACGATTCACATGCCCTGTAATATTACAAATTCAGTCAAACATGTATTTGACAATGCTTACATAATATAGAAACTCCATTGAAATGTGAAAATTTACCAAAAGAGGACTCCTCATCATCTTCAGAATAGTTTTCATCTTCAGAATACTTTTCATCTACATAGGTTAGATTGCAATCTAGCTTTACAATCTCGTCAAACGCATCAGATATAAACATCGCACCTCGTCGTTTTTCAGATTCAGTCAGCATGTCAAGAAAAGTGTATGGATGTTTCTCTACCTGAGAAGATTCATCGATATTTTTGAGTTCCAAAACTTCTTCCTTAAAACTTTCATCAGCTTTTTTGACCTCCAAAACTTCTATCGTATCATCTGACACCTTACGATTCGCATTCCCTGCAACATTTAAAAATTCAATCAAACCCATATCTGACAATGTGAAGATAATACAGAATCGGCATTAAAGCATGAAAATTTACCAATAGGATCCTGGATATTATTCATGATGTGCTGGTAAAAGCAATTACACTTTCAAACCCGATGATGTGAGATCTCAAGATATTTATTCTGTGTTTCTTGTACTCCAAACCCAAGCACAATATAACTTGTTGACTTTAAAAGTCAAAATTGAACTAAAAGTTAATAGAAGAAGAAGATCCACGAACACATCTGCAATGAATTACGATTCAATTATAAACATACGGAAGTTTTTAAAATCAGTACCTTTTAGATCAAAAAATTGAAACCATACGATTCAAAGCTCATCCAGCATTGAATCAAGAACCGTGTTCTCAAATCAAATCGAGTCATGAAATAATTATCCCCGATTGATTATTGTTTCTAAGATCTTCGAATTGCTCCCTGAAATCGGTTGAGGAGATTGTTGATTAATCCCATGGCCATAGAAGATGGATGGTGGATTGTTGATTAATCAAGATCTTCAAATTTCTCCCCTAAATTAGCACCATTTGTGGATGGAGTTTTGCGGCAAAACTCATCAAATTTAGAAAATAACTTATTATTAAGCTGATGCAGTTTAAATCTCTAATATTATTAATATTATTAATATTATTAAGTAATCCAATTCAACCCATCAGATTTAGAAAATAACTTATTTTGACTTAAAATTATATTTGCATGCATTCCAAGTTTTATTATTAGAGTACAAAAAGCAATTACAAAGCAGTGGGGGTAGCCGGGCAACAAGCTGTGCCGCAAGTCTAAAACAGTCCAAATTTGAATGTCAGGATTGCCAAGTAGCACAAAACAGTCCGTCAAATTTTTTCCTCAGAATGCTTGTTAAACCGTACAAATTTCTAATATTACACGTATGTTTTGTAGTTCTAAGAAATTGTTAGTGACGGCAAAAGAATGAATCAAACGATGTTAGGTCATTTACAATACTGACCCCGAGACCTCGGGGTACTAGCTGAGGTGGCAAAAAACATTCGGTGACCTCAGGGAGGGTATTGCGTGGTGATCTCGGTGAGCTCGGTGAGACCCAACTCGGGTACGTTACCGACTTTCTTCCTATTGCCACCGAGGTTTAAAAGAGCCGTTGGGTACCCTCCACCGAGTTACTTTTTTTTATTAATTGAATAAAAAATAATAAAGGTAAAGTGATAGGAGTGATAGGTGAGCTCGGGTGAGACCCAACTCGGGTACCGTTCACCGACTTTCTTCCTATTGCCACCGAGGTTTAAAAGAGCCGTTGGGTACCGTCCACCGAGTTACTTTTTTTTATTAATTGAATAAAAAATAATAAAGGTAAAGTGATAGGAGTGATAGGTGAAATGTGGGTATTAGAAGTGAAATGAGTGAAAGGTGAAAGGCGTTAGAGGTGATGATGTGGCGCTGAGTTGGTAAAAAAAATGAAGTGATAGGTGATAGGTGATAGATAGAGGGTATTGTAAATAACCTTAGAAGGCGTCGTGTCAAAATAAATTGCGTGTTAGAATGTATCCGATCAAAAGTGTCTTTGTAGAAAAAAAATAAACATGACTTGTGTAAGAATAATAAGAAAACACTTAAACATCAAAATGTTTAGTAGTAAAATACAAACGCATAATGTTAAAGTTTTGTTCTTAAGAAATGTTTAGTAGTAAAATACAAACGCATAAAGTACTAATTTACTTGCTTCATAGTAGTTATTAAGAAAAATCACACTACTAGAAAACTGAGACTTGTGCTAAGCGATATTTGGTTGAAAATTCCTTGGAAAAGACTGATACCGACAAATTTCCGAGGAAATCTGCCATGGTCAGATAAACACTCGTGGAAAAGTTTCCGTCCACTTTCAGACCACATCTTTCGCAGATTTTCCGAGGAGAATAGTTTATATATTTTGCATCCAGTTTCAAAGAAAAAGTTATCATTTTCTGTTTTAAATTTTCCGTCCATTTGCCGAGGAACATAAATATATTTTCGGCTATTACCTTTCCATCTATTTTCTGAGGAGTATTTTTATTTATTAAAATAATAATTTAAAAATAAATATTTCCGTTATTTGAAAAACAATAAAATATATAAATGTACACTTATAAAACCAATAAACTTCCAGATTTTAAAAATATATATATAAAAAACAAGTTCAACCACATGATAAACCATAAACCAAAAAATATTCATTACATATTACAAAACCAAAAACTAACGTCTTAACTCTTAAGCATTAGACACGTGATAAGTGTAAACATAAACCAAAAACTAATGTCTTAAGCATTAAGCACAAAACTAATATCTTAACCATAAAACCAATATTTCTTTAACTAGAAGGATGATTACCATGAGCTTGACCAAATTGTTTCATAAACTCGGTCATTTGTTGTTTCAATATTTCTTTAGATTGTGTTTGCTCTTGAGCTCGTGCTTGTCGTTCATTTTCAATAACTTGAGTTAGTTGACTTTTCATAGTTTTGACATGAGCTTCCAATTCTCGCACATAAAAAGTTAAAGAACATGAGTTGCGTTAATGTCTTATAAAAAATGAAATATACATCGAGAAAGAAACGTGGTCTAGGAAGATATGTAAGATACGCAAGGATGTATGGCGGTAGTGACAGGTGTGTTCAAGCATGTATGGTCGTATGGGGGTATAGCAAGCAAAAGCAAAATGATTTGTAAATCATGCAGCAAAACATGTACAATACAAACCCAGACATGTGCAATTAAAAGCAGTCCAAAGAGTATCAATTAAAAGCAAAGACAAAGTGATTTGTAAATCATGCAGCAAAGTGATTTGTAAATCATGCAACGGAACATTAGTTGAAGGCACATAACAGGGACTTCCTATTTATGGAAGTTCTAAATTGTATACATATAGAAAATGAGATATTATTTGCATCATTCTCTCTCAATCATCCCATATTCATTTCTTATTTTATTTTTCATAAGTTTAGTAACTTTCCATGCATAGGTTTCATATTTTTGTATTTATTCTCCTTTATTGCTTTGTATCTCTACATTAAGAAATTAATAGAATACTTTTGAGAGCTTTCTCCATTGATTTAGATGGTATCAGAGCAGAAGTTCTAGCCAGAAAACCAAACACTCACCACGTCTATTCTCAACAACGATGGTCGCCTACCATATCGTGGTCGAAGATGAGAATCAAAGAATCATATCCGCTGAAAAGAGATCGGGACCTGAAACAACTGACCTCAAGAATTAAAAAACCCCTATAGCCAACGTGGCAGGTAAGCAATACCTTGAAAATAAATGGGTAATAGATTTGGGACCCTCCGAACATATTACCCACAACATCGAAATACTTAAAAATAAAAGGAAAAATAAAAATGAAGAACCCGTCATTATCCCGAATGGAGACGCCATACCCGTTAAAGGGAATGGCGGCTGCAACCTAAAGGAAAGACTCGAATTAAAAAATGTCATTTATGTCCCTAATTTTAATTGTAATTTTCTATCTGCTGGACGGTTAACCGAGAGTCTTTAATGTTCCGATCACATTTTTCCCCAACTTTTGTATTATGCAAAAACTGAAAACGGGGGACTTGATTGCTGCGGAAAATTTGAAAAACGGTCTATACCGCATGAGGATGGTCAATGATGGTAGAAGAGTTATGATGACCACCGGGGACACTTGGCAGAAGAGGTTGGGGCATGCCTCTAATGAAAAACTTAATGGGATTGATTTTCTTAAAGTACTTCTTGTAATAAATTATGCGACTCTTGTTTTAAAGCCACACTTACAAGACTCCCCTTTGAAACTAGTATTACTAAAACTAATGAATGCTTTGTATTATGGCATTGTGACATTTGGGGAGGATATCGCACGCCTTCTTTCACAGGTGCATGTTATTTTTTAACTATAGTTGATGACCATAGCAGAGGTGTTTGGTTGTTTCTTTTAAAAATACAAATATCAAGCAAGTGCTTGCTTGAAATTTTTCCACAAAAAGGTTAAAACCCAATTTGGAAAACAAATTAAAAGGATTAGGTGTGACAATGGGGGAGGGGGGGAGTTCACATAAAATGACATGACTCGTTTTTATAAGGATCATGTGATATTGCTTGAAACGGCTTGCCCCACACCCCTCAACAAAATGGGATCGTGGACCGAAAACATAGACATTTACTCGAAATCGCTCAAGCACTTCGTTTCGAAGCTAACTTACCTAAAAGATTTTGGGGCGAGTGTGTGCTTACGGCCGCTTACATTATTAACTGGCTTCCCTCTAAAGTCATTAATGGAAAGACACCTTACTAGCTCCTATACAAAGAAAAACCGGATTATAATTATATGAAGGTTTTTGGTTGTTTAACATATCATTGGAACACCGACACGAAGGGAGATAAGCTCGAAATGAGGGGGAAGTCCAGGGTATTTTTGGGCTACCCACAAGGAACAAAATGATACAAAATATTTGACATTGCCACCGAAAAAATTATTGTATCCAAACATGTCAAATTTCATGAAGAAAACTTTCATTTTAATCAACTTGAGCAAGAAAAGGATGAGCTAGATATTTTGAATGGCAAAATAAAAGCTATTGTGATGATGTGGAAGAAATTCAAATGGAGCCCAGAAATGAATTAGAATATAACAATGAAGAAGAAATAACTCAAGATGATCAAGGTGATGATTTGAACATGGGTCAGCCCATGGGCCAACCCTTGGAACATCATGAACCGACGTGCATGGAGCCTACTAATCCAACTCCTAACCAACAAAATGATGCGCATGTCCCATCTTCCGAGCATTTTAGACCAAGACGAAACCGATCACAACCGACGTATCTCGGCGACTATAATGTCATCCTTCCACCTTCGGTTGATAATGCCAAACCCGCACCAACAGAAGGAACATCTACAGTACACCCATTATCTAAATTTTTTTCATATGATAATTTTTCTAAAACTCACAAAGCTTTCTTAGCGACCATCAATTCCAATGATGAGCCAAGAAATTTTGGGCAAGCCATACAGGACGCACGATAGAAAGAAGCCATGATGAAAGAGATTCGAGCCCTTGAAAAAATGACACGTGGACCCTCGAAACCTTACCCAAATGGAAACGCGCTATTGACTCGAAGTGGATTTACAAAATAAAGTACAAACCAAGTGGAGAAGTGGAGCGATACAAGACGCGTCTCGTTGCCAAGAGATTCACGCAAATGGAAGGAGTGGACTACCATGACACATTCGCCCTAGTTGCCAAGATCGTCACCGTTAGAACACTCCTTGCCCTCGCCGTTAAAAGGAATTGGCCGATCCACCAACTCGATGTTAACAACGCATTTCTACACGGAGATCTACGTGAAGAGGTCTACATGAAAATTCCACAAGGTTTTTCAAGGGAAGGTGAAACAAGGGTATGCAGATTGAGAAAGTCCCTTTGCGGTTTGAAACAAGCTTTCCATAATTGGTATCAAAAGTTCACCACCTTCCTCCCTCAGCCTTGGTTTCAAACAATCTAAGGCAGACCACTCCCTTTTCATCTTCAAACTTGACAATATTTTTGTAGCAACTTTGATCTACATGGATGATGTAATAATGGTGGGTAATGATCTTCCAAAAATATGTGACACAAAAGAAAAACTCAACAAGGAATTTAGTATCAAAGATTTGGGAGGTTTAAAGTACTTCCTTGGCATCGAAGTAGCCTGCACGTCCGAGGGTCTCGTCTTGAGCCAAAGAAATCATACCTTAGATGTCTTGGAAGACTGTGGCTTACTGGGATACAGACCAAGCACTATTCCTATTTAACAAAACCTAAAGTTGGAAAGAGATAGTGATGCCCCTAAAATTAATGGTAGCCAATACCGCTGCATAGTTGGGAGGTTGTTGTATTTACAGGCCACCAGACCTGATATTGCCTACTCTGTCAACATCTTGGGTCTGTTTATTGCCGATCCAAGACAAAATCATATGGAGGTTGTGCATAGGGTCTTAAAATACCTAAAGGGGACACCGGGACAAGGTATACTTCTCTCTCGAGAAGGAGGTTGCAACCTTACTGACTCGGACTGGCTTGGTTGTCCATTCACTAGAAAATCACGAACGGGATATTTAGTCCTTCTTGGCGGTGCACCCATCTCTTGGAAAACCAAGAAACAATCTGTGGTCTCACGATCTTCCGCGGAAGCAGAATACCGATCTATGGCTGCCACTATTAGCGAAGTCTTATGGCTAAGATGGCTCTTAAGCGAATTGGACATCACCTCCAACGGACCAACCCCTTTATTTTGTGACAGCAAAGCCGCTAGGCACATTGCTAACAATCCTGTTTTCCACGAAAGAACTAAACGCGTGGAAATGGATTGTTATTTTGTTCGTGAAAGAGCCGAGTCTAACGGAATTCAACCTATGCCCATTGACACAAAAATGAAAATTGTCGATCTTCTCACCAAAGGATTAGGGGCACAACAACTCAAGTTTCTACTGGACAAGTTGGGCACTAAAGACTTACATGCTCCAACTTGAGGGGGAGTATAGAAAATGAGATATTATTTGCATAATTCTCTCTCAATCATCCCATATTCATTCCTTATTTTTCTTTCATAAGTTTAGTAACTTTCCATGCATAGGTTTCATATTTTTGTATTTATTCTTCTTTATTGCTTTGTATCTCGACATCAAGAAATTTACATAATACTTTTGAGACCTTTCTCCATTGATTTTAAATACACTAGGTAGTGACCTGTCGCGCGTTGCGACGGCATCACCGTATTTGTATCACGTGATTGCTTCATCATGTACATCGCGGTGGGTAACGGGTACAAATTACAGAACGTGTCCGAATGTTAAAGTTTTTAACCAAAATAAGATTAGAAAACCTTCAAAATACAATCTGAAAAAAAAAAGAATGAAAAAATGGCAGATAACAATAAGAATACAGTCTGTACCTCCGCTTTGCTCTCCGGTGGGCCGCCGCAGCCTTGATGTGGGGACCACTGTGGAGTCTTTTGCCAAGATTGCTCTGGTTTGTGGCTGATGCTCTGGCTATCCGGAAGATGAATAAACCTTTCGTTGTTAAGCTTGGTTGATTTAGGGCTTGATTCTGAACTTTTAGTTTTGGGCGATGATAGTGGTGGTGGTGGCGAGGCGTCGTTTTAGCCGCCGCTGCTTCAGTTTAGCCTCCTCGGATTTGGATTTTGTTTTGTTTCAATGTGATCCACATATACATTTAGTGGCTTAAATCTATACAACATAAGTGTAATTCTACTCGGTGTCTCCAATATCGCAGTGTCGTTCTTAATTTCTTTAATAACGACAATCGAAAATGAAAGAGATCCTCCGGGTGACGGGAAGAGACAACTATCATATGAGTAGAAGAAACGACATCGCTGGTATAGAGAAAAATCAAGGTCCACTATTGTGACTTAGACCCTAAGATCAACAGAAATGGCTAACCTAAGATCTTGACTTTTTGGAGTCAAAATTGATAAATCTCCACCAAATTCGATTGATAAGCAAAAAGAATACAACCCTTGAATGCTTTCAAACAACTAACATCAACATGATTCTGATAATCTCAATCAATACTTGAATTGAAGCAAAATTCCAACGTATTATGTGTCAAATTTGATGAAAGAGAGAAGTGTAAGGAAGAGATGGAGTTTATTAAGAGAGAGATTATGAAATCCATATCTACTGTATTTTTTTAAGTGAATTAATTATAAACAATTGATTTTTACACTGGCAATTTTAGTCTAATACTTTAAGGGAGAATTATAAAGTACACAGGAGCTTTTGATTTCTGCACACGATCCAAACGGTCGTTTGTACCCAAACGGCCGTTTGTAGTTTTTTTTTAATTTTAAATAAATGTTTTAAATTATTTAACTTTTTATAAACATTAAAAATGTTTATTTACCATATATGATAAAAAATACTTAAATGAACACAATAGTGACTTAAAATAATAAATTTTGAGACTCAGAGTCTTTGCAGGTACCATCTCGATGGCATCTCGACAAGTATTTTCCGGTGTTGGGTCTTCACGGCCCATGATTTTTTATTTTTAATTTTTTTAAACGTTTGTCGAGAATAAGTCATTAAATTTATCAGGGGTAACGAAATACCTACAAAAACATTTTTTAGGTATTCCGTTACCCCTGATAAATTTAGTGACTTATTCTCGACAAACGTTTTGAAAAAAAAAAATCATGGGCCGTGAGGACCCAACACCGAAAAAGACTTGTCGAGATGCCATTGAGATGATACCGGCAAAGACTCTGAGTCTCAAAATTTATTATTTTAAGTCACTATTGTGTTCATTTAAGTATTTTTTATCATATATGGTAAATAAACATTTTTAATGTTTATAAAAAGTTAAATAATTTAAAACATTTATTTAAAATTAAAAAAAAAAAAACTACAAACGGCCGTTTGGGTACAAACGACCGTTTGTATCCTGTGCAGAAATCAAAAGCTCCTGTGTCTTTATCCAGAGCCTACTTTAACCATATAAAGGTTACAATTTTTTTTTTGAATATCAAATTACTTTACGAACTTAATCTTTCTGTGCAATCTGTTTTAAATTTTAACTTTAACCTTTTATTCTTTAACACTAAATATAGCATTTGATTCACCATTGAGAATATGTTTTAACAAAATTTATAAGAAGTTTTGTAACACCCTAAGCTAGGTGAGTTTACGTAAAGACTTTTTTATCTTTTCTCTTTAATAGAGAAGTAGGGTTTGCTACCTGATTGCATTGTTTTGGTGAAATCTGAGTTTCTTGCAGTCATATGAAAACAAAATAGGTATTGATTAGAGGACTTAATGGACCCTTTGTAAATGGATGATAGCAATGCTTTTGCTTTTATGAAGGTACAATGAAGCTATGATTGACCCTCTTTGAAGGAGATACGAGTTAATTGAGCAAAATCTTTTCTCAATGGCCAAAGCTATGTAAAATATGTTACTTAAATAATGTTATAGATTTACCCCCTTTTAAACTAATATACTCGGTATTAACTAACTTTTTCACCATGCAGAAGCACAGCAACCGGGAAAGCATGTAAAACCCATTCTTTTGGAAGTACGGGTCCTGAAAAAATACATTCCGCCCATTGATGCGACTATGACTATCATTTTATTATCATTATCTCTTACTTATGCAGCATTTACATAGTTCTAAGTGATCGGAATCATAAGCAATTGACATTTAAACAAACTACACTTTAAAAAACTAGCTCCCCGCCGCAACGCGCGGGGGGTATGCAGCTTGTTTAGATTATTAATGAAAACAGAAAACTCACTTACTGAGGATTACAATCTGAAAAAGAAAAAAAGGCAGATAAGACTCTTAAGAAGAAGATTTAGGAAAACCAAAATACTTATAGAACTTTTGTACCATGAAGTTGAGTATGGGTGTATTAATCGACAACCCACGTTATAAAAATAAGAAAGCTCAAGTGGTGACTTTAATGCCGATATGTTTTTTTTCTTCTAAACGGCTACTTTCATTAAAACCCAACTAGCAAGATGCTATAAGAGGAAAAACAACAACCAAACACATTACAAAGAAAGGTTACACCATTTGGACCAATCCATAGTTTCGTTTTTAATCCTATGTTTTATCCAGAAGAAACTAACAGATTTCAGCTCCTTTATAATGCATGCAATCGAGAGATGTCTTGTCACACCCCAACTGACGGCAGAATATGTCGGGACGCAATGATTGTCCAGATGCACATGACAACTATAATAAGTTGTAATACTTAAACATGTCATTTATATTAATCAATTAAAGATATCATACAATAAAGATAAACATAGTGAATACAATCTAAAACAGATTTAAGGTATTTAATCTAGGTCCATTAATCCTAGCGTGATCACAATATAGCTCAAGCAGGGGCGGACCCTTATTAGGCCCATCGGGTTCCCGTGGACCCCCTCAATCTCGTACGCAAAGTGAAAATTATGTGAACGTTTTTTATTAAAAAAAAATTGTGAAGAGGAGTTAATAAATACTTAGTTTGTGAAAATAAAACAAAGCAAGTAACTAGCCTAGTGGTAGGATCCCTTGTTTGATTTTGTTTAAGAGGTGCAAGTTCAAATCTTGTTCTTAACATTTTTTTCCCAGCTTGCTTTATTAATTTTAGTGCTATAAATGAGGAGAGTAAATGAGAGTACTTCATTTCCACCTCTTTTTTATTTACTTTCATTATAGACCCATTATTTTTAAATACATTTATCTTAAACCCCTTTTATAATAAAATATTACAATATATAAAAATATAGATTTTTTTTTATAGGCAAACATTTTGTCATATTTTTTATTTCACACGTTACTTTTTATTTTCTCTTCATTTCTAGCCATTTACTATTATTTTTTACTATTATATCGTTGTCAATGTTACGGTATAGAATTTTTTTATCAAATCATGTAGAGTTTTTTTAATCGTTTATTTTTTTCTTTACTCACAATGTCGTGCCGCAACATGCGCCTGCATTAAAAACTATTTAGTAAGTAATAGACCAAATTTTTTATGTACGTTTATATGAAACTGAAACATCTAAAACTAGTGACTCCGTAAAAAAAATTGTGGGCCCCCTCAAAAACTTTTCTAGTTCCGCCCCTGAGCTCAAGCATAGATTCCCGCAACATGTAAAAAATAAAGTGTCAACTACAAAAGTAGTTGGTGAGTAAACACAAGTTTATAAAATATATTTTCAACACATGCGATATATGTGAGAAGAGATACATTCAGTTATACGGTCAATCAGTTAATAAAATAAAATAAACAAGTAATCATAACAAACCTTCAATCACCTAAGACTTTATATCATAATTTCCTCGCATAGAGGTAGATTGGCACATAGGATAGCATAGTTTCCTCATATAGAGGTAGAATGGCAGACTAGCATATAGAGATTCCCATAAACGATTCCACATATAATTCATTCAAGCAGCATATAATCGCATAACGTTTAGAGAATTGATTTTTGAGTAAAGATACATGTTACACCCCAAAAAGGTTGAAGATATGGAGCTATGATTTCTCACAAGTCGGATTATCATTCGAATAAATCACCATTAGTAATGATAATACGAATTGAATATTGAGACATATCCCAATTTAAAAGAAAGGAGGATTTAGTGGTTACTCACCTGATAAGTAGATCGGATACGAGAGATAGAACCAATTTGCGAGAGATAACAACCTGGAGATTATCCTAATGAAACAAACAGGCTAAGTGAATATGGGGAATGATAATGATTACGAGGAACTTAAGGAGAGTTAGATCTTATTTGATTAAAAGACCATTTTGCCCTTTATCGGGAAATTGAGGTTTACTGATAATATGAAGACGTGCATTCCTATAAGTAAACGCTCACCCCGGGATCGCCCAGTGAGGTATGCTAGGTCCCAGTTGGTATTTATGCGACACCCTCGCTTTGCCAGAAACCCCAGAGTACAAGCACTTACCCTTCCGGTCTGCACGAACTTTTAAGTATCTGATTAACTCGGTATTTATAATACTTTATTATTTATCACTTTTAGAGCTCATATACTCTTTATATATATATATATATATATATATATATATATATATATATATATATATATATGATGTAAGACCAAAAACCAAGTCCTAATACCTTCCGGTTTGTTTAATATTAAATAATCATATTTAAAACCCTAATTTCGAAATGTTTATCAAATAAATAGCAAACTCTTTTATTAAATAAAATAAATTTAGGACTTTTACTTAAAACATTATTTTATAATATACCTTAAAAGATTAGCCCTAAATTTAACCCGTTTGTTCCATTTTGGCAAAGCAACGTCCTGAAAACCCTAATTTCATCAAAACATTTTATAAA
>JBCNJP010000023.1:16636169-16653593 GCA_039602395.1 Deinandra increscens subsp. villosa
ATTGTTAGGGGTTGATTTTCAGGATGCTCACGAGGAAACTCAGACAGTTTAGGAATCCGAAAATAACTTGGGAATCCTGCCAGCTCAAGCTCAGGTATCCTGATTTATTGTTATTCGCTAATCCCTATTTTTGCCTCGTGTTTAATTGATTGCGGGTGGCGTTGGACTCTCAACTAACTCCTAAAGACTATGTATAACCGTTGAAGGTAGTGGAACAAGTGAACGAAATGGAGCTCAACGATCAAGATAGTTGAAGACTAGGATCTCGGGAATCCCAGAAAATTTATTATTCATGTATTCGTTATATATAACAGAGGTTATGATCGAGATAGACACACACAACTCGACCACACTTTAGCTCTGATAGTACACGATTGCTGTAACACATAGTTCAATCGATCTAACCTCTCCATCACTTATACTTTTCAGTTTCTTGTCAATAAAAGTGCTAGGCAGCAGGCTCTTCAAGCCGGCTCCCGAGGTTTTTTGTCAGGATTCCTAGAGGAAACTCGAAGGATTCTGGATTTTCCCTCGTTATACTTTGATACATTGCCATCTTTCTCAATAGGCACACTACCTCACATACCAACTTTGGATCACTAAATCATTACGGTGATTTTTGACAAAAACAAGAGGGATGTTTTCCTGCCAGGCCGACTCACCGATTTAACTCAGTCTAATCGTTTTGATAAGTTATATTGACTAAGATAAAAAAAAACTTATTATATATATATATATATATATATATATATATATATTGTGTAGAAAGTAATTAAATGAACATTTAATTATATGATCATATTTTCTATACTAGACCTAAAATATAGGGATTGTTGATGTATGTTTGCGGAATTTTGATGGGTTTAAACACCAACTACGTACCGGTTGAATTGAAAAGATTGAGGCTTGTTGACCGGCCTCTTTTGACTTGATTAAGGTAAGGAATTTTTTTCCGGCGATATTTTAATTAGGGTTCTACTAGATGTACCAAGATGTTGACCAACTTTTTTTGAAATTTGTTCTTTTTTAGGCTATGTGTAGTCATAATGCCCCACCATGGGGCATTATGTGACATGTGGCGCTGACGTGGCAAAGGGGGGGTTATGTGACATGGGTGTGTAGTCATAAAGCCCCTATCATCATTACTTCAATTATTATTATTTTATTTTTTTATATTTTAATATTTAATTAAATAAAGAAATAAAAAAAAGATATTTTTTATTTCTAAAAATAGAAATACAACTAGAAATACAACATAGTGAAGAAAAAAAACTAGTCATCGTCCGGTACGTCATCGTACGCTTCATCTTCATCACTTTCGTCATCCTCATCGTCACCATCATCACCTTCATCGTCGTCGTCATCGTCATCCTCATCGTCATCCTCGACGTGTGAAGGATCAAAATAGCTACAAATTGCAAGCCCTTCGTCCTCCTTGATCATGTTGTGCATGATTATAATGGCACGCATACAACTTGTCATCTTCGTCATCGTCCATAATCGACACGGATATTTGACGTAATGCCATTTTTTCACCAAAGTACCAAATGTGCACTCGATGTCCTTTCTTGCCGCTTCTTGTACCGTTTTGAAATATTTCCTTTTTTCATCGAGAGGGTCTTTGAAAGTCTTGACAATAAACGAATATTCTGGGTAAATATCATCACCCAATAGGCAGCCATGCGGGTAATAGTTGCCATTTGCATAAAATGCTACGTTCGTCTGCTTCCCCGACACGTAATCCTCAATGACTTGTGATCCTTCCAAGACATTTATATCATTGTTGGATCCGGCTACACCAAAGTGCGCATGCCAAATCCATTGATCACACGATGCGACGGCTTGCAAAATCACCGTTGGCCCCTTTTGATCACCCCTCGTGAATTGACATTTCCAAGCGGTTGGACAATTCTCCCATTGCCAATGTTTACAATCTATGCTACCGATCATGCCCGGTAGTCCATGTACTTGATCATGATGTTGATAAAGCGTCTGAATATCATTCCACGTGGGCTTCCTTAGATAACGTGCCCCATACAATTTGTCTATACCTAGAAACAAAAAACTAACTTGTATATAACATTTATAATTTATGTAACTTATAAAAAAAATAAAGTAACTAACTCATAAATTATATAACCTATAAAATAAAAAAATAACTAACTCAAGAATTATGTAACATGTAAAAAAAATAAATGTACCTTCGGTGAAGTGCTCCAAACAATCGCGTGTTGTTTTATCCGTCATTTTCAAGTAATCGTCGTTAAAATCCGTCGAATACCCGTATGCCAAAACACGCAAAGCCGACGTACATTTCTGAATTGCGGTCAATCCAAGCCTTCCCATTCCATCGCGTCGTTGTTTGAAATAATCAAAATTTTCTTCTAAGTCGTGTGCTACGCGTAAAAACAAACGCTTGCTCATTCGAAAACGTCTTGCAAACGTTTTCGGATTGCGGTACGTAGGGGTTTCCGAAAAGTAGTCATTCATCAACCGGTTGTTCGCCGCTTCACGATCACGGTGAACACGTGTTCTTCGAAGAACCGGTCGTGGGACGGAGCTCGAAGCCACTAACTCGTTTACAACTTTGACACATGCCGAAATTACCTCATCCTCTTCGTCGTCGTTGAAGTTCCAGAGGTATGAGGATGATGATGACACCGGTGAACCCATTTTGTTGTGTGATTTGTAAAAGAAAAGAATGTGTAGAAGAAGAGAAGAAGTGTAGTTTTTTTAAATGGAAGATATGTATATATATAGTATATGATGGATAAAAAGAAAAAAAAAATGTGGTCAACTAGCCGTTCAACGGCTAGTTTGAAATTGGTGGATTTTTTGGGCATGATGTGGTAACGCCACCGGACGATTTGAAGCAACATAGCGCCCCGGGGGGTGCCCAGGGGCGCTATGAAGGGCGCCATAGTGGGGGTTTGGGGGCTATAACGCCCGATTACACATAGCCTTAGTTTTTAATGTTTCTTTAGATGTATCAATCATGTAATAATGATGTAATGATTATATATGTATTTTTTATATTATTTTATCTTTATTTACCCTTAAAATAATTATATATTTAGTTTTTTATATTTTATTAATAATTTTTATTTAATTCTTTTATATTTTATTAATAATTAAATATTTATTTCTTTTAGATTTTATTAATAAATAAATATTTAAGTATATTATAATATATATTTTCTTAAAGAACTGAAAATATCTATGAAAGGTAACAAAAAAGTCTATGTTTAGATAAATTATAAAAAACACTTTTAAAAAAATAAAAATCTTTCATACAAAATTTATAAAATACTCAATTCTTTATGTTTAAATATCGATCACTTTTAACAAAGTATTTTTTATATTTTATTACAAAACTTTTGTTAAAGTAAAAAATGATCACTTCTAACAAAGTATTTTTTATTTTATTACAAAACTTTTGTTAAAGTAAAAATATAATAAAAAAATTTTTAAAAACTGATCGGACCATGAATATTCCATAAATTGCTATTAAAAACATTTTATAAAAGTTGTAATTAAAAGAAACTTGTTAGAGTTTTTTAATAAATTGCTATTAAAAAATAGATAATATTTATAAAAAGCCTTTTGTAAAAAGTTACAATAAAAAGAAAATATTACAACCACTAACTTAGCCTGGTGGCAAAAGTGTATAGCCATTTACCATGTGGTATTGGGTTCAAGTCTCACTTATAACAAAAAGAATAAAAAATGGGGGTTACAAGTTGGGCTAGGGGTTTTTCTCACCAGTGGTGAATTTCCTCCTGATGGAGATTGGAGATAATCTGGTGGGTGGTGTAATGTCCCCGTCGGTGATCCAAATTTGTCGTTAAAAAAACATTTACTCAATAAAAATAAGAGTGAGAAATGAGACTTTCAAGAAAAATATAATAATTACCTCATTATTAAACCCCTTTGGCTAAAGTTGTACATTTATCAAAATAGCTTGGTACATTGATCCTTACCCTTGAATTAAGAAAAGAACAAATGGGGGCAGACTAACAAGGTGCCCATCCCTAGATCAACAAGAGAGACATATTAAGAATTCAAACAATTACTGAGAATGACGTGTTGATATTATCAACCATGTTTGAAATGGGAACCGACTTTGAGTTGCAGACTTTATCATTTCAGCCCCAACCAAACCTAGGAATCGATTTCTTCACTCTCTACACTTATCCGACAAAAAAGTTCACATTCTTGTGGATCCGTCGCCCAATACCCACTGCATTTCTCTTGCTGTTTCATGCAATATCATATTTTTCCTGATTTGCACGCTAAGTTCAGCTTACGATGATGAGTTCTATCCATTAATCGTAGGTTAAATAGTTTGATTTGAAAACGTAGAACAATAACTCTACAAATAAGAATCTAGTGATACTCAAATTAAGTAGCCATGGCAAAGACTTAAGCTACACATAATCTAGTAAACCCCCTGGTCATTGTTGTTACCGCGATGGTCATTACTCATGTAACCGCTCAGTAGGTTTTCTAACCATATTGGCAATTTCCCACCAACTAAACCATTGAACTTGATACCTTGTGACTTATGTGGACCTTCCCCCGTTACTTCCATTAATAATAGTTACAGATATTATATGTGGGTTTATCCCCTGATGTGTTCGGAACGTACCTAAAAATGCTATTAAAACCTAGACCTAGACACACCTAAATTTTACCGAAAATCCTAAAACTAACCGAACCCTAAGGCAAGTGTACCTGTCGGATTATAGTAAAGCTAAGGAAGACCGGGATTATCAAACCCTAGGGACACTAAAGTAGCTAGGCACAACCTAGGACCTAAGAAAGGAAATTTGAGAATTTGATTTGAATTTAGTTTTTAGGAACTTCTTAACTAATATAACTAACATACTAACTAACAACCGAAAACTGAGAAATTCGAGAAAACAATCAGATGAGGAAAGATATACCACATAGACCCAGAATCGTAATTGACACTTACAACTTTACCTTGGCTTCAGCTAATCTGATGGTTGCTAGTTCACCTTTTAAGTCCTTCATAGACAACGATTCTAACACTCGAACATGAGTTCACCTTTTAAGTACATCCTACCTCAACTACACCTAACTACCCTCGAACCTAATCTAAGGCACCCTAGGCTAGCAGGAGCTACCACTAACTACCATGACTGACACAGGATAACAAGTTGACCAAATCCCTAGGACACTTCCTTTTGAGGCAATGCTACCCTAGTTCTTTAACCAACCCAACTACTCGACAATTCCTTACCTTTTGAGTCTTAGAAGAGGCAGCACATTGCAATCAAATAACTAATCAACAATCAATGCGATAGTTCAAGAAAACCCTAAACTATGCTATTGCAATTAACCCTAAAGTTAACTACTTGAGATAATTCGCCTAAACCGAAAGACATTCGCGGGCAAATCATGCATTAGTAATCAACTGAAAGTCTGTTCGAAACACACATATGCATCAACTATGACAATCAATGGAATTTAATAGAACCGTATCATCAATCAATCAACCGGAAGCCAAAAATAAAGTTAAAGCATCAATTACTCATCTAATTGGTCTATATGGTACAATAAAATTAGCCTACAATCATGTCTAAAACCGAAAACATAATAAATTCTGGATCTTGGTTCCCGAACATGATAAAAACTAGGAGTTTGCAATGAAATAGAAGAAATCGAAAGAACCGAATGGTGATTTGTAGTGAATTCTTGATCTCCCGATGCTTCTCTTTGATCGCCGCTCCTTCCTCCTCAGAAAATCGCCTCTGGTCGCTCTGGAATTCGTCTGGAAGTCGTGGAATCCAAACAAAACCCTAAAACTCGAATTTATATCAAACGGCTAAGTTTGCGGGTTTTAGAGCTGTACACGTATCGCGTACCAATGATCCTCCCCCAGGCGATACGCCTGGGGCCACTATGCGACAAATTAGTCAGCCTTAGCCAACTTTGGTCATCCCCCTCTCTCGCGTATCGTGTAGCTCACAGCTAAGTCCATGCGATACGCCTGGACTGACCTTTTCAGCACTTTAACTCTATTTCTCTCTTCTTCGCTTCTCTCATTTTCATCTTCAATTATCAAATCATTTTGCAGCCTCGAGAATCCACCAATTACCTACTAAAACATATAAAAACATAAATAAATACTCAAAAACCAAACTTAACTAAAAACCACTAAAACTAACAAAAACCGACTCAAATTGAACTTAAATGTATAAAGAAAAAACTCGGAAAATGAGATGTGTTTGCAACACATCATCCCCTACAAACCAAATCAGGTTTCCATGCACTCTTATCTAAATTTATGACATTCATGCAAACACAATTTTCTCGAAAGATCAAAGTGATGAAGGAAGGAAACTTGTAAATCAAGATGTACACATTCTAGAAAGATAAAGTGTTAAAGTTGTTATGACTTAACAGTGGTTTGGGTATAGAAGCCAATGAATTTATCGATAAAGGTAACTACATCATTGAGTATGTTAGAGATCTAGGTTATAATTGATGCTTTATATGCGATGAGGTTTTGGGACATGAAAAAGAAAAAGTGTCACAATTTTTATGTGCTCTTAAGTTCTATAAATATTAAGACTGAGCTCAAGATCTTGATGGAAAAGAAAAGGTTTCACACAATCTAGATTGGGCAACTGAGGAGGTTTTGTATTGAACCTCGAAAACACATAAAAGAGCCATTGCCATGTATTCTGATCTCATTTCAACTGGTGGGGGTTATTTTCCGGCTACAAAAACTTTTGTGTCTATTTTTTCCAAAAAAGTATATATACTGCTAAGGGGTGGGTTTTAGGGTATAGACGGGAATCGGTTGCACACACTGATCATGAATCACAAACACTCAATCAAGAAAAGTAAGAACACGAGATTTACATGGTTTGGTCTAAACTGACCTACATCCACGGGCTAACTTGGATTTATATATTTATGTACTCAAATGAAAAAGTTACAAATACATCAGTATAAATAAGAAGAAATTTAGGTCATTCTCATAATGGGTCAGACCCAACACTATAGATGGTTGGGTCACCAGGGGCGAAATGAGTATAGCCCAGATGGTGCACGTGCCTAGGGCCCAACTTTTTTGAATGGTTTTCGAGGCGGCCCTGATTCAATTGCTGAACATTTTGAAGATTGGATCAAGCAATATGTGTAGTTAATCCTTTTTTTTTTGGAACGACGATTATATTAAAAAACGGGGACAACTAGCAAGAGACTAGAAGCCACCAAAAACAACAAAACATACAAGGAAAAGGAGGACAAGTCATACCAGCTAATAGACTAGACTGATCATTACATCTGTTACAAAACCATAAACGTGTAGTTAATCCTAGCTCCTGACTTCTGTCGATCGGTCTGGTATGTATAAATCACAAATCACAATCGATGTATTCGCCTTGGTTGATGGTTTTCTCTCTTTTACAGATGTTACGAAATTAGAAGATAAGAGTGATCTACGAATCGAAATCAAAACGTAGATTAGGTCAGAGTTTATCACAATTAATCGGTCGCAGTCCTTGATTATTCGGACTTCAGTTCGATTTGATTTTAATAATCTCATTCTAATTTGATTTATTTGACATGCCATTGTTGATGATGATGGCGTCATTTTTCCTGACTAAATTTTGATTTTGGTTATTTAAATTTTTTTCTTAGAGTAAACTTCTATTTTAGTCCTTAAAGTTTGCTATTTTAATCGATTTTAGTCCAAACTTTTTATAATTTCCAATTTGGTGCCTCACATTTCCTTTTATAATCAATTTTGGTCCAAGTATTAGTTTCATTTTAAAATAATCTCTTAGTTGACTTTGCTTGACCCTACCTTAAGGGTATATTTGTCCATTTACTGATTTACGTACCCAAAGACAAAAAAAAAACCTTTTTTTAAAAAAAATATCAACACATTATTTAAAAAAAAAGATTATTTTGTGTTGTTATTTTGAAAAAAAAGATTACTTTATGTTGATATTTTTTTTAAAAAAAAAGATTATCTAAAAAAACACATAATAAAGTATGTTGTTTCTATTCTTTATTTTAAAAAAAGATTATTTTGTGTTGAATTTTTTTTTAAAAAGATTATTTAAAAAAAACGGATAATAAAGTATGATGTTTGTGTTCTTTATTTAAAAAAAAAAGATTATATTGTGTTGATATATTTTTAAAAAGGTTTTTTTTTTGTCTTTGGATATGTAAATAGACAAATATACCCTTAAAGTGGGGTCAAGCAAAGTTAACTAAGAGATTATTTTAAAAGAAAACTAATACTTGGATCAAAATTTATTATAAAACGAAATGTGAGGCACCAAATTGAAAATTTTGAAAAGTTTAGACTAAAATCGATTAAAATAGCAAACGTTAAGGACTAAAATAGAAGTTTACTCTTTTTCTTATTAATTAAAGGGGTAAATGGGTAATTTCATTTGTTCACTACAAAGTAAAATCGTATAGCATTTCTATCAATGGGATCAAGCCAAGGGAGAAGATGATCGTTTGCATCGCCGTCGTTGGCCATCAGGTTGGTTCTGTCTGTCTTCAATCTATCTATCTATCTGCTTATTTCCGTTTTTATTTGTTGAATCCTGTTTCTTAATTAATTGCTTGATTATTGGGGAGGACAAGTCATACCAGCTAATAGATTAGACTGAAAGTCGTGGAATCCAAACAAAACCCTAAAACTCGAATTATATCAAACGGGCTAAGTTTGCGCGTACCAATGATCCTCCCCCAGGCGATAAGCCTGGGGCCACTATGCGACAAATTAGTCAGCCTTAGCCGACTTTGGTCATCCCCTTCTCTCGCGTATCGTGTAGCTCACAGCTAAGTCCAGGCAATACGCCTGGACTGACCTTTTCAGCACTTTAACTCTATTTCTCTCTTCTTCGCTTCTCTCGTTTTCATCTTCAATTATCAAATCATTTTGCAGCCTCGAGAATCCACCAATTACCTACTAAAACATATAAAAGCATAAATAAATACTCAAAAACCAAACTTAACTAAGAACAACTAAAACTAACAAAAACCGACTCAATTGAACTTAAATGTATAAAGAAAAGACTCGGAAAATGAGATGTGTTTGCAACACATCATCCCCTACAAACCAAATCAGGTTTCCATGCACTCTTGTCTAAATTTATGACATTCATGCAAACACAATTTTCTCGAAAGATCAAAGTGATGAAGGAAGGAAACTTGTAAATCAAGATGTACACATTCTAGAAAGATAAAGTGTTAAAGTTGTTATGACTCAATAGTGGTTTGGGTATAGAAGCCAATGAATTTATCGATAAAGGTAACTACATCATTGAGTATGTTACAGATCTAGGTTATAATTGATGCTTTATATGCGATGAGGTTTTGGGACATGAAAAAGAAAAAGTGTCACAATTTTTATGTGCTCTTAAGTTCTATAAATATTAAGACTGAGCTCAAGATCTTGATGGAAAAGAAAAGGTTTCACACAATCTAGATTGGGCAACTGGGGAGGTTTTGTATTGAACCTTGAAAACACATAAAAGAGCCATTGCCATGTATTCTGATCTCATTTCAACTGGTGGGGGTTATTTTCCGGCTACAAAAACTTTTGTGTCTGTTTTTTTCCAGAAAAGTATATATACTGCTAGGGGGTGGGTTTTAGGGTATAGACGAGAATCTGTTGCACACACTGATCATGAATCACAAACACTCAAGCAAGAAAAGTAAGAACACGAGATTTACATGGTTTGGTCTAAACTGACCTACATCCACGGGCTAACTTGGATTTATATATTTATGTACTCAAATGAAAAAGTTACAAATACATCAGTATAAATAAGAAGAAATTTAGGTCATTTTCATAATGGGTCAGACCCAACACTGTAGATGGTTGGGTCACCAGGGGCGAAACAAGTATAGCCCAGATGGTGCACGTGCCTAGGGCCCAACTTTTTTGAATGGTTTTCGAGGCGGCCCTGATTCAATTGCTGAACATTTTGAAGATTAGATCAAGCAATATGTGTAGTTAATCCTTTTTTTGGAACGACGATTATATTAAAAAACGGGGACAACTAGCAAGAGACTAGAAGCCACCAAAAACAACAATACTTACAAGGAAAAGGAGGACAAGTCATACCAGCTAATAGACTAGACTGATCATTACATATGTTACAAAACCATAAACGTGTAGTTAATCCTAGCTCATGACTTCTGTCGATCGGTCTGGTATGTACAAATCACAAATCACAATCGATGTATTCGCCTTGGTTGACGGTTTTCTCTCTTTTACAGATGTCACAGAATTAGAAGATAAAAGTGATCTACGAATCGAAATCAAAACGTAAATTAGTTCAGAGTTTCTCACAATTAATCGGTCGCAGTCCTTGATTATTCGGACTTCAGTTCGATTTGATTTTAATAATCTCATTTTAATTTGATTTATTTGACATGCCATTGTTGATAATGATGGCGTCGTTTTTCCTGACTAAATTTTGATTTTGGTTATTTAATTTTTTTTCTTATTAATTAAAGGGGTAAATGGGTATTTTCATTTGTTCACTCCAAAGTAAAATCGTATAGCATTTCTATCAGTGGGATCAAACCAAGAGCAAGAGAGAAGATGATCGTTTGCATCGCCGTCGTTGGCCATCAGGTTGGTTCTGTCTGTCTTCAATCTATCTATCTATCTGCTTATTTCCGTTTTTATATTTGTTGAATCCTGTTTCTTAATTAATTGCTTGATCATTGGACAGAATAATCCGTTGTACATACAGAGCTTTACTGAAGCAGATGATGCGCTCAAGCTTCATCACATAGTTCATTGCTCTCTTGATGTTGTTGATGAAAGAGGTAATATTCATTTCGTGCTACGAATAGTTTTTAGGCCTTGCAATTTGCTTCTCGAATTTGTTGTTTAGGATCTGGATCCGAAGTTGTTTATTTACCCTAAAATTGCCATCAAGATCACATTTGTAAAGCTACAACTGTTAGTAGGGATAAACATTAAAAATACATGAAGGTATGCAAATACTTATAAGGAATCATGTTACTTACTCTCTCACAAAATGATATGATCAATGGATAATAGTGAATTTGGTAATTTTTTCTTTTGAGATCAGGTTATCTTTTATCTTCAACCAAAATTGGGTAGCAATAGTGAGGTCAGATTTACTGAAAATTTGAACTATCATGCTAAAAATGTAAGGCATGTGTATGGAAATCTATTTTAGGAACTGTTTCTTCCAAGTTGGCATATCTTTCCAAGTGTCAAGTGTGCCAAATGGTGTCTTCTGCTATAATCCTAACCATCTATTGGAGAGTGTAGAAACGGGCTACCACGGGGTGGTCGGAATGACAAGATCGGGGATGGACCACATGGGTAGAGGACCGGACTACGATGTAAAAGTGTCGGTTGTCGGGATTGGGCCTTCGAGTCGAACAAATCAGATCTAGACGCCCTTAAGCCTTATCTAGACGTGCCATATGAAAGGGGCCCGTTAGAAAGGGTCGGAGATCAAAGACTCTGGACCACCTTCCGACGGTCAAATCAATACAAGTGTATAAACAATGTATACGCATGAGTCAATGTCAAGTGCATACGAGTATATATATATATATAATTGATCTTTAGAGAGATGTTGGTGATTATAGTGGTAGGAGAGGGAAAGAGAGTTGGGGAAGACCCAAGGGGAGGGAACCCCTTCTGACGAAGGGTTAACCCTCCATTTATAGAGTGAGAGGAGTGGACAGATTGGGCCTGCTGGGCCGACCCGTGTATGGGCTTAAGCTTGAATATTAATCCTGATCCGGAAATACATCATCAGAGAGAGTGTGTTTGTATTCTAGGTCATCTAATAGTTGCAGGTGTGAAACTTAATGAATGGATAGATCCCCTAGTTAATGTTACTGTAATGAACTTATCCGCGACCTGTTTGCAAACGAGACAACATTAGTTAGTTGTCAAATAAGGATAAGATGTTATATCCACACATAAATTAATGTATGTTTTATGACTAAGTACAATTTGCTTAGTTTAAAATTATAAAATAGGCTTTCAGTTCCTTCCTCTTTTTCCACTTTACACACTTCTAGAGAGTGAAAAGGCAGCAGAGTGCAAATAATTTCTAGAAGATTCCATGATCAATAGGATTGAAGTATTATAAGGTTTCACTTATTGTCTAATCAATACTTTTAATTTTATATAGTAGTTTAACTTCATATTATGTTGATACTAGGTTGCTACAGTACTATTGAGCTCAAGCTATGTGTTTAAACAACAATTAATGATTCCAAATTTGGACAGTCGTAAAAGTTAAATCTTATTATTTGTATTAAGTCATACTTCTAATATAAAGAAGTATATCAACCAATTTATCTGGTTAAAAACAAATCTTTCATGTTAAATACTTAAATCAAAACATAAAGCAAAACAGTAACAGTTGACTCCTAGTAAAAGTTTTAACTGTTTTGTCTAAAGCATCCATAATTTATTTAAGCATAATCAGAGCATGGAACCTATGGGTACTTTTATTTCAAGTATATGGAAGTGTTATAATCATTCAAACAACAAAATTCATTTTCATATGTTTATTAAGACATGACATTTCTATTGTTTGGGTTTACCAAAAAGTGGGTTTTGTATGCACTCCCCTAAATTTGAGGAGAGTGCTATCTTTGGATTCCTGAAGTAAGTTGTTAGAATGTCCAGAAGCAAGTTTAGAAATTTCGGTTTCAAAGACACTTGAAGCTTTCAGAATTAGGCACATGATGTTCAGCATAAGCTTATAATGAGGTTTATGCGCACAGGTTTCTATGAATCAATGAGTCATATTTTAGTTTTTAGGGTATAAAATAATAAACAGATGAAGTATTGGAACAAAATGGGATTTGTATGTCAGATCAAATGAGATTTCACTTGAAAGTTGATGTTTTAAACATGTGCATGAAGATTCAATAGACCTGTTTTCAAGATCAAATCTTAGTTCAAATGAATTTGGGAAACAACTCATATACTTGCAAAGGTATTAAGAGAGAAAAATACCTTCTCGTGATGCTCTTTTAAGGTATGCTATGAGAATGATATAGTTGAAGGGAAGCCAATTGTCATAACTAACTTTATAATCATGTTGTTGCTATTCAAAATCACAAGTGTGATGATATCCTTGTTAACATGTGACATATGTTCTCAAATACATAATGGTTATAGACTTAACACTCGCTATGCAAACTTTGGCCAATAGTTCAACACTTGTGCATGTTAAAGATTTATGTTAATACTATTATTAGGCAATTGTTTATTATATGTTTAATATCTATACTTGATGTTAATGAGATTCTCATGACTGTTTTGCAGTGAACAACCCAAAAAAATCTGGACCAATGCTAAATGAGACATTTCTTGGTCTTCTATATCCAACTGAAAATTACAAAGTGTGAGAATATTTCACGTTTATATTAAATATTTGGTCTAGTTACAAAATACATACGATGACACTATTTGTGAGCAACATGTGCATTTACTTAACTCAAGTTAAATGTTGTGGGCAGGTATGGTTATCTAACTAACACAAAGGTAAAGTTTATACTTGTCACAACAGACCTTGATGTCCGGGATGCTGATGTAAGGAATGTAAGTGCATAATGAAGTTGTGAAGTTTCTGTCTTTCTGTTGTTTTATGCGCATATACAGTCTACATGAAGATTAGAGGTAGCAAAATGGGTTGGGTAGCGGTAGTGGGTCAAAATAAGAAATTTGTTGGTACAGGTCAAAATGAACAAATGTTTATTAATAACTTTTGTGCCAAATATGATTAAATTATATATATTTTTAAAAGGACATGACATATGAGGAGGAAACCCAAGTGTTCCTTTTCCTTCATTAAGGCAACCACAATATTGAAACTACATAATATGCCACCCAACTGTTTAACCGTTATTAGTTATGCCAAATCTATACAAAAAGTGCTGGAATATCATAAATGATTAAATGACAAAAGCACACTATTTTTTTTTCTTTACATTTTTCGATTCTTCTTGATAGGTCAATTTACAAGGGCATTTTGGTCTTTATAAAATTTTGAAGCATTTTCTTCACTAGGCATGTTTCTGGTGTAAAACATAGCTGCGTGACATATAAAGTAGCTTCAATATATGAATTTCCTCAATGAAAGAAGTTGTATATTTGGTGGCTGTAATAATAATATATTTTTTGAATAAAATAATTTAGCCTCTCTATCCTTCTCGGTAGAGGTAAAGTTTTCTACATCCCACTCTCCCAAGACCCTACTAATAGTATTTTTTGTGCTTTTGGTGGGACTTTACCGGGTATGGTTGTTGACTCGGGATCATATGCATTAGAAGTACACTTTGAGTTTTCTTTTCGGATGTTTCTCATTTCACCTGAATTAACCTACTCATAGCTATTGGGTCGAATTGACCCGATGCTGTCCTTGTCCTTGCTTGTTATTTTCTTTTTTACCTTAATAATATACAAAAATTAGTGTCATATATGATTACGACTATTATATTGTTCAAAAAGAGTTTTGCTAAGTACAGACCTTAGTGCTATGGTTAACCACCATTTTTCGTTAAATTAATGATAAAATATTTAATATTTATTTGTTACCCGAACGAACCTGATTCAAAAACCAAAAACTAAATCAGCTTTTAACTGGTACAGTACAAACCGATAGAAACTGTAGCTTGTAAGTTAGGGACTACTTTGTGGTTTCAAAGTGGAGAACCGATTATTAACTGTAAAAACGGGTTTTTGGTTAATGTATTAAAAACATATAATTTTCTAGAAATACAGGTTTTTAAGCAAATCTGTTTGGGTTAGGTTTCAACAAACCAATTTTAAAAATAAAAAAAAAATTGGTTTTTCTTTGACCAATAACCGACCGGGTTAACATGTGCACCTCTACCTATAACCGGTTACAACTTTGATTTTCATCTATAGCTCTAAAGAGCTATGGTCATCATATCCATCCTTTCAGTAATAATATAATTTTTTTTTTATGCACATTACTTTTGACCCGTTTTCTTAATTGGTTGTTCACTAATTTGATCCATTAGGGATAATACATGACTTGAGTTGACTTGCTTATAATATAATTGCAACCTGAATATACATTTTAAGTCTAGCTTGAGTAAAGAAGTTTTCTTGCAGTTTTTCAGGAGGTTTCACTCTGCATATTTAGATGCTGTATCAAACCCATTTCATGTTCCTGGTAAAAAGATAACTTCCAAAACCTTTGCTGAGCGGGTGACTAATATCGTCAAGTCAGTTAGCTTCCATACAACTGGATGAATTTGCGGATTTCAATCCTTCTTTATGACTCCTTTTGAATTTTATTCCAATTTGGGTAATACTTCATTTTTTAATCAAGAAATTGTTTTGAGTTGTAATTTGTTTTTTTAGTTTCTTCATTTATATTAGGTGAGGTCCAACTTTTAATTGCTGTGAGATGTTTCATTTTGGTTATTAAAGTAACCTTTTTTTATATTTTAATCATAAAAAACAAATGTCTTCGTCTAAGGTGTCAATCATGTCATGTTTGTAGGTTAAAGAATTGTAGGTTGACAGATTGAATAAGGAGACGAAGAAAATGAATATTCACTTGAATAGGTAAACTCTAACCCATAGAACCACTTTTTGTAAATTCAAGAACATACTTTTCGTAATAATATTAAAAACATACTTCTTATGATTATTTTGGAACCCAGTATAAGTACAACATAACTTGGATCTGCTTGGGAGTCCTAATTTGAAACCAGATACATCAGTTAAATTGGAATCTTGATTAGATCTCTGTTCGGTCTCACCATGAAAACACCGGTCAGGTTCGGTAATCCTAAGTGGAATCAGAAGGTACACCCTAATGTAAGAAAACAAGTCTTAGACCTTCTCACAAACAGTTTTAATCATTATATAAATTCAACAAACAGCTTTAATCATTATATAAATTCAACTTTTTACACATTTATTTTCACAAGTTTGCCGTTTTTTTTATCCAACACTATAAAATTTATCATTCCCTTAAATTTACTCACTTAATATTATGTCATGTATAAGAAAAAAATAAATAAATAAAAGGGTTGAATCACTCGTGCGCCGTGGCCAAGGACAATAGCTTGTGTAGGGCAAACTACTCCAATGCTGCCCGTCCCACATGTGCTTGCCAAGTCATCATGGATGCCCTAAGTGCGCTTATGTTGGATATAGTCTAAGACTATCTACAATGCACGCATTTAAACAATGCATTTGTGACATGAAAGGTAGGAGTGAAAGAGAGAGGTGGTAAATATAAGAGAGAGGATCTTTGGGTAAGTGTATGTAGTTGAGGAGAGAGAAATTAATTGTGAAAGGGAAAAAGAGAGAAAAAGTGAAGAGAAAAATAAATAGAGGAAAGAAAACATAAAAATAAATCCATGTAAATGAATCCATGTAGGTTGTATTTAGAATCTTGCATTTCGCATTGGAGAAGGTCTAAACAAACATAAAAGTGTAATCTAAATATCAAGATATAAGCACAACTAAACATAAATCAGCCATAAAGGGGTTTGTTGGTCAACCTATTATGAGCCCTAACCCTAAACCCTTTATAAATTTCATGACATAGTTGGAAACGCCCCCTTTGAGTTTCTTGTTACCATAATCTTTTGATATGCTATATTGTGTAATTAACTTAATTTTTAAGCATTTGCGGTGTATATAACCATATACTTGAAAAGAGAGTTTATTTTAACGAGTTCTCGAGCCGTCTCTGTCTACATGGATGAAGAAAAAAATTGAGTTTATCTCGTCCTTATTATACTAGACTCTCTATAAATATTTTTTTATGGATATGATTTTTTACTGTAACATTTATTTGTTGTAATTTCGTATATTGAAATGATAACGAAATGTGCTAAATAAATGAATGATGATAAAATCAATTTTTTAGGACGTGGACGAATTTTTACAAGAATATAGATGACAGAGAATCATTTAACTATTTGAGACATATCATTTTATTGTGTTGATCGGTCAATTGAATAGTAGATTCATGAAATGGTAAAAAAACATTGTAACTTGTAAGTACTCAATTGTAACATTTTATTGTGTTATTTAATTTTTTTTTTTTGGGTTGGTTTTGTTGGTTAACTAGATGACTTAAACCGTTAAACATGCATTAACGTGTAGATTTAACATTTTCGTTTCACATCTAGTGTCAACCTATTTCTAAAACACATTGATGAAAACTTAAACGGAGACACGTAACAATAAACATAACATTAATACAATAAAAACCTACAAGTAAAAAAAAACCCGCAACAATAACAAAAACAACTAAAAACTAATAAAAACTAAAAATAGACACAAAACTTAACAATCTTATTTCATGTCGAAGACATCCCTATTTTCAAAAAACCTCACAACGATAATGAAAG
>JBCNJP010000023.1:16654093-16674840 GCA_039602395.1 Deinandra increscens subsp. villosa
ACATGGATATTATAAAACACACAAGCATGATCAAATTACCAATGACACACAAATACATATAAAAAAAATTAAACGTAATCTAATAGTGAAGTTAGATATAGCTTCACGATATTCAGCAATCGTTCGGGACACTGGGATTCAATGAGTTGTCGCTAGTAAACAGAACACACGATTGTCGTGTCAGGACCTCGATGGAAACAGGTGATATGATGTGTCGCGTAGACCCCTCGCGTGCCGCGACAAGTTTAAGACCCTCCTCCGTTGACCGGGCATGGTCGTGTGTCGCGATGCTCCAGCAGAAGCCTTCGCATGTCACAAGTCATTATAGGCGGTAGCGTTAGAGGCTAAGTGACCATCAGTGAGATGGTGGGTCTTGGATTACGACGCTGTGACATTCTGGATGTGGCACGGTGAAAGTCGAAGGTGGCAATGACATTGCAATGGCCAGAGGGCGATATAGTGGCGGCTAGTGGTTGGTTGGCTGTGACGATATACGTCCGAGAGGGAAGAGCCGGTGGAGACTAGGACATAGTAATTAGGGTGTTTAGTGATTGTGAACCGGTAACCCCAGTCTCCCCTGTTAAGGTTATATAAATAACCTTTTCAAAACCATCTACATAAACCTAATTAGTAATAGGTTTATATTCAAATGCCTACTAGACAATTAATCAATTTAATTATATCACCTATAACTATTAAATAAATAATATTTAATTAGTTAATTTTTACTAAATATCTAGTAACAATTAAGTACAAGTTTCGTTAATTTTTGGTTAACTAATTAAGCGGACTTTTGCTTGTTAACCCCAATGTAACTCTTACAGGTCAAAATCAGGTTGGGTATGTTAAATGATCGGTCTGGACATACCATATCCAACAGTCTCCCGCTTGGACAGAACGTGACAATATTAACTTGCACAGTTAGAGGCAGTCTAGCTATGCCTGGTTGTACCAACTGTTTGTGACACTTTAAGTCATCAACCTAGGTATATTTGTTTACTAACAACGAGATAGAAGACTCATGGTTTTTCAAGTCATTTGTTCATTTTCGTATAGGACATCAATTGAACTATGAGACATGGGTTCTCATATTATGTTCAATCACTATTGTTCTCGTTCTAGATTCGAAGTAATCTAATCAAACACAAATCAGTTTAGGTGAGGCCTCACACTTAACACTTGGAATCAACGAGGGCACCATGATGTCTTACTGTTGCAGAATGCAAGAGTGTATAATCCCATATTAACTATATACAACTCCCACTGAACTTCAGATCTCTTACCAAAGATACCCTTTTATGACTGACAGTTACGCGACAGCAGTTGACTATAATCAAAGAATATGTCTAGGTAAACGGTAGTTATAGTATACATCTTAGGTCAAAGGTTCCAATTGAGGGTACCATTTAATCAAATGAATCTTATTACTACATCCATGAAGATTATTTAATACGAGTTATATCCAACATCATTTAATAATGAGGCCTCTGAGTTTGAAAATCTACTCCTTGATCTCAAAAGTTAGAATAGTCTTAATTCAAATTTGCTCCTATGATTCTGATCGACTACTGATAATTTTGAATACTTGATTCAAGGATATGGTATGTCTTAAAATGAAACACATTTATAGAAATTCAAATTGTATTAAGAATGGAAGAAGAATAGTAAAACTATAACTGCCTGAGTTCGTACATCCAAATACTAAATCAAAACAAGTCTTTAGCTATCCTAAGCCATATCACATCTCTACGATGAACATGAGTCTCCAGGGTCATTGTCTTAGTACATGTATCAGCTGAATTTTAATTTGTGTCAAATTTTCTTATTTGGATTTCTCCTTGTTTCAGTATTTCTCAATGTAGTGGTATTTTCTCAGTATGTGCTTGGCTCTATGATGAGATCTTGACTCCTGGGCTTGAGCTATGGCTCCCGTGTTATCACATGGTATCTCAATTAGTTGCTTGATCCTAGGAACGAAATGGGTTTATTCATCCAAGCAACTTCTTTAACAACATCTAAGGTGGCTATGTATTCTAACTCGGTTGTGGAGTCAGCCACTACACATTTGGATCTTTTTCCGGAAAGAGCACTACCCTTCAGAGTGAACATGAATCTGGACTGTGAGTGAGAGTCATCTCAGACAGTCTGAAAACTAGAATCAGTGTAACACTTTACAGTAAGCTTCTCATCTATTCAATATACCAGAAACATATCTTTGGTATTTCTCAGGTACTTCACGATGTTTTTAACAGCAGTCCAATGAGCTAGTCCTGGACTCAGATGGTATTGACCGGTCATGCTCAACGCATATGAGACGTCTGGCCATGTGCATGTATGGTTGAAATGACTATAGCATGGTTTCCAGACGGTCGAAGTTGACCATAGCATATCGACAGAAGTATAGTCAATTAGGAATACCTATAGTCTCTAGCGATTGTGCCTTCTACAGGCAAGAATGTTGTTGGTGTAATGTAAGGTTGATTGACCATATAGAAGGGTTGGAACATACCATATATGAATGGACATTTCAGTGATTGACTTTTCAAATGGACATTTTAAAGACTTTGATTTATCGAACTATTTTACTAATGGCATTCCTGATTCATCATATAGTATGCTAAATATAATACATAAACTATTTCTTTTAACCGAAACAATTTAGCAAATCAATCCGTTATTAAGTAACATTACTTATTACAACTAAAAAATCGGACGTGTCAAGAGGATGTTGTTCCAAGTCTTTGGTAGTATATAGTATTTGGAAAGTTATATACAAACAACCACTACTCTTGCAGCTAAAATCTTTGATTTTATTATTTTGAGACAAAGACAACCCGGATTGATATTGAGGTATGCAACATAAATCAAAAGATACGAACATTCGGTTACATTTCCCATCATCTTCATACTGCTTTATGTGCTATTCTGGACAAAACAGAAAAAAAATAAATGAAAGAACCACGTAAGTCAAAGTCAAATAGAATAGACATCATACATGGTCCATAACCTTAATTTTATGGCTTAATTTGCCACTATGTATCAAGGTGGCCTTAAATGATGCCCTCTTGATAGCAATACCTATAAATTCGGAAAAATATAGATAATAGGTACGGATTTGCAATCGATGAATTGGTAATGACTTTCATAGTTCCAGTTTGGCACCAAAATCATTCATGATTCATCACCAATTAACCATAAAAGCAACTGCTTTATTGTTCAAACTGCAGCATGTTCATGGCTTAAATGACCATTAATTGGTACGGCGTGTTCCTAAATGGACATCTAGTGATTGAACTTTTTAAAATGAACATAAGAAGATTCATCTACCTTTTTAAATTCCAAAGTTTCATCCTTAGAACTTTCATTGGCTTTTATGACCTCCAAACCTTCTACCACACTAACTGACTCCTCTGACTCTTCTTCATCAGATGTTTGAGCTTCAGAACATTCTAACATCAGCACTTCGTCAATATGATTTTTAATGGACTCTTCTTCATCAGATGCTTGAGCTACAGAACATTCTAACATCATCATTTCGTCACAATGATTTTTAATGGACATCATTCCTGTCCGTTTGTGAAACAATTCACTATCTTCAACCTTGACAACTAAAACATTAAGGGTAAGAATAAAGGTTGTCGGTGACGTTGTTAGTAGGGGTAAGCTTTTGGTACCGAGTACCGGTACCATACAGTCCCGTACCGGTACCGGTACCGACCGAACCTAAACGGTATCAGTACTTGATTTTTCTTAACTTTGTAAACGATTTCGTTCTTGGTTAATTTCATTTATCATAGCTTGATTCATCTAATTGATCGTTCAATTAATGTTTTGTGTGTTCGATTGGCTTTCATTTTTCAACACGTATTTATTCTATTTGTTCGATTGAAAAATACAATAGGAAGTTTAAAGTTGTTCTTAAATCTGATTTAATGTTTTGCAGGTTCAAGATGCCTTCATTGCGTTAATTAGTTGTGATACAATCCGTATCAGTTCGCTAATGTAAAAAAGACACAATGGAACTTTTACTTCATTTTACTTATTTATAGGAATTTCGTAGAGTTCTACGGTTATAGGCCAAAGTATGATGAATTAAGAGCTACATCTTTAATTCGTTTGATTCGAATTATAACAGCTTGAAAAATCCTTTGCATTTGCTTTTACCGGTTGCAATTGCTTTGAATAACAATCTATACCAAAATAGAATGAAACATTATGTTAAATGAGTGAACAAAACTATAACTATAACCAATAGCTAATTGTATAATAGGATGAGGGGTAATTGAAAAGCTAATTGTCAAAAAGCTAGTTGAGCTTTTATAATAATTTCAGTTTTACCCTTACCTAATAATTTTGTTTTAAATTTTAATTTATTTATATACATATACTTTTATATTATTTTATATTTTTCTAGCTAGTTTATCAGCTAGTTTTTACCAAACATTATTTTTTATCAGCTAGCTTATAATTTAGCAGCTAGCTGCTAGCTAGCTTATCAGCTAGCAGCTAGCTTTTCAGCTAATGCGCCAAACACAGTCATAAACTGAAAAGTGTTAAAATGTGTATACAAAAAAGAAGTGACTTCAAATAGTTCATCATAAGCAATTTAAAAACAACCAGCAAGTGATATTCACGTTTGGGCGGTTTCACTACTCAAATCTCCAGATTTGTGTGATTATAATATTGTATTAAGATATTGCAGGGTGGACATTTTTATTGTTCTTGGAGGTATTTTGGTTTATAGGCGTTTTTTTGTTAATTTTATAAAATACAATCTTCATTTCAGTTTCAAGCATTGAGATCTATGGTACAATCTAATCTACAAATATACTTTTTTTTCTTCTTTTACCTTTTTCATACATGCACACACACATATATGAGCGGGTTATTTTGCACTGTTTTGCAGTTTCAAACTATAGATTAAAGGAACTTCTATATTGATATACATAACTAGGGTTAAGTTCAAATGAGAACTTTTTCTTTTGAGAACTTTTGAGAACCATTATGAGCCACTAATTTTCAGGAGGGAAACATTCAAATTCATAAGAGGGGGGGGGGGGGGATTTTCTTATATATAACTTATGGCTGAAAATGGTTCTCAAAAGTTTTTCAAAATCAGTTGGTTCTCAAATGATCCTCTCCTGACATAACTATGTTTTTTACATTCCCATATGGCTTCACAATTTTGGGTATGGTAGGTAAAATCTTATTTGAATTTCACTTATTGTCTAATATTCAGTTGTATTGCAGTCTCAAACTATAGATTAGATGGTATGTGTCAAAACCACAAGAACATTTTCTAAATGGGTCGTGTTCATGTTTATGTCCATTGTAAAACTTAGAAGGTATTTGTGTCAAAACGGTGAGCACATCTTTGTTAATGTTTTCTTTTTCAATCAGATTGAAAGCAAATGTGTAAGATTTTCCAGAAGGAAGGAGGAAATCTCTACAATGAAAAGGGGAGATATAAATTATATTTGTCTACATGTGATGAGAATATAAATGATTCACTTTAATACATGCAAAAAAAATGATACGTAACTTTTCAAAATGCCAAAAGCTTCAAAATGTTCGCTTAGGCCATCAAATCGTTTGACTCGTCACTCCTTTTTGTATGATTCTAATTTTGTAGTATATTGATGTGCTGATCAATTGACATACAAATAAAATAGTCAAATTTTCATCTTATACATAAGGGGAGGCGGTATGGTGAGGGTTACCGCCCCCGGTTCCAAAGAGAGCCGGCCGGCTCCACCCGGCAACCATACCGCCAAGGGCGGCTCCCCCCCATGGCTCCCCATTTTGTTTCTTGTCCGGTTCCTCCATGCCGTCGAGAGCCGGCTATTTTCTAGCCGTTATTTGACCGTTGAGCCTAACGGCTCTTTACCCTTTTTTTTTTTTTTTTTTTTCTAATTTACTATATATACAAACCCAAATATTTTAAAAACCACACTCTACTCCTATTTCATTTCCAATTCTCTCTACCAATTTTTTTATAAAATGAGTTATTACGATGAGGCCGACTTTATTCCACCACCCGAGATTGGGACTTCGTCAAGCAGCTCCGATGGTTCGTACGAGGACGCGATGAATTACCTTAACCTATGTGTTAACGTCATCCAACAAGAAGAACAAGAAGAACAAGAAGAGGTTTCCGCTCCTAAACGGAGGAGAAGTATTTATCGTGATCGTGAAAACGGTCACCAACGATTGGTGGAGCTTTATTTTGCCGAAAATCCCCGTTACCACGAGGGGATTTTTAAAGACCGATTCCGTATGTCTAAACGGTTATTTTTGAAGATTGTTGACGACATCACAAACAACTTTCCGTGGTTCACACCCCGTTTGGACGCGGCGAAGAGAGAAAGTTTAGATTTTTCTGAAAGAACTGCACGTGAATGCCTACACTATTTTTGTGACGCCGTAATTAAGCTTTACAAAGATGAATTTTTGCGTGCACCTACTAGCCACGATATCACTCTTTTATATAATGCCCATTTAGAAAAGCATGGTATTCCGGGTATGATAGGTAGTATCGATTGTACTCATTGGGAGTGGAGAAATTGTCCTAGAAAGTATAGGGCACAATATCATCGTGGCGATCATAAAAAGCCAACAATTTCACTCGAGGCGGTTGCCTCCCAAGATATGTGGTTTTGGCATGCGTTCTTTGGTGTTGCAGGTTCAAACAACGACATCAACGTGCTTAATCAGTCACCTTTGTTCAACAATGAGATGCATGGAGTTGCACCTAGAATGCCATTTGTTTGTAACGGTCGAGAGTACAAACGTGGATATTACCTTGCGGATGGCATATATCCCCCTTGGTCGGTCTTTGTGAAGGCATTTCCACATCCTTATGAGATTAAAGAGAAGAAAATGAAGAAGATACAAGAGGGGGCTAGAAAAGACGTCGAGAGAGCGTTTGGTCGGATAAAGGAAAAGTGGGCAATAGTGGATCGAAAGGGTCGTCCAATAAAAAAAAGCTAATGGAGAACATTATGTACACGGTCATCATTCTACACAACATGACTCTCAAAGACAATGGCCTTGCTATATCACCGGTCCACATTCGAGATCCGCCAGTTAACCGGGTTCTTGACCCGAATGTTATTTTCGAATTGCGAGATAGTGAGACTCATTTTAAACTCAGATTCGATATCACCGAGCACATCCAAAACACAATGGATGTGTTTTTAACCGAGGAGGAGGTGAACGCAAATCCTCAACCCTAGATTTGTTTTTTTTTTTTTAATAAAAGTTGTAATTTTTTTTTTTAGTGAATGTTTTGTAAGTTGTAATTTTATTTTTGTTTTAATGAATATTTTGTTTTAATGAATATTGTTTACTTCAATTGTATTCGTAATGCTAGTGTTTGTTTTTTTATATAAAAGTTGTTTGTTTATTAAAAGTTGTTAAAAATCAAAAAAAAAAAAAAGTTAATTTTTCGGTGGCTTCTCCAAGCCACAAGGCAACCATACCTTGTGGTGTGGCTTGACAAGGCTTCAAAAACATGAAAAATGAGTTGGCACATGATGATTGGTTGGGGAGCATGGCTCCTTGAAGCCACAAGGCAACCATACCCCCTCCCCTAAGGAAGGAAATATTTTGTCTAAGTAGATGTGTTTAACCTTAAATGTAACAGGGTTTATCATATCTAGATGCTACTTGATCTTTGTGTTCGCTTTAACATCCTATTATTTTATATTTAATGCATCTATATAAAGGTTCAATAAATCTCAGATGGTTAGTAATGGTTATTGTTGGGTTTGCTTTTCTTTTAAATTTCAAAGGTTTGGCTTATGGTAATAGAAAAACCGTTCTAAAAGGTTTGGCTCACAGTTTATCTTAAACACCAGTCATAACTGGACTGCGGAAACCGCCCGTTAGTGATATTCAATTTGCCTTCACTCATGGGTGTCAGTGTCATGGAGAAAGATGTTGGTTCCTCAAACCAGGGGTGGGCCTATTTATTTATTATTATACAATGGAATTTTGTGGATTAATAGTATTGTTTTGGTTGTTGAAAATTGAACATACCTTTTCTTTCTTTCTTGCAAACTGATCACACTTTTTCTTCTTATTAACAGTTATGGCCCTTCTCTTTCCATCTCGTTCTATGTATAAAGTTTAACATTTTCAATCCTTTTCACGCATGCTTCTTTTCTATGTGCTATTTCAGTCCTTTTCATCATTAGCAGCGCCTGGTCATCTATGGTAAACCCTCGATGACAAAACTCACTTTTGATTTCACCGTTACAAGCTCTTACCCAATCGTTACAGAGACCGGATAAACCCTAGAGAGAGGGAAAAAAAACATCGTCGCCTCCCTTAGATTGAAGAGCCACCACCATCGGAACCCTAGCCGCTGGCTTTTGTGGTGTTGTAGTTTCGTGTCGCTCTTGAAAATTCATGTTTAGCGAAAAAGAGTTTGCATTTGGGGTTTTTACTACAGCGACGGTAGAGAAAGAGGAGGCAGTGGTGAGTCCTTGGCCGGAGTTTTGGTCGTCGGTGGTGCCATGAGGCTTCCGATCGACTGTCACGGTGCTTCTCATGAGGTAGTTGTTTCCTAAAAAAATTTGGTATTTAAATTAGCGTTTTCTTGCCTGGACGCCTTACGTTTTTGTCTTCTCTGATTTTGTAGTCGTTGATTGAAGTGTTGCCATCGAAGTGCTATTTTCGTCACATCTGTTTGTCTCGAAGGTTTGATTTCGATTTCTTCTGACTCATAGTTTGCTTCTATCTTTTTGCATGCTCGCCTTCTGTCTGTGGATCTGATTTCTAATTTTTACCTGCATTGATTGTCTGAATCATCATGAACAAGTGTGGCTTTGCTTTGATCTTGACAAGCCATAAGAAGCTTTCACAACCTCAGCTTCATCTCATCTTTTTCTACTTTTTTGTTCGACATTATCCTAGATTAGTGCTGAAATGTTAAGCAAGGCCTAAATAAACCCAAATCAGGGAGCCACAATTTATCGATTATGGAAGAGGACTTTTGCTGCACCCTTCATTTCTACAATTTATAACAGACATGTATCTTCAGGTATGATGTTCTTTGTTTCCGTTTCTTTAATTTTGTCAATTATTGGTGTGGATTTGAAAATTCAATTGTTCTAGGGAGATAATTTTCATTTGTGTTTTTTGATCCGTAAGACGATTTAAGGTTTGTGTTTGATTGTCATTGGCTTAACAATCGTTGTTTCTATGTTACGTTTTTTATTCACTACACCTGCTTTCACGCAGAGGCATAAAGTTATCTGTATTCCATAATATGCTAACGACCCATATTTGTTTCTTTGCTAAACCCCTATGGATGAACGGTTAACGGTTAAAACACGTATGGGGCAGAACTCTTTCGTCCTAATCTCCCAACATAAGGATTAAACATTGTTGTCTCAAAATTCATCGCATCTTCACTACTTTCTTGGATAATCTTTCGGCAATTATAACATCCATATGCAATTTTATTCACTTTTAAATGGGTGTTATGAAGTTTGTCTATACCACTGAAGTAATTGCTATAATATGGGAGTTTAACATATTTGGTGTGACTAGATATTGCAGGTGGTTTACAACTTGAAAATCATGTAATGATTGATAGTAACAAGTCTGTCTAATCATGTTATGGCTTCTACTGTGGAGGATATGCAACATCGTAAAGAAAGTGTGCCAGATCAAAATTTAGATGCTTGCTTTGTGAGGAAAGGTAATCACATAATCATGATCTTAAATTAATATTTAAAAGTAGTTATTGCTAAATGAAGCGTTAGAAGTAGTCAATAAGATAATTACATAATTATGTAGTTGAAGTTAGGGATAGTTAATTTGATTTTGATGCATTTTTGATATATTGTTATTTATATATTTTAAAGTGAATCTAGAGGCAAGAAGGCTTTGGTGATATTATTGAGGTTTTTATTAGTGCTTTACCACAAGAGTTTGTTGAAAAGAAGTGACCATTTTCTGTGATTTCAACTCAATAATAAATAGATTTATGTAAACCCATGATTGACTTTGCATACAAAAATTTAAGAGTTGTATGCCATCCTATAATAAGTTTTTAAACTACATCTTTTAGAACCGGCAAGAAATAAACCCTATGTGACTTCATATATGGCTAGGCCATTAAGCATTTGTCGGGTTAATCGGTTTGGCAGTTTGGGGAACCGATCATGATATTTTAAGACTTCTAAACCCAAGGTAGACAATAAAATTTTAGTAAAAAGCTGATGTTTTGGTGATCACTAATCAGTAAGACTTTGTTAAAACCAAAATTTTATGTGTTTGAATTCAAATATTTGGTTTAATAATGATATTGGTGAAATTTTGATGAGAGTGGTGTTTTGTACTATTTTAATATGTGAAAATGTTGCAAGATCAGTTCACGATATCATGAGATTCACACAAGGTATGCTCTTGCTATTTTGATCATGTATTTATATGGTTTCTTACATCAGATTATGTTGTCTTTTAGAACTTCCTTATTTTATAGACTCCTAACATGTAAGTAGAGAAATGATCAATGATATCCGTAGTTAGGTGGTAAAATTTTAGATTATACATTGAGAGTTTGGCCTAAGGATGCACACAGGTTTAGATTTTATTACTTTGTTGGTACGTTTCTCTTTTGAAATTTAACATTGTGATGTATTAACCTGTTGCCGGTATTAGTCTATAAGTTCAAAAAATGGCCTTTATGCTTTAAATATAATCGTTATATCACTCTCACTTATGTCTTATAAAAATTATATCTCATTATGTGAATTCTTTGACCAGGATTGATTTTGCTTCAAGGGTCATATATAATAAAATTTACATGATTCTCAGATAAGAAATATGTGGGTCAAAGGTTATTTGGGTTTTGATTTAATTCAAAGTGTAGAGTAAGTGTTAAACTACTAATATATGATGAATTGAGATGCTTTGTTTTTGCATAGTGGATACCTTTCCTTATTTTTGGACAGATCAACCCTTTTGATGGAGTGTTTAGCTTTTGTAATGGGCGCACGTTATTGATCAGCAGTTAATTACTTCATTGCTCAAAGCGAGATTTCTTTGAAGGATGTTTATTACATATATGTGAGGTATGTATAGTTGATATTTGTAATTATTTATATATTATGTTTGGCCATGTTTTTGGTTGATAGACGTTGGAAGATTATGACATTGCTATCTTGGAGTTTGATGTCAAAATCAAAACTAATGGGAAGAAATTTTTTATTACTGATGATGCTAAAAAATATCAAGACATAATATGGGAAGATTAAATGTGATTAAATTCAAATTTAGAGCAGTTTGCTCCTAAAGGTGATTGATTTTTCATTTTTGCAATCCTCCTTTCCTCTTTATGATCCTTTATGATTTTGTTATGACTAAACTTTTGTAATAGCATCAACTTGGTAAATTGCAATCTATGTTTTAGAAATTCACATATTATAGTTTAGTCTTGCTAAGACAAATAACATGGGTGGCCCGCCGCAACGCGTGGACGGGTCACCAACTCGTTAAAAAATATAGTGAAGGTAATTGAAAAGGTCAAGTTATTGGATATCAATTTTCAGAAGCTCTTCGGATGCAAGATTGGTAGGGGGATAATGACAACTTGGGCTGGGAGGGGTCTGCTAAAAAAGTTATTTTGTGATTTATTCATAAAAAAAAGGGGTGTAGTGTTCTAGTGAGAGTGGTCGAGGACGGAGCCGGACCCGGTTTCTATTAGAAGTGGTGTGTTCGACCTAATGGGCCTGTTTTAGTTTCTCTCTGCAGGGCTTGCGAACATGGGTTGGCGGGTATCATCCAGTTGAAAGTTAAAAGTCATTGGGGTTGAGATAAGAGTCGGTTGATCATGTCCTTGTTAATTGTAAATATGCGGGCTTTGTTTGGAATCTTGTGTTTGGTTGGTGAAAGGGCCCTAAATAACTCATTCTCTCGGTTATTGATGTGGTGGAGGTTCACACAATTGGCTATTCGAGTATAGATTATTATTTGATTGGAGTTAATTAGTATGAGCTTACGGGCGTATTAGGCATTTAGGATTTATTTTTATTCTCTATATAATGTAATCTAAATTATCATTAATAGCAATCCAGTTAATTCAGCATTCTATATTCTTACATGGTATCACAGCCTAAACGATTTAAACCGTAATCGTCGCCACTGAGTTCAAACCCTAGACAGGGCGGCGTGCCGCCGCCGCCCTGTCCTGACCTTTTTTTTTCATGTTAGTTTCTTTGTGTCTGAATAAAGCCTTGCTTTCGATTTAAGATCCAACCGTTACTCTCAAAGAAATCATACTGTGACATTGTTTTATTTATATGTTTCCTACAACCATACGTGCAACCAAGAATTCTTGCTGTTGACAACAAAATTATGGTTAAAAATTCTTGCAGTTGACAACATGAATTTGTCGTCAGCGTATGATTCCGATCTAAATTTCTCGGCACCTTCGTTTGTTGGTTTGTATGATTTCTTCAAAACATATACAATATATTACTACATGATACGTATTAATGAGTGAGTTGTAATAGTTTGAGCTGAATGTATTCATTAGAAATAGTTGAGGGACCTTAGTATCAAATTGTAATTCTTGAGTTGTATAAGTGGGAGGTTGTAACATACACAAAGGCATTAAACATTAAAATCGGATTCTTTTAGTAAGTTCAACGGATTATTTTAAAGACAAAAAAGGATTCAAGAACATAAAACTTACTTGGGGTTTCGGTTTCGGTTTCGGTTTTGATTATGGGATATCCGTGTATTGTACCACACTCTCTGTTGTGGGATTGCAGTTGTTCAGCACTCGGGTGTGGGTTCGTAAACGGCCACCGGCATTGGTCACATCGACGATTCACATGCCCTGTAATATTACAAATTCAGTCAAACATGTATTTGACAATGCTTACATAATATAGAAACTCCATTGAAATGTGAAAATTTACCAAAAGAGGACTCCTCATCATCTTCAGAATAGTTTTCATCTTCAGAATACTTTTCGTCTACATAGGTTAGATTGCAATCTAGCTTTACAATCTCGTCAAACGCATCAGATATAAACATCGCACCTCGTCGTTTTTCAGATTCAGTCAGCATGTCAAGAAAAGTGTATGGATGTTTCTCTACCTGTGAAGATTCATCGATATTTTTGAGTTGCAAAACTTCTTCCTTAGAACTTTCATCAACTTTTTTGACCTCCAAAACTTCTATCGTATCATCTGACACCTTACGATTCGCATTCCCTGCAACATTTAGAAATTCAATCAAACCCATATCTAACAATGTGAAGATAATACAGAATCGGCATTAAAGCATGAAAATTTACCAATAGGATCCTGGATATTATTCATGATGTGTTGGTAAAAGCAATTACACTTTCAAACCCGATGATGCGAGATATCAAGATATTTATTCTGTGTTTCTTGTACTCCAAACCCAAGCACAATATAACTTGTTGACTTTAAAAGTCAAAATTGAACTAAAAGTTAATAGAAGAAGAAGATCCACAAACACATCTGCAATGAATTACGATTCAATCATAAACATACGGAAGTTTTTAAAATCAGTACCTTTTAGATCGAAAATTTGAAACCATACGATTCAAAGCTCATCCAGCATTGAATCAAGAACCGTGTTCTCAAATCAAATTGAGTCATGAAATAATTATCCCCGATTGATTATTGTTTCTGAGATCTTCGAATTGCTCCCTAAAATCGGTTGAGGAGATTATTGATTAATCCCATGGCCAGAGAAGAGGGATGGTGGATTGTTGATTAATCAAGATCTTCAAATTCCTCCCCTAAATCAGCACCATTTGTGGATGGAGTTTTGCGGCAAAACTCATCAAATTTAGAAAATAACTTATTATTAAGCTGGTGTAGTTTAACCCTCTAATATTATTAATATTATTAAGTAATCCAATTCAACCCATCAGATTTAGAAAATAATTTATTCTGACTTAAAATTATATATGCATGCATTCCAAGTTTTATTTTATTTTTTTTATTTTTTTTTTTATTTTTTTGAACGGCAATTACAAAGCAGTGGGGGGTAGCCGGGCAACAAGTTGTGCCGCAAGTCCAAAACAGTCCAAGTTTGAATGTCGGGATTGCCAAGTAGCACAAAACAATCCGTCAAATTTTTTCCTCAGAATGCTTGTTAAACCGTACAATTTTCTAATATTACACGTATGTTTTGTAGTTCTAAGAAATTGTTAGTGACGGAAAAAGAATGAATCAAACGATGTTAGGTCATTTACAATACTGACCCCGAGACCTCGGGGTACTAGCTGAGGTGGCAAAAAAACATTCGGTGACCTCAAGGAGGGCATTGCGTGGTGATCTTGGTGAGCTCAGTGAGACCCAACTCGGGTACGGTCCACCGAGTTTCTTCCTATTGCCACCGAGGTTTCAAAGAGCCGTTAGGTACCGTCCACCGAGTTACCTTTTTTTATTAATTGAATAAAAAAATAATAAAGGTAAAGTGATAGGAGTGATAGGTGAAATGTGGGTACTAGAAGTGAAATGAGTGAAAGGTGAAAGGCGTTAAAGGTGATGATGTGGCGCTGAGTTGATAAAAAAATGAAGTGATAGGTGATATGTGATAGAAAGGTATTGTAAATAACCTTAGAAGGCGTCGTGTCAAAATAAATTGCGTGTTAGAATGTATCCGATCAAAAGTGTCTTTGTAGAAAAAAAATAAACATGACTTGTGTAAGAATAATAAGAAAACACTTAAACATTAAAATGTTTAGTAGTAAAATACAAACGCATAATGTTAAAGTTTTGTTCTTAAGAAATGTTTAGTAGTAAAATACAAACGCATAAAGTACTAATATACTTGCTTCATAGTAGTTATTAAGAAAAATCACACTACTAGAAAACTGAGACTTGTGCTACGCGATATTTGGTTGAAAATTCCTTGGAAAAGACTGATACCGACAAATTTCCGAGGAAATTTGCCCTGGTCAGATAAACACTCGTGGGAAAAGTTTCCGTCCACTTTCAGACCACATTTTTCGAAGATTTTCCGAGGAGAATACATTTAGTTAGTTTATATATTTTGCATCCAGTTTCAAAGAAAAATTTATCATTTTCTGTTTTAAATTTTCCGTCCATTTGCCGAGGAACATAAATTTATTTTCGGCTATTACCTTTCCATCTATTTTCTGAGGAGTATTTTTATTTATTAAAATAATAACTTAAAAATAAATATTTCCGTTATTTAAAAAACAATAAAAATATAAATGTACACTTATAAAACCAATAAACTTCCAGATTTTAAAAATATATATATAAAAAACAAGTTGAACCACATGATAAACCATAAACCAAAAAATATTCATTACATATTACAAAACCAAAAACTAACGTCTTAACTCTTAAGCATTAGACACGTGATAAATGTAAAAATAAACCAAAAACTAATGTCTTAAGCATTAAGCACAAAACTAATATCTTAACCATAAAACCAATATTTCTTTAACTAGAAGGATGATTACCATGAGCTTGACCAAATTGTTTCATGAACTCGGTCATTTGTTGTTTCAATATTTCTTTAGATTGTGTTTGCTCTTGAGCTCGTGCTTGTCATTCATTTTCAATAACTTGAGTTAGTTGACTTTTCATAGTTTTGACATGAGCTCAATGTTGTAAAAGTCGCTCTAGGCGCCCGATTACTCTCTGAGTAGTCGCTAGGCGGTGGGTTGCCGAGGCGCCTAGGCGATAATCCGCCTAGGACTTGCGTACTCGGTCAACCTTGGGGGTAGGAAGTCAACATCGGATATAAGGGGCAAAATACGCATTATATTGTGACCTCCTTTATATAAAAAGTTGGTCTCATCACTAAGAATAAAATTTATTAACATGTATCTATGTTAACTTATTTTTTTCGAAAATACTAGTATCGGAAGATGCATATATTTTCTAGAAAATTATTTTATTTATAATTACCATGTCCGAGTACTCCCCGAGTACTCCTCGCCTAGGCCCGAGTACTCACAACTCTCTAGTCGACCGCCCAGATAGCGCCTAACGACTTCTGCAACCTTGCATGAGCTTCCAATTCTCGCACATAAAAAGTTAAAGAACATGAATTGAGTTAATGTCTTATAAAAAAAATGAAATATACATCGAGAAAGAAACGTGGTCTAGGAAGATATGTAAGATACGCAAGGATGTATGGCGGTAGTGACATGTGTGTTCAAGCATGTATGGTCGTATGGGGGTATAGCAAGCAAAAGCAAAATGATTTGTAAATCATGCAGCAAAACATGTACAATACAAACCCAGACATGTGCAATTAAAAGCAGTCCAAAGAGTATTAATTAAAAGCAAAAGGCAGGTGATTTGTAAATCACGCAGCAAAGTGAATTGTAAATCATGTAGCGGAACATTAGTTGAAGGCACATAACAGGGACTTCCTATTTATGGAAGTTCTAAATTGTATACATATAGAAAATGAGATATTATTTGCATCATTCTCTCTCAATCATCCCATATTCATTCCTTATTTTTCTTTCATAAGTTTAGTAACTTTCCATGCATAGGTTTCATATTTTTTTATTTATTCTCCTTTATTGTTTTGTATCTCTACATTAAGAAATTTATAGAATACTTTTGAGAGCTTTCTCCATTGATTTTGATGGTATCAAAGCAGAAGTTCTAGCCAGAAAACCAAACACTCACCACGCCTATTCTCAACAACGATGGTCGCTTACCATATCGTGACCGAAGATGAGCATCAAAGAATCATATCCGCTGAAAAGAGATCGGGACCTGAAACAACTGACCTCAAGAATGAAAAAACCCCTATAGCCAACGTGGCAGATAAGCAATGCCTTGAAAATGAATGGGTAATAGATTTGGGACCCTCCGAACATATTAACCATGACATCGAAATACTTAAAAATAAAAGGATAAATAAAAATGAAGAACCCGTCATTATCCCGAATGAAGACGCCATACCCGTTAAAGGGAATGGCGGCTGCAACCTAAAGGAAAGACTCGAATTAATAAATGTCATTTATGTCCCTAATTTTAGTTGTAATTTTCTATCTGCTGGACGGTTAACCGAGAGTCTTCAATGTTCCGTCACATTTTTCCCCAACTTTTGTATTATGCAAAAACTGAAAACGGGGGACTTGATTGTTGCGGGAAAGTTGAAAAACGGTCTATACCGCATGAGGATAGTCAATGATGGTAGAAGAGTTATGATGACCACCGGGGACACTTGGCAGAAGAGGTTGGGGCATGCCTCTAATGAAAAACTCAATGGGATTGATTTTCTTAAAGTACTTCTTGTAATAAAGTCTGCGACTCTTGTTTTAAAGCAACACTTACAAGACTCCCCTTTGAAACTAGTATTACTAAAACTAATGAATGCTTTGAATTATGGCATTGTGACATTTGGGACAGTGTCATATCAGTGATTATAATAAATTGTCTGACAAGTACATTGCTTCGCAGAAAGAATTGTTGGAAGCTAATATGAAAATATCTGAGAAAAAGATTGAGATGTTTGATTTGCAGCGAAGATTGAAAAATTGCAACCATTCACCGACTTTTCTGAATTTTATGTATAAACTGGAAAAGAGTGAGAAAAATGGTCAAGCTGAATGTCTTCATCAAGTTCCTACTCCAGTGGACATTGAAAAGTCTGTTCCAGCTACATCATCTAGTGTCGAACAGCATGATTATTCAAAGTTTGCTGATACCGGTTCAGGGAAGAAAACAAAAGTCAAATCAAAGAAGAATAAAAAGGAGGTTGATTATCGCAAAGGGTTGAAGTTTGATTCCAAATCTACGTTTCTTGAAAAAGAAAAGGTGTTTTATGGAAATTCAGGAAATGTGAAAGTGCCAAAATTTTCTGAAATTATGATAGATGATTCATTGATTTCTGGAAAGAATGATCTGAAAGGAATCAAATCTGAATTTACAAAACTTGCCAAACAAGGTCATAAGATACCAAATTCTGTTCAAGATGAGTTTAAACACAAGAATGGTGGTTTGGGATTTAAAGGAACAGAAATGCCGACTAAGGATTTCAACAAAAAGGAGTTCAAAGCGAAGAAGATAAAGAAGCAGAAGGTGTTTTCAAATAAGAAGACACAATGTTGGAAGCAGAAAATATCTTCACCGGAAGAAAAGCTTTCTTCTGAAGAGTCTTCATGTATATCTGATGCTACACCAAAAAGCGGTAACAATTCAGATTCATTTTATTCTGCTAATTCTAACAGGTTTTATCGTCAAGATAAATTCTTTGGTTATGGAGATGATTCTGATTTTTATGATTCTCCAAAATGTTTTCCAAAATTTCATAAACCAAAGAAATTTCAACCCGTGTTTTCAAAAGTTTCTGATGAATGTCTGACTGATCAGTTTGGAAAACCGGTTTCTATCAATTCAACTGGTAAAAGACTTTGTTTTGTTTGTCGTAAGAAGGGTCATTATGCAAATAATTGTCCTACGACAACTAACAATTCATCATCCAATGCCAAACATACAAAGTATGTTGATCTTGATGGCATTATTTTTAGTGAACCATTGCCCAATACTAAATTTTCATGGAAACAGAAGTCTCTTTCGGAGAATTGGGTAGTAGTTCTGATTGTCACTCATCAGTTGACAATGGTTCACTAGAAATCATCAAACCAAAACAGGAATGGAGACCGAAAGTTGTCTCCACGGCCAACACAGATTTTGTTGAGGACACTGGAGGACCTATCATCGTTGGGGATGAGGGTCGGGGTTTAAAGAACTTACTATTTTCCAGTGTTTGCAGGTATTTCAGGAAGACCTGTTAGTAATCGTAAGGTTGCTAACAGTGAGATACTTGTGTTTTTAAGTTAAAATGCATCGTTCCTATCTTTGAAACACTGATTTTTACAAAATCATTTTTAGAATGTGTCAAGTGTTGATCGATCATTTTCTTTTTTGTTATTCTTTTTCCTTTCGTTCATATCTTTAGGGGGAGTACATTTGAAAATTCAACAAATAGTATTTGTTTGAATTTTAGGGGGAGAAATTGGAAAATATAAAAAAAATAAAAATGATGATGAAAATTTGAGAAATTGATCCGACAAAAGCAAGAAATGATAGTACATCAGCATATACGTTATCTGTCATGGATAGAGTAAGTCTAAAGGCTGTAGGTTCTTGTATGATCTGTGAATGTGCATGACTAATCTGATATCTGCAAGTAAGATATAAACATAAAGCTTGCCTGATAATCTTTGGTTGTTTGCTTCTTGATGACTGCTATGTGATGATTCTGAGACAAAAATAGAATAAAGAGATATCCTGATGAATGCATGTTTTTCATTTTGAAAGATTTAAACTTGTTTGATTTTCTTTATTTTGTCAAACGATCGGACTTTCTCTGCGTATCGTAAGATCGACCTGATTGTTGTTCGTTTGACGTTCTACTTTATTTTTATTGGTGTTTCGTATAATTTATCGGACTTTCTCTGCGCGTTCGGAAGAACCGACCTGATTGTTGTTGGATTATACAATTTCAACTTGTTTTGCATTCTTATTTTCTCAAATACTTGGGCTTTATCTGCGTGTCGAAAGACCGACCTGATTGCTAAGTATTTGAGGTTCTGTTTTATTTTTGCATGACTCATCAAGGATACTTAAATCTCGAATAAAAGTTACTTCTATATGATAAACATGATGATTTGCTAGTATTTCTGATAGGGTAGAGACCGAGTTATCAATGCATGATAAAAATTACCTCAAGCATATCTGAAAACGATAAATATGATTGATGCATGCTGAAATAAACAATCAATATTGTATTTGCGATTATCTTGGCTTGCATGCTGATTAAGACCGAAATTGAAATGTGCTAGATGCGTTATGTCTGATATGATCTTGCGTCGTGATCTTTCTCACAAAATACCAAAAATAGAGTTTATTTCTGCATTGCATTTACATTTCATTTCCGAAAAGTACAAAAAGATTTTTGGTGTGTTTTAGCATAAGTTTGAAAAGTCAAAAAGATTTTAGGTTTGTTTTGATATAAACTTTCTAAAAATCAAAAAATATTTTATTTCTTATTTGTTTTCGATTGATCGACACAAGATACGAAAAACATTTTCAAAATTCATATCTTGGATTCTCGAAGAGAAGTTTTGCGCCAAGATTATTTATGTTGGCCAGGTACTCAAAGGAAAGAATTCATCACAACTTCAAGTCTTCTGAAGCTGTTGATAAAGATGATGAAACTGTTCATCATCAAGTATTCGAAGATCAAGCTACCATCAAGTTAAGGGGGAGTTTGTTCAAAGAATATGTTTTAACTGGCGAACAGATACTGTACATGATGAGGGGGAGTTTGTTGATGCATAATCTGTGCGTCATGTGAAGTATCTGAACGAGACGATATGAAGATTCAAGACAAGTTCAAGCTGCCGGCCGAACTAGGTCCGAACCTGAGATTCGGACTCGCCGAACTTGGAGTTCGGACGGAGCTCGGAGCAGACGTCTATATATAGGAACTTGTGCTTTGAATGTAATAACGAGTGAGAGAGACCAGTTCTTAACTATATGTTTTTTATAGTGTTTCTCTAGAGAGCTTAAGAGAGAGTTTGTAATTGAGTCTATGTTGATTTCAATAAAGCAAACTATTATTTACGTCTCGTGTTCACTCTACGATCAAGCAAACCTTTAGTAAGTTCTTTCTTACGGTTTTTCAAAATTAAGTGCTTAATTATGGTACATAATTACCGTCATGTTTAACTGTCCCCACAC
>JBCNJP010000023.1:16675340-16713953 GCA_039602395.1 Deinandra increscens subsp. villosa
CTATGAGTTCATTTGGACCAGATTTGGGTTTTCTTACAAAAATGGTGTTTCCGAGCCCGTCGGGTGTCGGTTTTAGTCCCGGTTTGTGCCCAAATTCAAGTAATTTGTTAAGGGATCTTTTGGCCTGTTCTAAAGTCATTTAAACCATAATAACCTACTGTTTAAAAGTCTAAACTTTCTGGTCTAAATGGATCTATAGTAAAAAGCAATTTCTAGGGTTTTTAAAATGTACTTTTGTATGTAAACGTTTGCTATGGTGAGTTTAAGCACAAGTAATCTTTCTAAAGTTCAAGATATCATATTTTGACTATATTAAGAGTCTAAAAACGTTTCATAGGCATAAAGGGATCCAAAGTTACAAGAACAACACACAATACACAATATATACAAAGTTATTGTCTAAAAATGCAAACTAAACAAATACTTGTGTAAAAGTCCTACAAATCCAAGTTTGTACATAATATTTCTAGGGAAATACTATCATAAGTTCCTAGTAGGTAAATACATGGTGGAACATGAAGATAAATACAAGTAAGTAAGCTTTTATGGGGTAAAATGATGTTTAGACAACAATGTAAGTCAAGACTTGCTAATGGAGTGAACTAGATATGACAAGAAACAAGAAATAAGCTCTAGAGTTAAATATCATAAGGAAAAGTGGAGGTTAAAGCTCACTAGATGATGATGAGGGACGATAATGATGATGATGGTGATGATACTTGACTCCTCTTGCTTCCTAACACCTTGTATCTTCAAGAGAATGCTTGGTTTGCTAGACTTTTTAGAGAGAGAGTAGAGAGAGAGGTGGACGGCTTTGGGAGGAAGAGAAAAGGAGAGAGTGTGTTCTTGAAAGAGTTATGTCAAATGTGGCTAGGGTTTGTAAAGGATGAATAAGTATGAAAGTAAATGAGAAAATGAGTGTTTGGTTAGTATGTGTGTGTGTTCGGTTTGTATAAAACCGTAAAGGGAGAGAGAGACGATGGAGGTAAGAGAGAGATTCAAGGGTGTGTTTGGGAGTGTTAATTTGGATAAATATCTTGTGTGCAAGGAGGTTAAGTAAAACTAAGTGTTATGTGTGTGTGGGTATATGTTGAGCCGAGAAAAGAGAAACAAGGGGCCGGGTTCGAACCTTAGGGTTCAACCGGTTCATGCACACACACAAGGGGGTTTCAAGGGACATGAAATCTTGTAGTAAATGTGGTTGTTTGTAGAGTCATGTGGCTGCACTTTGAGAGGTAAAAGAAGAGAAGTATTGGGAGGGGAACTATTAACCTTTGGTTAATAGGTTTGGCATATCTTGAGACAACATTCTCCTATGTTGTCAAAGTGGCTATAGGTGCAAAGCTTTTGTCTAACCTTGATGTGAATGGCTTAAAGGAGGTCAACTAGAAGGTAACCAAGTAACTAGGAAAAATAAAGGGGGTGGTTTGGTTTGGTTTGGTTTGGTTCTAGTAACCGACGAAGAGGAGGGTCACGGGTTCGATCCCGTGGCCAGTTGGGTCGCGAGGTAAAACGAGAGGGAAAGGGAAAAGGTGACGGGTTGAGCAATGGAGAAAAATAAATGAATCGGATCGGGTTTGAATATTTTTATAAAACATTTATCCACGACGATAGAAAATATTAAAAATGACTCGATCTGGATTGAAAATACTCGAGGGTTAATATCATTGAGAATTTACGTTGCATGTATACTCGAGGGTTAAAATACTCCAGCGTCCATTTCGTGCAAAGAAGTCATCATGTTCAAGTATCGTTTTCAACATGAATTAAGGCTACGTCAAGGCTATTTTCCTATTGTAAATGAATGTAATTATGATAAAATTGACACGTTGCAAGTAAACAGTTACGCAACGTAGTTAACATATAAGTATATATTATCGGTTTAAGTCTTTGGAAACTTACGGGTTGTTACAAAAGTGGTACTTGATATTCAAACAATTTCAAAACCAAAATCAGGGCCTCAACCTCAAAGGAAATCTCGGTCACCATCCTACTCACCAGAGTTTGTTTGATTCTTTTGGACGGTATATATTCTCTAAAATCAAATTCATTTGAGTATGAATCGTATGGATTTTGGGAAGATTATAATTTTTACGATGATTTTGGCGTTAGTTCATCATCTGGTTCTTCTGCTAAATCAAGGTCCAAGTCATTTGCAAAAAAGAAACATTTTGATAAGTGTGGACTTGATGAATTTGGTTTTTACAGTGAGTATGGTTACATCGAACCATTGTTGAAACCATTTCCGAAATGGCCAAATTCCTTGAAGCAGAAGCAAACGAAAGAAAATTTTCAAACTATCTATGATGATGGTTCTATCGACGAGTTCGGTAATCCTATCAATATCGTTGTTACTGACCGTTGTATATACTTTTACTGTCATAAGCGGGGACATCTTCGCCACAAGTGTCCTACGCTTGCTTCCAAACATGCTTTTGCTGAGCACCATGATACAAAGACCGTTTCTGATGAAAAAGTGGTGATTGAGCCGATGGTTGCTATAAATCACTTCAAAAAAGAAATCTGTGAAACATGCTAAAATCTCTACTGGTAACTCATCAAAATCTATTTCAAATTCCTCTGGCTCATCCTGTCCACTACAGAAACATCACTGGCAACTAAAGATTGCATCTAAAGCCACTGAAGAATATTCTGAGGAAACCGGATGACCTAAAGCTGCAAGCTTGGGTCCCACCCTTAACTAATTAATTGCTGATATGTGCAGGGAGCTCGGAAAAAGGTTGTCAACAACTTTTAGGTTGTTCATAGTGGAGCTTCTCGACACATGAGATGTGATATTTCCTTACTATCCGACGTGAAGGAAATAAATGTGGGAAATGTTACCTTTGCGGGAAATAAGGGTAGTCGTATTACAGGTTAAAGTAGATTGGGTAACAAGAGTGTCGCATTCGATAAGGTTCAATTTGTGGAGCAATTGCAACATAACTTGCTTAGCGTCTCTCAGATTTGTGATAAGCAATACACTACTGCTTTCACAAGTTCTGACAGTTTCATTTTGAAGCCCGGAATCGTTATACCGGAAGATGGGATCATAATGTGTGCACCCCGATACCGTGTTTTGTATGTGTTAAATATGAATTATGTGTCTCCAACCGTTGCTGCAACATGTTTCCTATCTAAAGAAACGAAGAAAGATTCAATCCTATGGCATCGCCGCATGGGACAAATCAACTACTGAAAGATGAATTTTCTTGTTAATCATGATCTGGTAGAAGACGTTCCAAAGCATTAATTTATCTTTAATGATGTGTGCGTATCGTGCAAGAAAGGCATTCGACGAAGAAAGTCTCATCCTTCCAAACGAGTAAATTCAATTGATACTCCTCTGGAACTTTAAATGGATTTATTTGGTCCAGTGAAAGTGCGTCGTGTTTCGGGGTATTCTTATTGTTTGGTGATCACATATGATTTCTCGCATTTCTCATGGGTGATGTTTATGCATACGAAAGATGAATCTCCTGATTTGATTAAGGATAAAATTTTACAACTTGAATCTTTTGACATAAGTATCGTGATGGAGATTTGGTGGAAGAGAGTGGTAGAAAAGTAGGGTAGTGGGGTGGTTTCTTGGGGCTGAATCCGAGAAGGGAGGGGAGTCGGGAGAATAGAAATCACTTTTGGATTTTTAGAAATAAAACGCTCTTAAATAGAAATCCTTAATTTAAATAATAAACGAATTCGGATCAAAATAATAATTATGATGACACGAACGAGAAGATTTTGCAAGATATCATCCCGTTTAATAATTTGTTTAATTAATCATACTTGTTATGACATCACTAATTACAATAAAATTTTATTATTGTACAATTTTTTTTATCACCAACGTCCACAATATATATTTTTATTCGTTTAGAATCCAACAATATTTGTGCCTAAGCATTTAGTAAATTATGATGCATCGTACCGTGATACTAATGTGAAAGCAAATAGTTGCAATATTTGATAAATAAATGCACAATTACAGTAAATCTAGTTTAATTACTAATAAAGTAAGGACCTTAAATTTGCGGATGTCACAGTGAATTACATAAATCTATATGGGAGTCGCTCTAACCTTGATTTAAAATCAAATCGGGTGCATAATTGTTCAATTCATGACAATGTTATTGATAAAACATTGGGTTGGGGCAAAACATGAAACATGACAAACGTCGATTATGGGAGCTCATGGTAATATTATATGATATTGTTGTAATTAATAATAGACACATTGAAATCTTGTGGTCCATCGGAAATCTTTTGTCTAAAGCTATTGAAATATGTGAATTCACCAACATTATGTTGACTCTTTAAACGTGTCATTCCCAGGAAATTAGAACGCATTTGGGCATATTTTGGAACATTGCATGGAGTCACAACATTTTGTGGTATTTTCCTTGCATAGTCAATTGACTTAGGCCATGTTTGTAAAATCCAAAGTTTTCATTTGAGAACTCAAGACAACGGTTTTATTTCGCTTGCTTGTTATGTTGTGTTTGAAAAAGATATTGTAAACTTTTGGTTGAAATCATTTAAATGTCATTAAATGTAAACAAAAAATGTGATCCATGACCATCGAACCTCGCGGATACTGCGTTGGCAGGGTGCGACAATGTTGGTGCATTTGGAAGGCACGAAACAAGTTCGTTTTCTCTAAACTTATCTTGGCAGAGCAAATATGCTTGGATATCAAATCTAGGAGCTTTTTTTGGATTAACGGAAGGTCAAACTCTCAAGATATGTAGTGGTCAAAACGACGTAACTATCCTTTGTTTGATGTAATGTCACTCATTTAAATGGCGTGTTTGGTGCGTGTGTAGCATCTCGGCTCTCACTAACCTTTTTTTTGTAAACTTTTAGTGTTACTAAATTTTAGACTTGTGTATTACACGGGTTGAACAATAAAAACGATATAATTCATAAATATCTAAATACTATTCATAACTCAAATTACATACCACATATAATATCGGTTTTGATGAGAAGATGCATGATGAGTCGGATAATAACCTTAGAGAATAAGTAAATATCGAACCACATTACTACAAGAGTTGTAGTTATCATTTGATTCTATATTCAGGAACAATATTTTGTATCTTGTATTACTTAACTCATCTTCAAGCTTGTCTATTTAGTCATGAAGATGCTCAGTTCATTAAATCAGTCATTTCAACCTAGTAGACATGTAAGCTAAAAAGATGCCCACATAAAATCCTATAATACCAGAAAATGAAAATTGGCATATGAAGTTATGATGAGAAAAAAAGCACACCTCCTGTTCAAGTCATCTTTTAAAACAATGAGGTTAGATGCTAGGATTCCTTTTACACTAAAATAAAATAAAATAAAATATAGTTGTTAGCAAATTAAAAAATGTTAACTTACTTGTGGTGATTAGAAAACAATATGCCAAATGTGTAAATGTGTATTATAATTTCAAAGCATAAACAAAATTTGAAAAAAGAATTAGAAATATTTGGAGTTTAATTGTTAGAAGAGGGAATTGGTGGGTTGGTATAACATAGTATCTTCTACTATCTAATAGTAAAAAACATGAAAAATCCATATCATCATAAATAAACAATTCTAAAATAGTTACTAATTTCAGCAAGCAACTGATCGACACTCTATAGATTATCAACACGTATAGATGACCATTTATTAACAATAGATTTTTACTTGGATATCAAATCTAGAAGCCTTTTTTGGATTATAGAAAGGTCAAAATCACAAGATTTAAAGTAGTGTAAATACGTAACTATCATTTGTTTGATGTAATGTAGTCCTTTCTGATGGGGTGTTAGATGCATGAATAGCTCCTTACTATCCTTTTTTGTAAACTGTTATAAACTTTTAGTGTTATATGTCTCAATCATATCGACTTTAAAAAACAGTAACGAAATGTGTTAAAAAAAGACATTTTTATACGCGAAGGAGGAAAAAAATCAGTTCAAAAAAGAAAAGAAATAACATTTTAAAGTGACGATGGTCAAAGGCTAGTAATCCGATTCGTACAATTTCCAAGCGTCGATAAATTGTGTATGAAACAACCTCTCTTCAAATTTTCACATTTCAGAGTTGGTTTCCCTTCTTGTTCGAAGAAACCCTCTCATCCTTCAATGGCGATTTAGCACAAAAATTACATCTCAAGACCATAACTCTTAATAAACAATGTCTGAAAAGCTCCAGAAAGTGCTGCAGGATGTTGGATCCAAGCTTCAGAATCCACCTGCTAATAAAGATGCTCTCATCAAACTCCTAAAGGTACCTGCTCCTCGTTGCATTTCGAAATCCTTCAAATCATTGAAGATTGTACTTTCTAGGTCTCCAGAACAGTAGTTTCTTCTAGGTTTTGTAGCTCTTATGCTTAATTGTTGTGAAATTTGGTCGAAAGTAATCATACCGTTCAATTCAACAGTTAAATTTTGTTCAAATTCAAGCTCGTGTTCTTCGTATATGATTTGATTGTGTACGGGATGGGAGATTTTGAACTTTGCAGGTCGTTGCTAGAGGGATGAATAATCCTACGAGGATATTCATGTGTCCACTGGAATTTTTTTAGTGAATTATGTTTGAAATTAGGGTTCAGTTTCAAAGGAGTGGGGAATATATTCAACTTTTTCATATGTTCGGGTCTATAATTAGACTATTTCTCATTCCACTTTCGAGTTTTTATTCAATATAAATAATTTCTGGTGTAGTAAGGTAATGATTTCCACTTAAACATTTTCTTTCGTGTGGTTTTGATGCTTCATCTCTAGTTCATTATTGTGAATTTTAGTTGTGTAGTAGTCTGTATATTTTGGGGAGAATTCATCAGTGTATTGATAGTTTTGAAAAAAATTGGTTGGAATTATGGATGGGTTTGAAGGGCCGAGGAAGATGCACATTGGGTGTAAAACATTTGCGGACTTTATCATTCTTAATGTCGATCATGGGTTATGACTAGTTTGATAATGCTTTTGGGTCTGTGTTTTTGAGTGTCAATGCCAATACTTGATATATAGGTTAGGTAACTTGAACCCCTAATCTTAGAAATATAAAGATTGCTGAATAACACAAAATAGGATTCAGATTCATTCTTTCTGAAATAGAGGCATTTGCTTATATAAGGTCACTCACATATTGCCACAGATAGTATCACAGGAAACATTTGGGATGTTTACTTGTAGCCTGGTATTAAGAACATAATTAAATTGTATATATATATATATATATATATATATATATAGGGAGAGGATCATTTGAGAACCAATTGGGTTTGAGAACTTTTGAGAACCATTCTAAGCCACTAGTTTATATATATGGAAATCCCCCCCCCCCCCCATGAATTTGAGTGGTCCCCCCTGAAAATTAGTGGCCCAGAATGGTTCTCAAAAGTTCTCAAAACCAATTGGTTCTCATTTGAACCTAACCCTATATATATATATATATATATATATATTTTAAATGGAAAAAAATAGAAAAGATGTGATTATTGAAGGATAATATGTACATAATGCATATGCTTTGGTTTACTGCAGCAAGCTGCAGCAGCTTTATCTGAGCTGGAGCAATCACCATCAAAGGAAGTGTTAAAATCTATGCAGCCTTTTGTAAATGCAATTGTAAAGCCAGAATTGCTAAAACATCATGATAAAGAAGTTAAACTACTTGTTGCCTCCTGTACATGTGAAATAACCAGAGTGACTGCGCCTGAAGCACCGTATAATGATGACGTGTTAAAGGTACTTTTTCCCTATTGAAATGACTCTTAGTTGCATAAATCATCATCTAATTCCTGTTTTTGCATGCTTCAGGATATCTTCCGTTTGATTGTAAGCACATTCAGCGGGCTTAGAGATACCAAAGGCCCATCATATGGGAGAAGAGTTAACATCTTGGAAAGTGTAGCTAAATATAAATCATGCATTGTGATGTTGGATCTTGAATGTGATGATTTAATCAATGACATGTTCACCACATTTTTCTCTGTTGTCAGGTTCATTTTTGTTAGTTGATGTTTAATCTTGATAATCAAAAGGGAAATTCAAACAAGTAGCTTTAAGTTGGTGTCCGATTTTTTTTTGGTTATTCAATGTATGCAGTGATGGACATTCTGAGACTGTTATCACATCACTAAAAACAATCATGGTGGTTCTCTTGGAAGAGAGCGAAGACATTAACCATGACCTATTGTTCATTATTCTTTCTGTTTTAGGCCGAAATAAAAAAGTAAGTTATTTTATTTCATATATAGCATACATGTATAAATATTATGTTTTCATGTGTATCTTTTCAAATTCAAACCGATAATTATATATGTAATTGACTATTATAGGCAATAACTATGGCTGCAAGGAAGCTAGCTATGCATGTTATAGGGCAATGTGCTGGAAAACTTGAACCTGGCATAAAGCATTTTATTGTAAAATCAATGTCAGGAGAAGAGACTAGTGCCTTACTTTCTCAGATTGATTACCATGAAATCATCTATGATATCTACCGCTGTGCTCCTCAGGCCTTAGCGGGAATCATTCCATACCTAAGCGGAGAGCTCCTGGTAATCACAGTTTTTTTGTCCCTCTTGATCTGATCATGTCTCTAAAAACTAATGGGGGAAGGGGGTTGAGGTTTTGGGTTTGCTTGTGTTTGAGTTTAGCAATCAGTTTCCATCCTCATTCAATCTGCTATGAAACCCATAGCCACAGTGATTCGTGAGTCCTGAATACAAACTGAATGCCACCTAAGAATCTCCACATAGTTTAATATTGATGTCATTCCATTTCATACAATCTATTTATAAGTTTTAGTGAGTAAAGTGATGAGATTTACAGACAGATAAACTAGACGTCCGGTTAAAAGCGGTCAAGCTCGTGGGAGACATTTTCTCAATACCAGGATGTAGCATTCCGGACACATTTCATCCAATCTTTTTGGATTTTTTAAGGAGGTTGTCAGACAAAGTTGTTGAGGTTCGAATGTCGGTTCTTGAACATGTCAGGCTCTGTATGTTATCCAATCCTTCCAGACCAGAATCTCCTCAGTTAATTGGTAAGTTTTGATTTATCTTAAATTATTATACTTTTCATTGTTCAGTTACAATATTACTTAATATAACTTCTACTTTTTATTTCAAATATGGTAGCTGCCCTCTGTGACCGCCTGTTGGATTACGATGAAAGCATCCGCCAGAAAGTGGTTGCAGTAGTTTCTGACATAGCATGTCATAAATTATCCTCTATATCACCGAACACCATAAAGCTTGTAGCTGACCGACTTCGTGACAAATCTGTAATTCTTATCTATATTTTCTTATTATCAATGTATTACAATTAAACTTTATGTTAATATTAATATCAGTAATATAATTCTTATTACAGCTCCTTGTGAAAAAGTATACCATGGAGAGGCTATCTGATATATACCGCACTTGTTGCACCCAGCACATGAGTGATGGTTATAATTGGATTCCAGGACGAATTTTAAGATGCTTTTATGATAAAGATTTCAGGTAAGTTTTTACTTTTTAGTTGTTCTTGTTACTAATTACGATACCATATTGACTTCAAACATATGTTCTGGATTTCAGATCAGATACTGTTGAATACATTCTATGCACGTCTCTCTTCCCAGCTGGATTTTCGGTTAAAGATAAGGTTAGAATGTGGGTCAGACTATTTTCAAAATTTGATAAAGTTGAGATAAAAGCTTTGGAGAAAATACTGGAGCAGAAACAAAGGTTTGTTATGATAACAAAAATCTTTTTGATAAATACACCAACTTACAGTAATTGATTTTTTAAGCGGATTGCAGGTTACAATTAGAGTTGCGAAAGTATCTTTCTCTTAGGAAGATGTATAAGGTTTGGTCTTTTATCAACTGACAACCACAGGCAGGAAATAAATTTGTTAGAATTGTAACAAAAAGATTTTCATTTTCTTTTACATTTCAGGAAAGTGATGCTTTAGAGGTCAAGAAGAAAGTCATGATTTGTTTACGCTTCATGTCTCACTGTTTCACAGACCCCGCAAAAGCTGAGTCAGATTTCTTGCTTCTTCACCAACTAAAGGATGCTAATGTCTGGAAAATATTGACTACACTACTTGATCCCACCACTAATTCTCTTCGAAGTTCCAAATCTCGGGTAAGAAACTATCCAAAGGTGAATGAGTTACTTGTATACTAGTTGTTTTCCATGTCAGCACATAACTACTATGCTGATTTTGAAAACGGTAACAATTTATAACCAACTCCATCGGAAAGTGATTCTTTGTTTCTATGTTATCTTTTCAATGGGTTGGATACAAAGAAAGGGAAACATCCTGTAAAATACAATATTGACTCGTGTATCTGATACATGCAACATTTTTATTTTGTTTTACAGGAAGAATTACTAAAGATAGTTGGTCAGAAGCATCCGCTTTACAGATTTTTGAGCATTCTGTCTGTAAAGTGCTCATATATTCTCTTTAACAAGGATTATGTTAAAGATATTCTTCTAGAGGTGGACCAGAACAGACTGCTCACGCAGTCTTGCATGAATATACTTGTGGTAAAACCTATTTAAAATTGATGGCAAAATGTTTTCTGTTTATTTTTCTAGCAGTTCTAATAATCTTGACATAAATATGATATATATTTTCAGATTCTTGCATCCTTCAGTCCTTTACTACTTAGTGGAACTGAAAAAGATTTGCTACTTCTTCTAGAAGATGATAACGAAGTAATAAAGGAAGGTGTTTTGCATGTTATAGCAAAATCTGGTGGAGTGATTAGGGAACAATTGGGAGAATCATCTAGGTACGAAAACATAAGAACTTTTTTCTGTGAAACTAAACTTGTTCCTTTTTTATTCTCTTCTATACGATATACAATTCTTTTTCAGTACATTAGATCAATTTTTGGAGAGAATATGCTTAGAAGGTAGTAGGCGGCTGGCCAAGTATGCTGTGCATGCGTTAGCAGCTATAACAAAGCATGATGGGCTCAAATCACTATCTGTGTTATACAAGGTTCCGAGTTGAAATTTCTTGCAATATTTATTCTAAACACGCCTCAGTTATATTTTTACTTTTTTGGAAAATGCACAGAAACTTGTGGATATGCTAGAGAAGAAGACACATTTGCCCTCTGTGCTTCAGTCTCTGGGTTGCATTGCACAGACTGCCATGCCAGTTTTTGAAACTCAAGAGACCAAAATTCAAAACTTCATAAAGAAAGATATCTTAGGGTGCAGTGAGGTATCGAATGCCCTCGCAATTTTATACTTGTTATTTAAATATGAGTAATTAACGTTTGCTTAACCATGTCTCAGAAAACAAGTGACAAAACAAAAAAATCTTGGGATGATAGAACTGAATGTTGTTCATTGAAGGTTAGTATATATATCAAAATCGGAATCTCTAATATATACTGAAATTGGAAGTTCTAATTTTGATGGATGTTTTAAATTCTCATTCATTTTTGGTCAAATTTTGTTTTTTAGATATTTGGCATTAAAACTTTGGTAAAAAGCTATTTGCCAGTGAAGGATGCAAATTGTCGTGTTGGGATTGGTGAACTAATTAAAGATCTCAACAACATACTTTCCTTTGGTGAAATCTCAAAAGATATCAAATCAAGGTACTTTTGGTTATTGTAAAGTTCACTGGTTAGCTTTATTCTAAATTCTCTTTTTCCCACCCTCCACAGTCGTGTTGATAAGGCCCATTTAAAATTAGCTTCAGCCAAGGCTATACTTCGTCTATCAAGGCATTGGGATAAGAAGATCCCTGTTGATGTGTTCTACCTCACCTTGAGAACTTCAGAGGTAGAGTCCTTTTAATGGAGTTTTGTAAATAATTAATGTATTAAATATAACTAGACGCTATATTACTAAAATAATAATGCGAATTTTGTTAAATAAAATGATTTACAGCTTATTAAGCTTTTGAATACAATATTAAGCTTTTGAATACAATTTAAATGTTTGACTGGTCTAACCAGTTCAATCCATATTTTATTTTTGGCTATCATTTTTAATTTTCTCTGAATTGACGCGCTAACACAAAGAAAAAAAACGTATTTACCCGTTTTCATTTATATGGGATGAAATTGCCACCTTCTGGAAAATTACTTGTAGTTTGTTATTTAGCTGTTTCTGTGCTATACAATGATCTGGTTTTTTGTCTGCAACTTGCATTACTACTCTTTTTCTCTTTTTCTCTTTTTCTGATAATATGTTTATAGGTTGGATTCCCTGAAGTTAAGAGATTATTTCTCATCAAAGTTCATCAATACATCAAGGACCGAAGTTTGGACCCAAAATACGCTTGTGCTTTCTTATTAGATTTAGGCTCTCAGCAATCATTTCAAGAAGAGAAATCTGAGGTTGCCCTTGTTGGATCTTTTACAAAACATATTATGTTGGAATTGTATAAAAGAGTAAAATTTAAAACAAGAGTGGTATCTTACTATTTGTTATTCAACTTGAATCTGGCAGGAAAATCGTAATCTGAATGACGTCATTCAGATGTGTCAGCAAGGAAAGGCAAGACAAGTTTCGGTGCAAAGTGATGGAAATTTTTTTGTTCATCCAGAATACATTCTTCCATATTTGATTCATGCACTTGCCCATCATCCTTCATTTCCAAATGTTGATAAATGCAAGGATCTTAAAGCATATGAACCAATATTCAGGTATGACGCATGTCTATATTTTTAGCGGTCTAACAGGAATTAGTTTAGGTTATGTATTCATGTCTATATTTAACCTGTAATCATTTGTATTATCAACACAACTAATATACGAGTTTTACTCTCCTAGTCTCTCATCACAATACCATATCATGTCAACTGTTTATTTATTGAATTTGGTTGTCCATGGTTGCAAAAATCGGCCTAGGCTGTACCCGACCGCCCGACTAGCTCCTAGGGATTTTTACAACATTCCTGGTTGTTTGAATGATAATACATGTTCAAATTTACAGGAAATTATATTTATTTCTTTCTATGTTGGCACATGGAGATGAAAACGGGAAGCCTGGTAACAATCTAAAAAAGGAAGGGGTTATTTCAGTACTTTCTATTCTAGGAAGCATCCGGAGGTCCGAAGATGCTATAGATACAAACATGTCAAAGGTACAGCCATAATTAAACTTATGGAATTTATGACAATCTCATAAATAAAATAGTTACATAACTATAAATTTGTTAACTTTAATACATATTCAGAATTCATATGCAATTTGCGACCTTTGCTTCATAATCACCAAACGACTAGCCCAAAAGCAAGAAGATCTTCAGGAACCTGTGGTACATGTCCATGTACCTCAGGGGCTATATGTATCACATGATAAGAAAGAAGAAAAGGAAACTGAGAAAGACAAGAAAGAAGAAAAGGAGACTGAGAAAGACAAAAAAGAAGAAAGTGAGACCAAAAAAGACAAGAAAGAAGAAACAGAGACAGAAAAAGACCAAAATGAAGAGAAGGAGAAAGGAGATAAGAGACATGCAGCCGAAGGCAAGACATGGCTGGGTGAAGCTAGTGTTGTCGCTCACTTTGAGTCGCTTAACATAGAAGCTAATGAAAGTGTATGTTATTTTCACATAGTAATCATTTACAGATTAACAAGTTACTGATAATTATGCATTTATTCTTGTTCAGGCGGCCTCAGAAAATATTGAGGATGATATGCTGAAGGATATTGAAGAATTGGATGGTATCGAGGTCCCTTTAGGAAAAATACTAGAGCGGCTAAAAGCCAAAGGAACAAAGGAAAGAAAGAAAGTTAAAAATGGATCTACACTACCTGTTGTACAAAATAATTGTCATAAAGATAATAACAGTGATGATGATATCTTGGGTATGGAGAGAGAAGTAGATTTGAATAATTTAGGGGTGTCGAATGGTCATGAAATGACTAAATCTGATGAAAAGCATAAGAAGAAAAGAATACCTAACCAAATGATAAGTGTATCTGTAGCCAAACGTCAGAAATCAAATGTGTTGTCAGCTTTTGATAACATCAAAATGAGTGATTTAGAAGATAAACCTGATTTGGAAGACCATATACCTACAAAAGAACACGGGAATACTGATGGCAGTGATTTGGAGGTAATTTCTTTCTTTGAAATAAAAACATATTTTATTTATATTAATTGATAATGTGTCATTGTCTAATGCAGAAGCCTAAAAAGCATGTTAATACCGATGCTAATAATAATAAGTCAGGATCTGCGAGGAAGCGGAAACGAGTAAGTGTGGTGGCAGGATTAGCAAAGGTTTGTTGACTCCGACTTAGAATTCTTTTCAGTTTCCTAATATCATGAATTGTTGTTCTGACATCATGTTTTCTTCTCTTTAGTGCACGTCAAAGGAAGGTGAAAATCAACACACAACAGACTTGATTGGCAGAAGAATAAAAGTTTGGTGGCCTAAGGACAAAGAGTGAGTTTCTTTTTTGTATCTAGTAAGATAATTTATCGTCAAGCATTCACTTTCTAAATTAGATTTTTTTTTTAGGTTTTATGAAGGATTGGTGAAGTCTTATGACCACCAAAAGAAAAGACATGTGGTAAGTTTCCTAGTTATGCTTCCGCAATCTATTAACTGTTATATTTATATTAAATATATCTATTTGATCTAATTTTGATATCATGTTGAAGGTGTTATACAATGATGGTGATGTTGAAGTGCTATGTTTGGACAAGGAACGGTGGGTGCTTGCTAGAAACAGTCCCAAGCCTACAAAGGTGAGTGTTACACACACACACACACACACATATATGAGAACATTTTGTTTTTAAAAGTTCTCAAAACCAATTAGTTCTCAAATGATCCTCCCCCCTATATATATATGCATTTTATTTTGTTACATTATATGTTTGAAGCGGGATAGTTTCGTATATCCCCTTCAGAACTTGGTATATTTACCCAACAAAAAATACAACTTCAAATATACCCATTTTCAAATCTGTGACATTTATATCCTGCTCTAAAACTTGCATTAGGATTATGAGAGATTGGAGTGTAAAGAGAAGAGCATGATGGTCATATTATACACTGACAAATTGTAGGGGTAAATATGAAATTTAAATACTCTGAAGGGTGTATTTGATTAGTTTTTTCGGCTGGGTAAATAAGTAAATATGATATTTTGTAAGTTTTCAAGGTTCTGATATGTTTTAATTCACCTTTTCAGCGGAAGAAATCGTCCAAGAGTCCGCGCCCTAAAAAAGGGTGAATACAGTCATATTTTTTTTAATAATATTTACCTTTACAGACTTCTTTTTCGCAAGTGACTTGATTTTGGTCCATCTCGACGGTTTTGCATGTAGGTCCTCTAAGAAAAGAATTGAGGTTGTGGATAGTTCCAAGGCAAATAATGAATCAAGTGACATGTGAGTACTTCTTTCTATGTAATTGAGTTTTTTCTTGACGAAATATATGTTAAACGTAAGCGCTGAAGGAATGGCAATGACAGATATCCATCATCCACACTAAGAGGCAAAAGCACCCCTAGAAAAAATACAAAGGACAGACGAAAGAAACTTGAATATTTCGAAGTGGAAAGAACAGATGATCTTGATAATATGACAGACTCTGAACACGAGCATGAGGATTTGACTTTCTCCAAAGTCGATAATTTGGACTCAGGTTGATATGTGGACTTCAGTTATACTTTTTGATTTCATTTTTCTGAATTTTTATTTATTTTTATAGAAGAAGAAGATGCAAGTGATAAGGATGCAGAGAACAGGCTCAGTGATTCTGATTCTGCGCAGAACCAGTCTGACAGTGTTGCTGATGTGTCGGGATCATTTCAAGAAAATGATGACGAGGCGGAATTGTCTGACGATATGCCTCTAGTACTCATCTTCAACTTTATATTTTTCAATGATTTTACATTTTGCTTCATTCCACATTAAGATATGATATTGTTTTGGATGCAGCGTGTATGGAAGTCTCGGGTTAGGAAATCAGATGAAAGCAAATAGGGTTTGATGCCTGAAGAAACTGACATTTAATCACAGCAACAAAAAGAAAGGTTAAAGTTAATGTGTAGCATATAATCTAGATCAAATTGTATGTGCAGTGATGTATGTTTCGTTTAAGTTTTACAGGCTGTTGAATGTACAGATATATATATAGTTCACAGTTTTAGGGCTAATGACTTCTCTTCTTTGTTTGCATATGTATATTTAGCTTCTTCATGTGTACACTAGTGACTATATTATCATTAATATGAGATAGATAGCTTTTACTTCTATCTTCATGTATGACTAACAGGTTCTAAAGTCTAGGCTAACAGGTTCGGGTCAGTTTTGGTCTGACCCGTTAATCTTATGTTTTAGAAGGTATGGTTTGGTTGAAATAGTAGTTGAAATTCAATCCATGCACCTTGGTTTAATCTATTTGATCTCCCAACCTTCTCTATCATTGGTTAATTTTGTTGAATTAGTAGTTGATCTCCAGCCACATCAACACCTTGTGGTAGCTACGCATCGACTTCCTTGATGCGTTTTGATCCATCACCTCACACATCAATCACGCTTGCAACTTGATGTTGTCAACCCAAGAGACTAAATCACTTGAAAGAAAATACATACAGAATTGACAAATTAGAGAAAGTTGGTTAAGTTAACATGAACCTTCTATTTATGCCCATTACTAAAACATCTCTATTGCAATGCCTACTACCTAAATGGAGCTTAGAAGATACATGATGCACATAGATTTAATACAAATACATCCCACATTGAGCTACTAATGACTAAACAACAACACAGTTATACTACTAATCACTGATCTTCATAATTATATGTTAAAGACGCTTCCTTAATCTTTGATTTTGACCTTCTCTAAAGATTCGGAGAGACTCTTTCTGGTTCTGAGCTTCATCAGCTCGGATTCCAACGTTCTGTGTAACTCCACACCTTCGTGGTCTCCCGACGGTACTTCCACATGGATCGATCCTTGCTTTGCTGGCTCTATTGGTTCCTGAATCCCTGATAGCTGCTTCATGTAGCTGTAAAGTTCTTGATGAAATGGATGGTCCAGCGAGTAGCAATTGTCAGTCAAATAGCCTGTTCCTGACCCAGACCCAGACCCAGATCCAGACCCGGACCCATCTCTTCGGCAGAAATGAGGGAGTGAAGAATAGTCCATTATCTACATAACAAAATATTGGTGATCTATTTGGGGTTTAATCGTGACAAGTTGGCGGTTGAATTGTTCACTGCAACACACTCGTATATTGTTTTGAACATATATATATATATACAATTTTTTTAACAGAAACACACCCATGTATTTATTTGTGTCAAAACCATTAACCTTAATCTGGACATACTTAAAATCGTAAAGCACGACTTGTTTACCCCATATTTATGTGTCAAATGCGTTGGCGGGTAGTAATCAAGCTGTAAACCTTTATATGGTTGGTGGGCTGTAATGAATATTAAATGGGTTAAACAGGTCAACCCGAACACAACCCGTTTATTAAATGGGTTAGAGATGACAACCCAAAACCTAATTATTTTCATGTAGTGTCGGGATGAGCTGACACGTGTTAAAATTGTTGCTTTTACCTTTAACAGCTCTTCACGACCCCCACCTTGCAACACTCGCACTTTTAGTTTTGTTCTCTCCTGCAACAGTGGTTTCACAACCTGCATGTGCCCAAATTTCTTCATAAGCAGCTTAAAGATTTATTTTTGTTTATAAAAATGGAGTTAGTCAAATCGAGCAAACCTTCCAACAAGCTGAGAATATGTATGGGACATTTACTATATAATAAGTGATCGTTTTCTCTGGGTAGTTGAGATCATCAACAGTAGAGATTGTTGTCAGCAGCTGCAGTGCCAAAATATTAATGATCATTAATGATTATTTTAATATTATATATATATATAATATGTGCTTATAAATGTACCTTAATCTGGTTCAATGCAGAAAGCTTTAAGCCACTCATATCTAAAACCTTCACACATTTGCCAATATATCTTCCATTCCTTTTAGTTGCAGCTGGCTATAATGAATTCACAAGTGAAGGTTAGCATCTTACGAGTAGGCATGCTAAACAAGTCGAGTTTGCGGATCAAACAAGACATGAATCACAACCCAAAAATAAGGACAGACATATATGAACATGACCACAACATGGTTATTCACGGATCGACACAAACACAACCCATTTAACCTGGAGAAAGTAACTTTTTTTTAATATTTCTTGCATATAATACTCAACATTTACAAATGTACAACCAAAAACACCATATAAAACTATTTTCTTTTCAAATTATATAATATAAATTTCTCTTTTAACATTTGAATTTTGCCATAAAAGCCCAATCTATCTAATTTATAACACAAAACACATTTTTTTCTAAAAGTTATTAAATATACGGTTCGACCCGCAAACCCAAGCCGTTTAGCTAAATATGTTCAACCTGAAACTGACCAAAACCCGTTTAGACTAAAACCAAAACCAAAACCCGTGAATTTCTTGACCGGTTAGTATCGTGTCAGAATTTCACACCCTTGAATACAAGGTAAAATAAAACCTATTAAATCATTTTAAATTCTTCTCACCAGTATCACACGATCCCGATATTCATTAATTTGAATGTGTGATTGCACATAATAATGGATCTGCAAATCATCGATTAGATAAATATATCACTAGATTTTCATTTAATACAACAAAGTAAATTCCCAAGTCTATAATACAAAGTCTTACAGATGCTTTGTCAAATGTGCTGAGGCCTGCACCAATAGCAAACACGGGAAGGCCCTGTAATAAATAGAAATAAGTGAGAATAATGAAAAGTTCTGAAATACCAACGGAAAAAAGTGAATAAATGTAACCTCTCTTGTGTAACCAGACAGTCCTATCAGCTGTGAATCGCGAACTCCTCTGTAGAAATTAGTAGGAATTATGGGTTTCTGCATATGAAAATTCAGTGGTCACTAATGGGGGGGGGGGGGGGGGCATGTTTTGAAACTGGTTATGTGATACTGAATGATAAAAGAACCATATCTTGGTTTTAAAAAGATTGAGGCACTCCGAGGCATTTAGGTTGTGAAAGACAAAGCATCAGGCGAGAGCTTCACTTAAGCGAGGCCTTGCTCTATGTACAACAAAATAAGCTCTATGTACAATCAGAAGCTGCCTTTATGACCTTTTTTACATATCAACCTCCTCCGGACCCTAATTTTGACCCACATGTGCAAGAAGCGATGCCTCATACACCGAGGCACTTTTCTTACTGCCTCGGTGTCTCATGCCTTAGGGCGCTTTTTAAAACCAAGCATAAGATAATCAATTATATCCAAACAAATCTTCACTGTTTGAAGATTAAACAGTTTTAAGTGTCGGTGATCGGGTAAAGGCACTTGCAGCTAATATGTCATCTATTCCATTTTGCAGCCTCCATTGTAAGCTATCTACCAACTGCAATTTACACAAAAATCATTCATAAACACAAGAAAAATAAAGAAAAAAAATCCATTACTATGAAGTATAAAGGATCACAGATTAAACCATCTTGTGGGCTTTTGAAACATTCCCTTCTCTTGCTTTAAGAAATCTCTCCAAAGTTTCAACTACATATCCCTGATGAACATTCTGAACAAAACAATACCCAAATTACTTCAAACCTCAAAAAGAATACACTATAAACTTGAGATTTATCATTCATATAAAGATTCTTTAGAATCAGTTCATCTGCTGACAACCGATTCAACCAGAACATCTGAGTTGGAGGGTCATCATAAGATTATCTTCTCTACTGACTATAAATAAGGGATCCAACTCATAATTAAAAAAAAAAAAAACTCACCTTTTATATAAAAAGATTTACCCTCTTGATCCAACTCATAATCTTTATAAAAAACCTCAGCTTTTATGTATAAAAAATTGACCCAACTCATAATTTTCTTAAAAAAATTTAAACTCAGCTTTTATCTGTTCATATGTGACAACTAATTCAAGCTTCTTTAGAAGCTGTTCATCTGTGACCCAACTCAAAACCAACTCTTATATACCTAGAGAGTTATCATTCATATAAAGAATCTTTAGAATCTGTTCATCTGTGACAACTAATTCAAGCTTCCAAATTGGGTCATCAAATCAAACCCAACTCAGAAACTAAACAGATTAAAGATCTTGGCTTTAGAACAGTGACCAGCATTTGCACATCACATAATTTTCTTCTGAAAACAAGTTCAAGTACATGCATCTGAGACCACAATTCAAGACCAAAATCATAGATCTAGAAGGGTTTTAAAGGAAAAAGTTTGCAGAACCTTGAATGTCCTTTTGAGAGGCTCATCAACTGCACAAAATTCCCCAAAAGTCAAGATTAGCAAGTCAATATAGTCAAACAACAAAGATGAGGAGAAATGTTATGAGCAAACCTTGGTCCATTAACGCCTTGAACTGGTGGACTGCTTCTTGGGAAGCAAGACCCATCTCAATTACGATAGATTTAGTGATTGTAATCCAAAAATAACAAACAATCTTTGAGAACAAAGATTAGATTTTTTTTCTTCAAAGATTTATGACCATCAATGTGCAGCTCTGAAGCCTCTCTCTCTCTCTCCTGCTAAAGGTATGGAGGACTTTCAAGGATGTGAGGTCGTACACACGTCACGTTTTAAAAAGTTTGGCTAAAGCTACAAATTAGAACATGTAGACCCACCAATTTTGAATCTTTTTTTTACCGTAAAGCATTAAAATTAGTTATTTTTCTGGTTGCAATGTGTTCGAAAATGTGTGTAGTTATTACGTGGGAGAAAATGAATTAAGAATTAAAGAACTTTCGTGTTTTTTTTCTCGTTAAATGGCTTGACATAACATGTTATATGTTGAGTCTTATAGCATCTTTAACAGGGTCACCATCCATTTTATAATCATTGCCATCTAAATCATTCTTTTATAAAGTATTTATGTAATTGGTTTCCCTTTATGCTTTATAGGTTTAGCTTTGTTGAATTAAGGAGTAGGTACATTGATCATTCTATATATTTTAGAAAATGAGCCTGAATTATAGAACTGGTCATGCGATATTGAGTCATTGTGTTAACACTTTACGCATCGAAGAGAATATAAATTAAAATATAAATAGGCAAAAACTCAAACGGATACGTATACACTAGCACGGCAATAAAAACACGCAAGTAGAACATATACATTTTATAAAAAAAGTTAAAAAACCAAAATCTAAACGTAAATTTAATGGCAAAACACTAAAAAAAATCAAAATCACAACAAACAGATGTAAGATTTAAAAAAAAAACAAAAATTATATATACATATCGATTTTTTAATGGTTTGTCAAAAAAAAAAACAACCAATAAAAGCAATTGCAACGTTAAAAAATAAAAATAAAAACAAAAGAACCAATTGCACATCGATATATGCAAATAAAATTTAAGATCTTTTAGAGTGGAGAAAAATCGATGTGCAATCCGGATAATTCAAGATCTTTTACCTTTGAATCTCTGCTATATCTCCTTCCTCCGACCACCGACCTCCTTCATCCTTCCTCCGACCACCGACCTCTGCCCTACTCCACTCCAGCTCCGACCACCGACCTCTGCCCTCCCAGGTTTCCCCCGCCGCCCTCCCCTCAGATCCGACCTCCTCCGGCCCCCTCTCTGCCTCCCACTGCTCCCGTCCTCCGACTCATCCTTCCCTTCCTCCCTCCTTCCTGTTCCGACCTCCCCCCTTCCTCCTTCCTCCGACCCCCGCCGCCCACTGCTCCCTCCTCCTTCCCACTGCTCCCTCCTCCGTCCACCACCCAACCACCAACCACCCTTCACCGCCGCTTTTCCGGCGAGCTGAACCAGCGACAGCAGCGGCTCAAAGCCACAAAACCCGGCGAGCACTCTCCCTCCGACCCCCTGGTCCGCCGCCGCCCGGTCTGAACTCCCCCCAACGGGCCGCCGGACCAGTTTGAACTGGTCCGCCGGAAGTTTGGTCCGGTTGTGGTCCGCCGGAATTTTGGTCCGCCGGAATTTTGGTCCGCCAGAAATTTGGTCCGCCGGAATTTTGGCCTGCCGGTATTTTTGGGCCGCCGGAATCTTTGTTCCACCGCAAATTTGGGTCCGCCAAATTTTGGTCCGCCCCATTTTGGTTCGCCGGGGGTCCTACTCGGCCCGGGATGTAGATTTCCGTCTACTGTCTCCCGGCCTTGCCAACCCCCGGTTGGCATACCGGTGGGTGCTATTTTAGCGCCTCGTTAGGTTGTGCCCCGCTACTGCTCGGTGGCGGGGTTCCGGTTACCAACCCTCCGTTGGTTTACCCCGGTGTGCTCTCTTTGCACTTAGGTTGTGTGTTTTTACGTTTCAGCTCAAACCGTGAACTATTTTCTTCCCCCCCCCTCCGCTGGTGTGCTTGCTTAGCACTCCCTTGCGGTTTTTCTTACACGGTCCTCCTCGCTCCGTGTCTGCTTATATGGCCACCCCCTCGGTGTTGCCTAGTCGTTTGGTGAGGTGCCCCCTTCGATCCCTCCAGCATTGTGGTAGAGAGTTCGGGGCCAAAGGTTTCTCGCGCCTTGTCGCCCATCTTAAAACTTCGCACCTTAACAGTGATGAGCGCTGTGACGCGTTGCGGGACACCCTCTCGGTAGACCGCGGGGTGTTTCTAGCCTTGGAGGATGCCTTAAAGGCCCTTGATTCTTGGTTGTGTGGTCGGTGCATGAAAATTCACCATGTCGGCCGCTTGTGCCACCACGAGGACGGGGTTTCTCGCTTTATCATTCCTTCGGACGGCGAAGCCAGGCATATCACCGAGATCCCCACCCCCCCTTGGCCTTGTTGACCCGCCCGGGCTTGGCCCCGTCAATGTAGGGGGTGGGAGGCATTTGGATAGGGAGCTCCTGGATAAGATCTTCAAGGCCCGTGTCAACACTGTTAAGAGTTTACCTCTCAGTTGTCGCATGGCCTTTTCCCAGGCCCTTAAAACTGCTCTGCTTCAGGTGGCTGCTCACCCCGATTCTATTGAGGCTTGGGTTCGGTTGCTTATTCTCCCTAGGTGCACGCTGAGGTTTTTAACCCTAAATAGCGCCAAGAGGCTCGCTCTGGGAACCGCAAGGCCCTGCAATGTCGTTCCATCATGGCTTCCCTATCTACTTGGGGGGGGGGGGGGGAGAGGAGGGTATTAACCAGCTGATTGATAACATCCTTGAAACCCCCGTTTGTGGGCCTGGGGGGCCTCCTGATACTGCTTCTGGCAAGTCGGTTGCGGAGGGGTCCAACATAAACCGCTGCATCCGGAAAATTATGGACGGTCACTTTACTACCGCCGTTAAAGTTCTCTCTTCGTCTGGGGTTGCGCCTTTTGGACCTGCCACCACTCGGGTTTTGGAGGAGAAGCATCCTGTGTTACCACCGCCTTCCTTGCCGTCTGAGCCCCATACCGAGCCCCCTCTTGTGGCTACCAACGAAGTGGTTTTGGCTTGCATTAAATCGTTTCCCAAGGGGACTTCGTGCGGGAGGGACGGGTTGCGGGCCCAGCACCTTCTGGAAAGCCTCTGCGGGGAAGGGTCTGCCATTGCTAACAACCTCCTCGGGGCTATTACCTTGGTAGTCAATTTGTGGTTGGGGGGGAGGTGCCCCCTCGGCCTGGCCGAGTTTGTGGCGTCGGCCCCTCTCACACCTCTGCTAAAACCTGATAACGGGATCCGGCCCATCGCTGTCGGCACCATCTGGCGGCGACTGGTTTCTAAAATCGCTATGAATGGAGTCGGGAAGGAAATGGCTAAATATCTCGGGGACTTTCAGTTTGGGGTTGGGGTGCCTAGGGGAGCTGAGGCTATCCTGCATGCGGTTAACCGGTTGGTTGCGGGGAAACATGATGACAGCTCGCTGGCTATGCTTACGGTTGATTTCTCCAACGCGTTTAATGTAGTGGATAGATCGGCCTTACTCCGGGAAGTGCGATTAAGGTGCCCGGTTATATATCTCCATGGGTCGACTTTCTCTACGGCCAGTCTACGCGGCTTTACTTAGGGGGAGATCATATTTGGGCCACTACTGGGGTGCAACAGGGAGACCCTTTGGGCCCTCTCCTGTTTGCCCTTGTTCTTCACCCCCTTGCGCACCAGATTCGAGAAAATTGTCGCCTCCTCCTCCACGCGTGGTACCTTGACAATGGCACTCTCATTGGGGATTCCGAGGAAGTGGCCAAAGCTTTGCAGATTATTTCGGAGACCGGCCCCTCCCTGGGCTTGCAACTCAATATAAAGAAGACGGAGCTGTTCTGGCCGTCTTGCGATGGGAGGAAGAATCGGCCGGGCCTCTTCCCCTCGGGCATCAGTAGGCCGACCCTAGGGGTAAAGCTCCTCGGGGGGGGGGGGGGGGGGCAGTCAGTAGGGATGGTGGGTTCATTAAGGGGTTGGCGTCCAAGAGGGCTTCTAACGCTGCCGCTCTAATGCACCTCCTTCCCAAGATTCGGGACCCACAGTGCGAACTCCTCCTGCTTCGCTCTTGCATGGGTGTTGCCAAGCTCTTTTTCGGCCTGCGGACCTGTCCCCCCGCCCACATGCAAGGGGCGGCCTCCTGCTTTGATCAGACCCTGCGCGAGACAGTTGAAAACATTGTGGTCTGTGGAGGGGCTTATTTTGGGGACCTTCAGTGGCGGCTCGCTTCCCTGCCTATCCGGCACGGAGGGCTCGGGGTTTCTTCGGCCTTGGAGGCCTCGTCTTATGCGTTTGTAGCGTCCAGGGCCCAATCCTGGGGGCTGCAGGACCACATCTTGCGGGAGAGCGGGGTCTGTGGCATGGACTCGGATTATACTTTCGCTCTGGCGGCCCTGCGTGACATCGTACCGGGTTTTTATCTTAGCGGCTTCTCTGACAAGGACACCGCCCCCCCAAAACCCCAACATGTTTTGGCGAATGCCCTTTCCAGCAAAATCGTGTTGGATATGGAAACCCGGTTTAATATGAATGCCTGGCAAAAAGCGGTGTGGAGCTGTCTTCGTCAACCACATGCCCAAGATTTCCTCCATGCTCTCCCCATTGATGGGCTCGGGCAGCGCATGTCGTCGGTCGAATACCGATCTATCCTCAAGTACCGGCTTATGATACCCCTCTTTCCCGCGGACGAGAAGTACCCTGTTTGCCGCAAGGCGTGTTTGGACTCGTTTGGGGAGCATGCGGTTCACTGTAAAGATCTCCAGGGGTTCAAGTACCGTCATGACTGGGTCCGGGATGTGCTATTTGACATTTTCAGAAAGGCTGGGATTTCAGCCAAGAAGGAAGCCCCCGTCAACTTCTTAACTGAACCAAAAGAGGGGCGTTCGACCCTTAGACCGGCGGACATCCTGGTGTTTGGGTGGTCAAGGGGGAAGCACGCTTGCATCGATCTGACTGGGGTCTCTCCCCTTGTGGGCTTTGGCTCTAGAGTTTTCACGGCGGGGCAGGCTGCTGCTAAGGCGGGCGGCTGCGGGTAAGGTGGACAAGCACGAGAAGGCATGCTTCGAGAATCAGCATGTGTTTGTCCCCTTTGCTTTTGACACGTTTGGGCACCTCGCGTCAGAGGCTGCGGACACGCTCGGGCGGATCCAGAAGTTTGTGCATGGACATATAGTGACTCCTAGAGCTAAGAAACTTGTTTTCATCCGCTTAGGTTTTGCTATTCAAAAAGGGCTTGCGGCGCAGCTTGTTGCCCGCTTGCCCCGTATGTCAGACTGAGTTGTAACCTTTATTTTGGTTGTTATTGACAAGTCGTTAAATTAAAAAAAAAATTAAAAAAAATAATGAGTTTTGCTATTCATACGATCGTTTCGGGGCAAACGATCGTTTAGAATATTCTAGTGGGTCGTTTGTAGTGAAACGATCATGCCATATCAAATACGGATTACGATGTTGAAAATGTCAAATCAGAAAATGTTTCAAACAATCATGTAGTCCAAAACGATCGTTTGGACCCAATATGTTTTTCAATGTTTTCCAAAGTAAGGTTTTGAAGGTTTTCTACGAAGAAATCATTTAAAAAAAATTATTTTAATCTTTCTTGAACATTTAATATTTCGAAGTCGTTAAATGTAATACACCCACAACATTGGAACAAAATTTTTTAATTTATTAAAAACTACAAATGTAATTGAAGACAGTACAAACTTAATTTATTGAAGAATCCAAATGCAATTGAAGACAGTACAACCGTAATGTAATTGAAGACAATACAAACGTAATTTATTGAAAAATCAAAATGCAATTGAAGACAGTACAAACGTAAACTCATCCAAACCGTTCTTAAAACTTTCTAAGCCTCATGCGTATAGCCGCAGACTCTTCACGTGAACGTTCTTGATTAATCCACGGCAATTCTCTGCCAGTTTTGAAAGTTAACTTGCTGCGCGCTTCGTACAGACTTATATTTTAGTTGTCGTTTGGGCCAATGTATGAGAGTAGCAAACGGGCATCTGCATCGTTTCTTAACGGATGCAACCCCATGTCAAGATTATAGCCGGGTTTTTTTTAAGTAAAACCACATGTTGTTAGGATTTTCATATCTCAGATCTTGCATGACGAACGCTATATCAGAAAATACAAAGGTATTGACGTGTATGCAGTCAACTAGAGTACATACACCGCTCCCGTATCTCCTCCATGGTAAAGCTGTGAAATGACCAGAATGAAAGATTGTTAGGGTGAAATAATCCAGATTTCGCAAGTATATGTCATCAACAGTCAAACCTTCGTCATATTCATTTATCGAACAAATCAACCATGAACGTTTGTTGGTAGAAGTCACTGTTTTTTAGAGAGATGAAGCTTGTGAGAGATGAAATGAAACTGCTGAAACGTATGGTTTAAATAGTATAATAATATAGTCGTTGAAAAAGAAAGCCGTTGGAAAAGAAAGCAGTTGAGAATATAATCGTGTGAAAAATGGTCTTTGGAAATATAGCCGTTGGAAATATAGCGGTTTGAAATATAGCCTATATATAGCAGTATTGATCCACATAATGTTGGAATATCATTCAATGGCAAACCAAGGAAACAAGGATTTGTTTTCCTAAATATAGGAAATTGAAACAATGATAACATGAGTATGCCTATGGATCAGTTTTTACATATTATGGCTGAAGAAGAAGAAGTTAACCCTCCTTACGGTCATTAGGGAATTCAATTGACGTTGATGGAATTCCCGATGATTATTACGCCCTCAACAGGTTAAACTAACAACGAGTAACGGTTAACCCACCCCGTCCTTTTGTTAACCCACCTCATCCTCCGGTTAATCCACCTCATCATCCGATTAACCCCTCTCCCGAAGATCCTCTGTTTGTCCCGCCTCCTGAAATTAAATACGACAACACCTCATGGGGTGTTCCGCGAGATTGGGACTTCCCTTGGAGAGATTAAAACTATATATATGTTTATGACGTACTTTCCTATTTATGTATTTCGTTTTGTGATGTAATTTTCATTTTATACTTATATTTGCCTAAAAGAATGTATGTCGTGTGTGGGGTTTGCCTTTTGTAATGAAATTGTTATTGAAAATGACACTTATAAAACTATGCAGCCATATGCAGGCGGTAAGCCATACATGTCTCTTTATCTTGTAAATACAACAATTTTAAGTTACTTTTGAAGAAAATTAGTGTGCGTGTGGTGTATATAAAAATATTATAGTATTAGTGACACCTTTTTAGCATTGAGCTTTTTAAATTTATAAACACGATTTACTTAAACGACTACTATTTAACCACATTCACGGGAAAATGCACCCATCGTGGAGTAGTATAGTGGTGGTAAGTTGAATCGAGATCGTTCAGGACACAATGGAAAATGAGAACTTTTGATACTTCGCCTTTGTTAGCTTCTAACCAGTTCCATCTATTAGTTGGAAAAATAAAGTTTTCGAAAAATCGAAATAAAAATAAAGATAAAATGGGTCTTGTGTTTAAGTAGTTGCGGTTAATATGTTGGTTTATAACATTTTCTTAAGATTATTACTAACATACAACAAGACCGTCTCTCAGCCCCATATCTTATCTCACGACTCTCCCGTTGATCGCCCATTTGGTAAGAACTCTGGGGAGTTGTACAGTTAGGAACAAATATGGTGGTTTTAATGCCATGTAGTTGTAGGGCATCTTGGTCTGACTACCATTACACTCGATACGCCGTCATGAACTAGCAGGGGAACAACCCTGCGTACCGAATTATATTATTATGAAAATTATATTTTTAAGGGACTAGGACCCGTCTCTTACAAACATCGCTCTCGCACGTGCACGCAAGTCGTAATCAAAGCCAAGTTCACCAACACGTACTTTTCAGCTTCCGTGAGGTGCCAAATATTACCAACCCTTTTTCCCTACCAAATACTTTCAGCCCCCACACGCGTGACAGCCAGGTTTGCTTATATAGACATAAGGACCCCAAACGTATCGTGTGGCATGGGGCACGAGTCACCCAAAAGATCATGCATCGTCTCCCAACCGGGTGTCACAAGTCTGGTTGATGAAATTTCGACTCTTCAAATGTTTTGCGGTACGTAGAGCACACTGTTCAAAATGGTTAATAATAAACTTTCAATAAAAAGGTTTTTCATAAAGTCATTAAAACACACCTTAAGACGAGTTTATAAAGACATCTTAAGAACTTACCGAAGGTCGTTTTCTCCCAAATAAGTGTAAGAATTTAGCTAATCATATCTTTAAGATTTGCCAAAGAAGTAAAAGAAGATTTCATAGACAAAAACTTACGATTACTTATTTGGTTATATTTCCTACAAACCTTGACGTACAAAAGACACAAAGACGCCAAGTGGCTCAAAAATAGAGAAAACAAAAGTCTAATCTACAGATGTGGGGAGGAAGTGAGCAAGTTCAAATGAGGAGTTGGGTGGCTTTTATACGCAAAACTGGAGTTTGGAACGGGGTCGTACTTGTCAAAAGTCCTCAGAAAGGACTCTGTCAGAGAGCACATGGTCGTGTCATGTCAGGAGCACGGGTAATTTAATATAAAAAATATGTATATTTTGATGTATATTAAAAATCTAGAAATCTAGTTTTTGACCAAAATTTTGATGGTTTTAGATAGACTATTTAAGTGTTTTGAAATAATTTTTTTTCTTATTATTTTAAATTCTCCAAATTTTTTTTATAAGTCTTAAATAAGTTTTAAGGCGTATTGTAAAAATAAAACATGATTTTCATACGCTTTATATTTCTTAGGAATTTAACTTGTAAATACAACAATTTTTATGTTATTTTTGAAGGTTATAGATGGTTTGTAATTACAACAATTTATACGAAAGAAACGCAAAACCCAAAATAACATTAAAACACATTACTATCGACACTTTGTTACACCAAACGTAAAAGAAAAAGAAGTTAACAGTTTCTAAAATCCAAATGTAATAACAAAACACATCATCAGTATAATACATACATAACAACATAATCAAAACTAATCTACGGCGGGAGGAGCCTCATCGTCGGTGTCATCATCTGGCCCATCGTCCGCATCATCATCTGCCCTCACCATGGTCCTCATGGCTAACATGGACCATGCCATTCACGCATGCGCCGACCGTAATAAATAAGTCGCCTCAAGTAACATATCGGTGGCATGGCGCATGAACTCAGGAGTCGGTGGGATCGGTGGGATAAGTACCCCATGGGGCCGTGGCTCGTGATGTGGCAGTTAGGAGTGTTCAAAACCGGATATCCGAATTTCGGGTATCCGAAAATTTCGGATATTAGTTTTCGCTGTCCAAGTCCAAGTCCGAAATTTCGGATATCCGAAATTTCGGACTGGACTCGGATAGTGATAACGGATATCCGAAAATCCTGTTTGTTTAAAAAATCACAATTTAACAAAAAAAAAACGACAAAACGACAAAATAAATAAACATAGTCCAAGTCTTCAAATACAAATAAACATAAGTTCGACCTAAAAAAACAACAAAACAAATAAATATAGTCCACGTCTTCAACTACAAATCAAATTAACAAAAAAAAAAAAACAAACTTAATATCTTGATTTTTTCCTTCACCGCATTCGTCCAACATTCACCCTTAAGTGTTCATTTCAACTTCCAAGTTTTTCACCACCTACACACAATAAACAAATAAAATGTAGTTCTAAATAAAAATGAGTTATATACCTCAATAAAATGCAAAGAGTTATATACCTCAATAGTCGGAAGATTCATCAACCGTTTCATTAATAAGAATGGTAGGTTGTTCCAAGGTTAATTCCTTCAACTCTATAACATAGTAAGATACACATATTAGTTGTTCCATTGTAAAAATATACACAAACAAAGAATATAAGGTAATAAAAAACAATAACTAGAAACATACCTTCTTCCATTTTCTCAATTTCAAGTAAGGTGTCGTAAACCATAATCGGGCTATTAGAAGCACGCAACCAATCTTGTCCACAAACCAAGGCTTCAACCATCCTTGGGGTTAAAGAAGTTCGGAAACAATCAAGCACCCGACCTCCGGTGCTAAAAGCTGTTTCGGATGCAACGGTAGAAACGGGAATTGAAAGAATTTCTTTAGCCATCTTTGCAAGAATAGGATACTGACATTGTTGTTGATGCATAGCATCTAATACATATAATCAAATAAATAATTCCCACATTTAATCATGTTTTTAATTGAAAATAAAGAGAATTGGTGCTTAAATGAATTATATTAAAATATTAGATGATTTGGTTGATCGTTTGTTATTATTTGATAAATATTTAAGGTTGACATTTAATTTTGTTTCTAATTGAGAAATTATGCAAATTATATTTTGAATTAATAAATTATAAAAGATATGGTGCTTAATTGTTTTTATTTATGAATTTTAGGTGTTTGGCGGGTGAGCGATGAATTTAGAAGAAAAACGTAATTTACGGAAGCGAAATCGGAGCTCGAATGTAGAAGTTATTGATAAAAGAAAATAATAATAAACATTAACTGCAGCAGGTCGCGACCTAGCAGTTGTGCAGCCCACATTCGCAGTCCAGCCCATCTCCAGTGACCCAGCCCAGCAGCAGGTCGCGGCCCAGCAGTTGTGCAGCCCACATTCGCAGTCCAGCCCATCTCCAGTGACCCAGCCCAGTAGTAGCCCCCCAGCCCACCAGCAGCCCCCCAGCCCAGCCAAGCAGAAAAAAAGAAAGTGAAAGAATCGCAGGGCAGGGGTTTCGAACCCCTGACCTCTCACCCAGCAAACCCACTTACCACTTGGCCAGTTGCTTGCATTTGCTTATTTCCAGTTTTCATTACTTTTATATTCGTTCTGTCGCGACCAGTTTTCCAACAGACGCGACCTGATCGTGTTTTGCCCTAAATTTTTGATATAAAAAGCGTGCCAGCCATCATTTAACAGGGAGAACACCCACATATCATCCCTAAAAACCCTAATAACATTTCTTTGAAGATTTGGGAGGATCAAAGCATCAAGACTCAAGCTTTTTGAAGAAAATGTGAAGATTTGGAGCTATTTTGACATATCAACCCATCTCCTTTCTCATTTTTTCATCATTTGGATCTTGTTCTTGGTAATGTTCAGTCCCAAGATTGGATTTTTAACTGTTATTATGATATTTAGTGGCTAGATTTCTTCATTATCACCTAGGTTAGATGAATCTAGACCCGTTTGACTTTCTATTTTGACCTTTTGACATAACTATGTAATTTTGCTCTATGATTCTGATTTGGATGCCTTGGATGATCATGTGTGCATGTTTAGCTTCTGTTTTTATCATATTATGTGAGTTAATTGATGTGGATTGTTGAATTACAACCATTTATTGATTAGCTTATTGTTAATCGGTTGACTTTTTTGAAGTTTATTGATTAATGCATGATCCGGAGACCTCCTACATGATAATATGTTATGATTTGGGGCTGATTTTGTGTGCATCTACATGGGATAGAGTTGACCGATTCATTTCATGTACTAGGAAATAGCTACGCATTGTTTAGTGAGTTTTGGTGCTTATGACCATAAGATTCGAGCTCGCTTATTCGTGTTTAGAGTTTTCTAGGTCCTAGGCTTTTCATTTCAGAATCATTGCATGTGTTAGGTGCCATTTAGAGAGACCTTTCTTGCGGTTTCCTTTTACGTGTGCGTTTAGTCCGCTTTGACCGAAGCGATTAGACCATTGGGCATTTTTACATAGTTTTCTATCCGAGCTTCAAGTAGGATTACCTTAGTGATTAGGATGTGTCTATAGTCCTATTTCATTTTGGTTTTCATCATTAGTGGATAGTGATCGTGTTGATTAGTCAAACTAGGGGTCTTATTGGGTTTAGAGGATTCTTATCTAGGTGATACTTTTCTCCGACTGATTTTTCTTTATTTTGCTTTCGTTATCCGTTTGTTTTCTGTTTGCTTAGTTAGTTACTTTAGTTTTCATAATTAATCCTCAAACTCATTTTCATCGGTTAGATATTAGCAAAGATCCAGTATCGGGAGTCTACATACGCGTCCACGGATTGATATCTGGTTCTTACCAATACTATACAACATACGACGGGTTCACTGCCCTGGTGTGTAGTTTGGTCACTTGGTATCTACCTTTTAAAACTTGACCACATTTTTACATATCCAAATTTACGCATCAAGTTTTTGGCGCCGTTGCCGGGGACGCGTCAGATTCCGAGAAATATCCGAGCTAGTAGTTTAACCACTTGTTTGCTTTATCAGTTTACCTATTTTCTTTGCGTTGTTTAGCTGCTAGTTTGCTTTTCTGTTTTTGTGTTTCTTTTTTGTGTTAGTTAGACTTTTAGGTTAGTTTCTTTCCGTTTTCTGTTTATGTTCCGTGGTTTCATTGTCGTCTTCGTTGTTTATGCGCATTCGTCGCCGCCAGAGCCTATTTTCACCAGTTTCTGAACCCGAGAGAGTTTTTCATCACCTTGGTCGCGTGCAACGAGCATTACCGATGGCGAATCCACCAGAGAGACGTACACTTGCCGATTACGCGCGTCCCAACATCGATAAGGTCCAGCCAAGTGTCGTCCGACCAGCTGTTGAGGCACAAAATTTTCAAATTCACCCTCAAACGATTACCATGATTCTAAATTCTATTCAGTTTGATGGGCACCCCAATGATGACCCGATGACTCATATCGCGAACTTCCTTGAAGTTTGTGACACTTTCAAACTCAATGGGGTCCCACCTGATGCCATTAAATTGCGACTTTTCCCATTTTCCCTTCGCGACGCAGCGAAGGCGTGGCTTCACTCTCTCCCACCCGGATCCATCACGACATGGGTTGTTTTGACGCAAAAATTCATTTCAAAGTATTTCCCCCCATCGAAAGTTGCTATGTTTCAAAACAAAATCTATTCTTTCTTTCAGGAGGATACTGAGAGCTTATACGAGGCGTGGGAGAGATTTAAACAGTTGTTGAGAAAATGCCCGTCTCATGGGATTGAGCTGCACCAGCAGATACAAATTTTCTATAGTGGTCTGCATCCTCTCACGCGACAGACAGTCGACAGTTCTGCTGGTGGCATATTGAACAGTAAAACTCCCGAGGAGGCGTAAGATTTACTTGAGGAGTTAGCCTTGAATGGGTATCAGTGGTCTACCACGCGGAGTACACAGCCCCAGACGAGGGGATTTCACCAGGCTGATCCCATTACTGCTTTGACTGCCCATGTTGAGGCATTATCCCAAATGATAAAAGGAATGCAGGTGAACCAGCAGCATGTAAAGCACTATGAGTTGTGCTCGGGACCCCATGACATTACACGTTGTCCTATCGGGGGTAACACCGATTTTGTAAAGCAGGTCGACTACATGGCCGACCAGGCCCACCCACCACCAGCACGTATAACTACAATTCGGGGTGGCAGAACAACCAATATTTCAGCTCGAACATTCCCGGCTTTCAGCCGAGACTGCCACCGAGGCAACATGGTTTCTATGACCCAGAGGTTAGCAAAAAGACACTGACAGAGGATTCAGGTTTGAATAATTTAACCGACATGATGTCTCAGTTTATCAAGCAGCATGATAAAACTTTACAACAGAATGATCAGAGGATTTCGAGGACTGAGCAGGATATAGCTATGGTGGCCAAAGAGTTAAGTAATTTAGGAACTCATTTGTTTAATATGGAGAGAACCGTGGGACAGCTCTCGAAATCAAGTGAGGGGAAACCAGGAGGATTGCAAGGGAACACACAGTCATATCCTAAGCAATACGTGAATGCAATCTTTTACCTGAATGACAACACCACTCCAATTTCAGAACCGGCGGTCAGTGCTGAGCCAGTTGATGAGGAGAGTGATGATGAGATAGACAAGGAGATTGAGGTAGAGGTTCTTGGGCAGGTGCAATCTAGGCTAAGCCCAGCAAGTACAACACAACCCAAGGAACCGGTCAGAGCTTATATTCCACGCATTCCCTATCCAAATAGACTTAGGCAAGACGAGGAGGAGCAGCATAGGAAATTCATTGACATGTTGAAGCAGTTGCACATTAACATTCCGATTGTTGAGGCGTTCGTACATATGCCTAAATACTTGAAGTTTTTGAAAGACATGCTGAGTAGCAAGAAGAGAATTCCAAATGTTCCACAGGTTACACTCAACGAGGAGTGTTCATTTGTCATTCAGAACAAACTGCCACGAAAATTGAATGATCCAGGGAGTTTCACTATCCCTTGTATTATGGGTAGTTTGTCTGTTAGGAATGCTCTTGCTGACCTAGGTGCTAGCATTAATTTGATGCCATACTCTCTATTTAAACAGCTAGACCTAGGTGAGCCTAAGCCCACACGCATGCGCATTCAGTTTGCTGACAGATCTGTAAAGTTTCCACGTGGGGTGATTGAGAATGTTTTGGTTAAGATTGATCGATTTGTGTTTCCCGTGGACTTTGTAATCTTGGATATGATGGAGGACATCAATGTACCATTCATTTTAGGACGCCCTTTCTTAGCTACAGCTGGTGCGTTGGTGGATGTGCAGAAAGGCACATTGACATTGAGACTTGATGACGAGGTTGTGACATTCAATGTCACCGGATCTGCACAGCATGAGAAACATCGTCACCAGGTCGTCGTTCATCAGTGTGGAATTAAAGATCACCCACCCGACCCACCTTCAGTTATTATCAAGTCGACTACATCATTTAAGGCCCTGCAAAAGAAAAAGTGTGGGGATGAAGCAGGCGTTAGATTGAAGAAAAAGCCGCCTGATAAGAAGGTGAAGGCTTCAGTGAGTGATAGTCCATGGGTGGCCGACATGTATGCGATGTACCTGTGAGATAGACATAAGGGAGTCAAGCCCTTGTTTGAAGAGTGGCGTGTGCATGGGTCGGATGCGAGCATATTCGGTAGTGAGGGAGGTCACATCCATGACCCTGGTTGACTTAACCGCGGGTTCGAGTCCGGCTGTCGACTCGTTAATAAATTCAGCGCTCCCGGGAGGCAACCCGAGTAGTTGGTTGTTTAGTTTGCTTGTTTAATGTTTTATTTGATCTTTTTAGTAGTTTGCTTGTCTTGTAGGTAGTTTATTTACAATTAGTTGCATTTTATTTTTCTTGTTTCCTTTTATGTTTTGTTTCAAGTGTTGCAGGTTCTCATGGAAGCATGCCACGATTAGACATTGCATTGACTTATCATTTCTGGCTATGCTTTGCGGGTTTGTAGGTAACACACAATTACGGGCCGTCGGATACTCAATCTCCATTCCCAATGATTAAACACCTTTTTCAAATGTTGAATAGCAACGTCATTAGAACTAGCATTATCGACGGTCACAGTCAAAATATTCTTTAAACCCCACTCAACTAAACACTTCTCAACGGCTCTCCCAATAAGGACCCCAGAATGACCAACAATAGGACAAAAGTTTATAATTCTTTTATGCAAGACCCAATCATCATCAATGAAATGTGCAGTCAAACACATATAAGATAAGTTTTGACCCGAAGTCCAAGTGTCGGTGGTTAAGCATATTCTTGATGGCATATTCTTAAAGATATCAACTAATTTCCTTCGTTCCTCAATGAATAAGCTATGACAATCTCTTGTTACAGTCGCACGTGAAGGTACAAAAAATGAGGATTTATAACCTTACAAAAAGCTCGAAAACCCTCCCGCTCCACAAAAGAAAAAGTTAACTCATCAACCATTAACATTCTTACCAACGCTTTCCTAATTGCTTCTTGGTAAAACTCCCAAATCTTAGGAACCCCTAAATGTTCAACAGAACCATCATCACTAACATGGGTTTTTGACTCAAGATCAATTATTTTATGTTTTTTATCCATTTTCGGAGGGTATTTACTACACGCAAGTATGTGATTTTTTAAAGGATTAGTCCCACTTAAGGTTGCACAACCTACATCTTTATCACAATACTTGCATTTTGCTCTATCTACTACATCAGAATCAACAAAAAAATCCCACCAAGGAGATCTACTTTTTCTCACACGTGTTGAAGCAGAAGTTTCACTTACAGAAGGGTGAGAACCAGAAGGTTGTCCACGTGGGGGTTTTGCAGCTTTTTTAGGTCTTTTCTTGTTCACCTTTGCCCTTGACACCACCTCGTTTTCAGATACCATCTCGCAGTCCTCTAAGTTGCTTGTATTATGCTTTTCCATTGATATAATAGGCTGTAAAAAAGAACAATTAAACAATCAGTTTTGAATGTCTGATTATTTAGGGCAGCTTTGTATTTTCAATTCAAAGTAAGTCCCAACATAACAAACAAACAGATTCTACTTGAATCAATCGTAGTGAAATCAAAGCTTCTACTTGAATCAATGGTAGAGGAAAATGAACAAAACCAAATCAACATAAGAAACAAACAGATTCTACTTGAATCAATCATAGTGAAATCAAAGCTTCTACTTGAATCAATAGTAGAGGAATATGAACAAAACCAAATCAACATAACAAACAAATTCTACTTGAATCAAGGCTTCTACCTGATTGGGGTGCGCCAGAGATGCGCTGGAGCCTGGAGGTGCGCCGAAGCTTCTAACAGAGGTGGTGCGCCGGAGAGTCAGAGACCAGTGCCGCTGGAGGTGCGCCGGAGAGTCGGAGACCAGCGCCACTGGAGGTGGAGCCGTGGAGGCGGAGAAGCGCCACTGGACGGTGGAGGCCAGGGAGGCGGAAGTCGGAACTGAGGTCTGAGGATTAAGGAAGCGAGAAGCGTAGCTGCGTAGATATGTTTTGATTTGAATCTTTGATAACCCTAATTCCTTAAACATTTATTCATTTAATATAAAATAAATTTTAATTTATTTAAAATTTCGGATACCGGGTATCCGAAACTTCCGATTTTTTTTTTAAATTCTTGTCCAAGTCCGAATTTTCGGATATCCGAAATTTTCGGATAATTCGGATACGGAATTTTGGATAAATCGGATACGGATTCGGACTCGGATATTTTTGAATACCCCTAGTGGCAGTGGCGGTGGTGGTGACGACTGCTGGCCAACAACCTGTCCCTCCTGTCTAGCGGCGATGGCTGCAACTGCTCCATCTTGTCCAGTAGCGGTGGCAGCAGCCTTGTGACATCCGTCTATTTTCCATATTTGTAACCCGACCTGTTTCAGTTATCCATGTAATTTCAATCTTTATTCAAAGCATATCATGAAATTCTATTTTTTACCCTCGTTTCATTTTATTATATATATATATATATATATATATATATATATATATATATATATATATCTTTACTACATTATAATACATCTCTTTTTAATCTCTTAATCTCTTAAATAATCTTTAAGAGGTACCACCCTTGAAACATGATGTACAAGTCAAACAAGCAAGCCCCTTGAAAATTTATTTTTTGGCGGCCATACGAAAGATTTTAATATGATTTGAATTCAAAATTCAAATACAATTTGCTTTATCTATGATATTTATTGCTACTTTATTGCTTTATTGGGAGCAGGCAAAAGAGACAGATCTCATTATCTCTTTGATGCGCACAACTTCTACAGGGATCACCCTTTTCTTTTTTTAAAACCTATCATATCAATTCACACGGATCACTCTTTATTGCTTTCTCTCCTTATTTACACCCACCAATTCATTTCATTTTGCTTTCTCTCTCTCTCTCTCTCTCTCTCTCTCTAAACCCTACCGCCGAATCTCTGCTATCTCTCTCTAAAATCGATCGGCGATTCTCTGCTACTTCTCTCTAAAATCGATCGACTATTCTATGATATCTCTCTCTAAACCCGATCGTCGATGTGTGTTGCAAAACGTGACCACCGATGTATGTTGCTAGGCTGTGCTCTGGTTACTCACGGTGGCGTTATCACAACATGTTGGGCTATACATTAGAGGCATGAACATTAGATGTGGGCTTGATTAGTATTGGGCTTATGGGCTTAGAATAGTTTACGATTTGGGCCATGTGGGCCGGTTATGTGTTTATGATTGGATTAGGGTTTGTAAGTGAGTAGGTCCTGAAATCTCCCAAACACACGATATAATGATCTAACACGAGTGCGGAATCCTCGTGAGAGATTGATTCAAGAAAATAGTAGATGAAGAGATTAGATCTTAGAGAAAGATCGAATCTTGAATGGAAATCCGTCTACTATGAAGCTTGATGAAGAGCTGATCGTAAACACCCTCTCAAAGAAGAAATCGTAAATAGGTTCTCCAAAAGCTTGCTTGATCATAAACA